>NC_069400.1:16942633-16971196 GCF_026875155.1 Cherax quadricarinatus
CTCTGGAGAAGAAGAAGTGTAGAGGAGATAGGGAGATTTGGGAAATGTTGATTGAATGTGTGGGGAGTTTTGAACCAAGTGTAGAGTACTTGTGGTTGGGGATTTCAATGCTAAAGAGGGTAAAAATGTTGAGGAGGGAGTAGTAGGTAAATTTCGGGTACCAGGGGTAAATGGAAATGGGGAGCCTTTAATTGAGCTATTGTAGAAACAGTTTGGTAATAAGTAAAAACACATTTTATGAAAAAGAGGATAAATAAATATACAAGGAATGATAAGCACGTAATGAAAGTAGTTTATTAGATTAGTATTGGTGGATAAAAAGGTTGATGGTTTGGCTCCAGGATGTACACGTTTATAAGAGGGGCAACTGATATATCGGATTATTATTTAGTTTTTAGCTACAGTAAGAGGGAGATGGGAAAAGAGGAAAATGACAACAACAAGTAAGAGGGAGGTGAAAGTGTATAAACTGAGGGAGGAGGAAGTTCAGGTGAGATAAAGCAACTATTGGCAGAAAGGTGGGCTGGTGAAAGTATGAGTAGTGGGGGCTGAAGAGGGTTGGAATAGTTTTAAAAATGCAGTATTAAATGTGGGCAGAAGTTTGTGGGTTTTGGAGGGTGGGTGCAGGAGGAAAGGAGGGGATTTGGGGGAATGATGAAGTAAAGGGTGTGATAAAAGAAAAAAGTTTGCTTATGAGAGGTTTTTACAAAGCAGAAGTGTTATAAGAAGATAGTATATGGGGAGTATAAGAAAGATGAAGAGAGTGGTGGAGAATGCAAAGGAGAGCAATAAGAAAAAAATTTTTGGGGCGAGTTAAACAAGTTAAGAAAGCCTAGGAACGAATGCATATGTCAGTAAAAACAGAGTAGCGGAGTTAGTAATGGAGAGATGGAGGTATTGGGTAAAATGGCGAGAATACTTTGAGGGAACTTTTAAATGTTTAGGAAGAAAGGGGGCGGAATTTCATGCACTGGCCCGGGGGGTATACCATCTTTTAGGAGTGAAAAAGAGCAGAATGTAAGTGTGGGGAAGGTACGTGAGGCATTACGGGAGAATGAAAGGGGGTAAAGCCCGCGGAAATGATGGATTAATGACAGAAATGTTAATAGCAGGGATGACATAGTGTTGGAGTGTTGGTATTTTGTTTTAATAAATGGGATGAAAGAGGGGGAAGGTACCTAGGGAAATTTGGGAGAGAGCATGTATAGTCTCTTTATATAAAGGGAAAGGGGACAAAAAAGATTGTAAAAATTATAGAGGAATAAGTTTACTGAGTATACCAGGAAAAGTGTACGGTAGGGTTATTATTGAAAGAATAAAAGGTAAGACAGAATGTAGGAGCGGTGAGCAGGGAGGTTTTAGAGTGGGTGGGGGAGTGTAGACAAGTGTTTGCTTTGAACATATAGGAACAGTATTAAAAAAGGGTAGGGAAGTTTTTACTGCATTATGGATTTAGAAAAGGCATATGAAGAGTGGATAGGGGAAAAATGGGGCAGATTTAAAGTAATGAATAGTGGTAAGTTACAAATGCGTAAAGATTTTTTTATGAGGAAAAGTGGGGCTCAGGTTAGGGTGGTAGAAGAGAGGGGGAGACACTTCCCGTAAAAATGTCTTAGACGGAATGTGTAATTCACCATGGTTTTTAATTTTTAAAATGGGGTTTAAAAAGAAAAAATCTAGTGTGGAGAGGGGGGGAAAAATTAGGGGGAAATCAAATACAAAATAAATTGACCATTTATTTTTTGCAGATGTTTTCTGTGCTTGGGGGAGTTTCTAAAAAAAAAAAAATGCAAAGTAAGTGGACGATTTTGGGGAGGGTGAAAGGAGAATTTGAAAAAAACATAAAAGAGTAAGGTGAAGGGTACAAATGATTTAAATAATAAAAAATTGGACATAAAAATTATTGAGGGATATGGAAAAGGAATTTTTTTCAATTTTGGGGAGTTACAGTCGGCGATGGATTTGAAGGATAGGTTAATCAAAAACTGACGAGGAAAAAAGGTGAGGGGTGCGTTAGAAAATTGTGAGACAAAAAAACTTATCTATGGGGGCAAAAAAGGGAATGTAGAGAGTATATAGTACCAACACTCTTAATGGTTGTAAGTTGGGGTTTAAAAAGTCGCAGGGGGGAGGCTTTGGAGGCAGGGGATGTCCGTCTAAAGCAATGTAAGGGGTGAATATTTTGCAGAAAATTCGAGTGTGGGAAAATTTAAAAGGTCTGGAGTTAAAAAAAAGTATTAGTCAAGGGGCAAAAGGAGTTGTTGGGTGGTTTTGATCATTTGAGAGAATGGGTCAAAGTAAATGACAGGAGACGATAAATCGTAGGGTAAGGAAGTCGGTGTAGGAGTCGTCCTCGAAAAGGGTTGGGGGGGGGGGTAAAGGAGGTTTTTTGGGGGGAGGCTTGGACTTTTCCCCAGGCTGCTAGCGTGTTAGATGGATGAATGGAACGAAAGGGATTTGGACCCGCCGAGCTGTTGGGGGGACAGGGTAATATTTAGTAAGGGGTTCAGGAAACCGGTTACTTTATATAGCCGGGCTTGATCCTGGAAATGGGGAAAACAATGCCTGCACTTTAAAGGAGGGGTTTGGGATATTGGGAGTTTTGGGGGGATATGTTGTGTACTTTTTACTAAGCTTCTAAACTGTTGTTTCTGAGCACCCCTGCAAAACATGATTAGGTGAGGGGGGAAAGTGTTGATATGAAGAAAGTATTTTCTTTTTGGGGATTTTTTTTTCTTTTTTGGGTCACCCCGCCTCGGGGGGAACACCGACTTGTTAAATAAAAAAAGAAATAGTAAAAAAATAATAATAATAAAAAAAAAAAAAAAATAATAATATTATTTTTAATTATTATTTTTATTATATTATTTATTTAGTATTATTATTAATTAAAATATTATTATTATTTATTATTATTATTATTATTATTATTATTATTATATTATTATTTTTAAATTTTTATTATTATTTTTAAAAAAAAACGTAAGTGGGAAACCCTAAAAGCCCCTAAAGCACTAAAGGAGGGATTGCGAAAAGAGGGAAGGGAATAGGAAAGTTGGGGAAATGTATGTGGGGGGGAGGTTGGTATGTGGGTTGGGGGGTTTTTGGGATGGGGGGTGGGGGTTTGGTTGGTGGGGGTGGGGGGTATGGTATTTGGGGTGGTGGTATGGTAGGGGGGGTTTGGGGAGTGGTATTTTGGGGGTTGGGAGTGGTAGTGGGGTGTGGGTGGGTTGTGGGGTGTGGAGGGAGTGGGAGTGGGGTTGGGGGGTTGTGGTAGTGGTGTGGAGGAGTGGTTGTGGGGTTTGGGGGTTTTGGGAGTGGGGTGTGGGGGGTTTTGGGGTGTGCAATGTGGGTAGTGGTATGTGGGGGGTAGAGGTAGTGGTATGGGGTTTGGGGGTTGTGGTATGGGGGGTGGTGGGTATGGGATGTGGGGTGGGGGTAGTGGGATTTTTGGGTGTGTGGGTATGTATTGGGTGTTGGGTAGTGGTATGGGGGGGGTTTGGGGGTAGTGGTATTGGGGTTGGTGGGTAGGGGTATGGGGGTGTGGGTGTGGTATGTGGGGTGGGTGGGTGGTATGTGGGTGTGGGTAGTGGTATGTGGGGTTGGGAGTGGTATGTGGGGTGGGGGTAGGGGAAATGTGGGGTGTTGGGTAGTGGTAGGGGGTGGGGGAGGGATGGGGGTTTTGGGTGGTAGTGTATGGGGGGTGTGGGGGTAGGGGGTATGGGGGGTGTGTGGTAGGTATGTGGGGTGTGGGGGTAGTGGTATGTGGGGGGTGTGGGTTGGTTTTGGGGGGTGTGGGTAGTGGTATTGGGTGTGTGGGTAGGTATGGGGGGGTGTGTGGTAGTGGTATGGGGGGTGTGGGGTAGGGGTAGGGGGGTGTGGGGGTAGGGGTTTTGGGGTGTGTGGGTAGTGGTATGGGGGGTTTTGGGGTAGTGGTATGTGGGTGTGGGGTAGGGGATGTGGGGGTGTGGGTAGGGATGGGGGGTGTGGGGTAGGGATGGGGGGTGTGGGGGTAGTGGTAGTGGGGTGTGTGGGTAGGGGTATGTGGGGTGGGGGGTGATTGGGGTGGGGTGGGTATGGTATGTGGGGTGGGGGTTTAGTGCGAGTAGAATTTAAATCAAAATTTTTATACAAATGTTAATTTCGGTTAAAAACCGAGGATTTGTGTCAAAACTGGAGCTTTCAGCGAGGAGTCTCAGACTTTTGGGGAGCTTGTAGACGGTGGATACTCCCCTTCCTCGATAGACGGACAGTCTATTGGGAATGGTGAACTGGAAGTGTGACCTGACGTCCTCGTAGAACAGCCTGCCTTTTTTCTAAAAAGGGTTTCCAAGATCGCAGTGTCCGGGCGGGTCAGGGGGAAGTGCAGTCTCCCCCCAACCCCCTACGGGGGGAAGATGACCAAAATCCTAAACCGGGTTTTGAAAGAAACCATTTTTTGAGCCCAACTCGGCCCAAACCCTTTGTTGCCAAGGTTTGCGAGCTTGCTGGGGGATAACGAAAAAATAGTGCGAAAAGTTAAAAACCCTGGGGGAAACCGGGGGGGTTCACGAATATCTACCGAAAGCTGAGCTTACTTTTTCATTGTCATGAACAACGGCGGTCCAGGGACCAGAAAAAAAAAAAAACAAAGTTTACTAAAAAATGAAACAAACCAAATTAAAACGCGGGACAAGGGATGAGAGGAGTCAAATTTTCTGGACCTGCAATATAATTTGGGACCCGTAAAAGCTACGAAACGAGGTTGGCAGGACTAAAGTCATGAGAATGAAAAAGGGTCAACCTGCTGGAAAACACTGGCCGCTTCACTAAAAAAACCTCGAAATTTCTCTTTCAGGAAAAACAGGGCAATTCCCGACACCATTGGGGGTTTTGAACCATCAGTGTACAGAGCAAAAAAGAGATGAGACTGGAAATGATCACGAGTGTCGTGACGATGTGGAGGGAAGAGAATGGAGAGGGAAAAAACATGAAAATGTCGGGAAATTTTCCCAAGGGAAACAGGAAGGGAAATAAAATGCAGGGGGAAAGTAAAGGAAAAGGGAAAATTTTAAAGGATGCCATAAATAAACGAGAAGAAAGACCCTAAAAAAGGGGGAATGAAAAAACAAAGAGCAAAAAGACAAACCGTGCGGGAACAAAACACAAATAACCCCACATAGGAAAGAAGCTTACGGCGATTTTTTTTCGACTTTGGACCTTTACAAAGTCACAGTGAGTTTGTAATTGGTCCCAAATCGGACGAAAAATCGTTGTAACTTCTCTTATTTAGGGTTTTTTTGTGATGATTAAACTAATCACCTAAAATGTCCATTACGTCCTATATTTTGGGTGGGTCGTGGGGGCTTGGAAGCGAACAAACAACGCCTCGACTTACAAAGATGAGGCGTTTACCTCTTACAAAGGGCCCGACACAGGAAGATTTAAAACCCCCTACTATTTGTTTCCCCTTTCCCTTGGACAGAAAGAGCACAAACTCGGCCCGACGCACACAATGACGACACACGAACTAATATCATTACCTTCGACTCCCGACTCGCACATAGCTGGGGGTAGACTCTTCAAACCCGAAACCCGACCCTGACCCTAAAAACCCAAACATGACTCCTGAGACCCTGAGTCCTGACCCGCCCCTATCCCTGACTTCTGATACCCAAAAACCCTAACCTAAATCGTACTTTCCCGATAACCCCCACCCACACACGAACACAAGCGACACGCCTCACCACCTGAAATAAACACAAGCACGTAAAAAATCTTTAATGTATAAAACATGAAATAAAAATCGCATAAAACACACCGGTATTTTGCATCAACAAATAAAAGGAGAAATCGATATAAATAAAAAAAATTCTATTATTTTTTGTGTTTTTTTGGGGCCTGTGAAAACATTATGGGTTGACGAGTAAAAGTCAAAGACTTTTTTTCCATTTCGGTCCTAAAGTCGTGTTTGGGGTGAGCGAAACACAAGCGCTGAAATCTTTTCACACACTCAAAAGTTGCATTTTTATGGCATATAAAAAATTTAAACACATAGAGCGTCAGAATAAAAACTGGGTGGAGAGAGGAAGAAGGGGACCAACCGGCACCACCCAACAACCCAGCAACCTTCAACCCCAAACCACACTGCCCCAGCTAAAATCCACCACTACCCTACTAAACTATCCTACCACTGCTACCACAAACCACACCTCACGGGGCCGAAACCGTAATCCTATAATTTTATATAAATAAATATATATATTATATATATAAATAAATTTTATAAAAATTAAAAATTATATAATATATATATATTAAACATCCTTTCAAAATTACTGGGTGGCTGGTGAAGGGGGGTTTTAAAAATTATCGATACACGAGGCCATAAGGGAAGCGTAGCCTTTTTAACCAGGCGAAATGCTTTAAACCTTAAAAAGGGGTTTAAAATAAACTCCCACCCAAAGTATGACGCGAGAGAAATACATCTCACGGTTTTTCTATCCCGTGCAGCCAGTAGTTAATGTGTATAACCCCTATACACCAAATTAACAGTCCTCCCTGATAATCATTTAGGATATTTTTAATTAGGATTCAGAACTATCCTTTTATTAAGGTTTTATAAACTAAATTTCGTATATGTTGTATGGTTTTAAAATTTAAAAAATTGACTTTTGGATTTTCGTTTAGCCAAGTTTGTTTTTAAAATAAAAAATAAATATATATATAATATAAATAAATATATATAATATATAATAATATAATATATATATAATATATATATAAAAATATATATATATATAAAATATATATATGATGTATATATATATATATAATAAAAAATAATATAAATATATATATAAATATAATATAAATATAACAAACTATAATTTTTGAAGAGATGGATCATAAGCCACTCAAGGGCCCCGTCAAATGACCAAAATTCCCCTGCGGGGTTTTATACTAAGAAACCCCCTCACGAAACACTTACCTGTTTCCTTTACAAATCAAACCCAACCGACCGAACTTTAAGGGAAGCTTTTTGATCACAGATCCAGCCTCTCAATAATAAACAGTATTCCAATGATGCATAACTTCATACAGACAACTGTTTAAAGTCTTAAAACATGATATCTTAGATATTTTTTAAGGGCCGGGTCGATCCCCTTTTTTCTGGTACAAAACGTTCTTGTTTAAGGAGAAGAAAAGTCACTTCTTTCGCTAACTGTTTTCACTACAAAATGATTAGCACCTGGATACTATTAGTCAAAATATTGCCAAAATGGAACAAAGCAAACGTTTTGTGTAATACACCAAGATATACACTCCCTTTGCAAAACCGAAATTGTATAACGAGACACCCCCGGGTGTATTTACCGAGACACTCACATACTCACACACACACCTCTTGGTGTATATCCAGTGTATACATCGAGACGTGCGAAACAGTTTTTAAAAACCCGAAAATTTTGAAGACGAGACTCGTGGCAACATTGGAAGTTGCCAATGAAGTTTCCCCAAAAATCACAAAAGTGTCTCATTCTTCAGCAGCAGGACAAACACTCGGCATAAAAACTGAGACAAATCTCTCATGCACCTACATAGACAACACCTCAAGGGGCACTTTCCCAGGATGGTTTTAAAAGCTTTTCCCATTTCTGTACAAAGACGGAGAAAAATTTTTGTGCAGTCAACCTCATTTTAAAAAATTTTCACCACGCTACCACCACCCCAACCACTCCCATACGCCACCACTACCACCACCACTACCACCACCCCACACCACCACCCACCTCCCCCCACCCCACAACCACCACCACACCACACCCCCACCACTACCAACCCCCACTGCCGCCACCACCACCCCACCACTGCCGCCCCCACTACCACCACCACTACCACCACCACTACACTACCCCAACACCACCCCACCCCCCCACCACCACCACACCACTACCACCACTACTGCCCCACCACCACTCCCCAACACTCCACCCCACGCCCCCACCACACCACTACCCTACCACTACCACCACCACACCCCCCACCCCTACCACCACCACTACCACACCACCCCACTACCACCACCCCTACCACCACCACTTCCAACACCACTACCACACCACCCCACACCACCATACCACCCCCACTGCCGCCACCACCACCACCCTGCCCCACCACTACCACCACCCTACCACTACCACCACCACTACCACCCCCGCTAAACCCCTACCCCCGCCACAAAACCCCCTCACACCACCACCACTACCACCACCACTATCACCAAACCCCCACCACACCCCCACCACACCACCACCACACCACCACCACTACCACCACCACTATCACCACCCTACCACTCCACCCCACCACCCCACCACAAACCACCACCACACCACTACCACCACCACACCACCACCACTACCACCCCACTACCACCACAACACCACCACCCTACCAAACCCCCACCACACCACCACCCTACCACTACCACTACCCCCACCACTAACACACCACCACCCCTACCACCACCACTCCACCACCCTACCACCACCCCTACAACTACCTCCCCCCCTACCGCCCCACCGCCACCACCCAAAGCACCCCCAAACCCTCACACCACCACCCCTACCACCACCACTACCACCACCACAAACCCCCACTAAACCCCCACCACACCACCCCCCCCCCACTCCCCTACCGCCACCACCACTACTAACTACTACTACCACACAACACCCGGGTTCATATCAAAACTTGGCACTAAGACTTGGGGGGTCAACAGGAATCATCCACGAGTCTTTTGTGGATAAAAACTGCATTTTCCGGCATATAAGGCGCACCCCCACAAAAAGTCTTGGAAAAACCCCTGCGCCTTATATTTTAAGACAGAGTCAAGGGTAGACTTCGGTTACGTCTTAACAGTTGTTTACTAACGACGTCGCAACGCTTGGAAAAACGGGTTTTATATGCTCGGCGCCTTTATGCCGGAAATGCCTAACCTCACCCCCCAGATAGGGGGAAAAAACACGCTCAACTTGAAATTTAGTTTTTAAACCCCCCATGCACTAACTACAATGAAGATTTTTATTACAATCATAGATAAACGCCAACCCACTAGGGTCATACAGCCTGCTGACTGCACTGAGCAAAACATTCCGGCTGAGAATACACTTACGCATAAGAGTATACTTAAGGAGGGAGGGAAAAGAGGGGACAAAAGGGGGAGGGTGAAAAAGAGAGGGGGTAAAGGAAGTAAAAAAAAGGGGCCGTAGGGGAAAAAATTAAAAAGGAAAGAGAGAGAGAGCAGAAGAGAGAGAAAGTGGGGAGGGGGAGAGCCCTGGACGTTTACTGTTCGAGAATAAAATGCTGGGGATTTTTTTCTTTTTAATATGGGGATTGGAGGATCGCATTGTTCCAAGTCATCTTTCGGGCTTCCCCCCACCGTTCCTTTTTCTTTCTTCAGTCCCGACCGTTGTTCCCTTTTTTCCTTAAAAGCTCATCCCGCCCTTGTTCCAGTTCATCTTTTAAAACCCGTCCCGACCGTTTTTTCCATTCAACTTTCAAAACAGTTCCTACCGATGTCCATTCATCATTCACACAGTTCCTTACCATTTTTTCCGTTCCTTTTAACACAGTTCCGACCGTTGTTTTCAGTTCATCTTTCAACACATTCCTGCCCTTGTTTCAGTTCACTTTTTAAAAAACATTCCCCGGGCCGTTTTCCAGTTCATCTTCAAAAAGTTCCTGGCCGTTGTTCCAGTTCATCTTTCAAAACGTTCCTGGCCGTTGTTTCAGTCACTTTCACACGTTCCTGACCTTTTCCATTTTTTCTTTTCAACACAGTTTCCCGACCGTTGTTCCATTCACTTTCAAACAGTTCCCCGGGGCCTTTTTTCAGTTCACTTTCAACACAGTTCCTACCGTTGTTCCCTTTTTTTCAACCGTTCCTGACCGTTTTTCCGTTCATCTTTTTAAAACCCCTTCCCGCCTTGTTGCAGTTCATCTTTCAACACAGTTCCTGAAACCGTTTTTCCCCGTTTATCTTTCAAAACAGTTTTCCGAAACCCTTTTTCCGTTCATTTTCAACACAGTTCCTGACCGTTTTTGCAGTTCATGTTTTAACACAGTTTCCTGATCGTTTTCTAGTTCATCTTTCAAACCAGTTCCTGATCGTTGTTCCATTTTATCTTTTTTAAAACAGTTCCTGACCATTGTTGCAGTTCAACTTCAACACAGTTCCTGCCTTGTTCAGTTCATCTTTCAACACATTTCCTGACCGTTGTTGCATTCTTTTTCAAAACATTGCTGACCGTTTTTTCCAGTTCATCTTTCAACACGTTCCTGACCTTTTTGTTCATTCATCTTCAACACAGTTCGTGACCGTTGTTCCATTCACTTTCGACCAGCCCCGACAGGGAGCACTGCACTGAAGACCACCAATAGAGTTAGAACATTTCCCTGCCGGGGTATTAGGCGGACCCATTTCCCCTTCCAGGAATTTCAGTCATGTCCCTTTGACCATAATTCAGTCAGCCCTTGACGCAGTAGCTTCATCAAAGCCCCTTGATCAGTAACTTCAGTCATGTCCCTTAAATCGTCTTCGCCATGTCCCTTGACTCAGTAGCTTCAGCACCCCTTGCCCCCGTACTTCAGTCATGTCCCTTGACTCAAGCTTCAGTCTGTCCCTTCCAGTACTTAAAAGCCAGTCCCTGACTCAGTAGCTTCAGTCATGTCCCTTGACTCATACTTCATCATGTCCCTTGACTCAGTAGCTTCAGCATGTCCCTTGACCAGAAATTCAGTCTGCCCCCTTACCAGTAGCTTCACCAGTCCCTTGCTCAGTAGCTTACATGCCCCTTGACTCAGTATTCAGCATGTCCCTGCCTCAGTAGCTTCATCATGCCCTTGACTCATAGCTTCATCATTCCCTTGACTCATAGCTTCACCTGTCCCTTGCCGTAGCTTTCAGTCATGCCCCTTGATCAGTACTTCGTCATGCCTTTGACTCATACTTCAGCATGTCCCTTGACCATAGCTTCTCATGTCCCATTGACTCAGTACTTCATCATGCCCCTTGACCAGACTTCTCATGTCCCTTGACCAGTACTTCATCATGTCCTTGACCAGTGCTTCACATGTCCCTTGACTCAGTACTCAGCATGTCCCTTGACTCAGTACTTCATCATGTCCATTGACTCAGTACTTCAGCCCACGTCCCTTGACCCAGTAGCTTCATCATGTCCTTGCCAGTGCTTCAACATGCCCCCTTGACTCAGTACTTCAATCAGTTCCTTGACCAGTAGCTTCATCATGCCCCTTTGCCAGTAGTTTTTTTTTTTTTTTCCAGTCTGTCCCTTGACTCAGTAGCTTTAGTCATGTCCCTTGACTCAGTCTTCAGTCATGTCCCTTGACTCAGTAGCATTAGTCATGTCCCTTGCCCGTAGCTTCAGTCATCCCCCTTGACTCATAGCAAGCATGTCCCTTGCTGGAAGAAGGGGGGGACAGTGTCCATCACTAAAAAAAATAAAAATTTTTAGCTTACAATAAGTTGGTAGAATTACCGACAAAGTTGGGAAAAAGGACACAAGGTATGTTAAATGTTAAAAAGGGTTAATCTTTAACACGGGAAACCAAAAAGGGCAAACTTTTCCCTTCGCATGAAATCTGAATGGGGCATATGAATTTTTAAGGAGGTAAAACGATGGGAGAGGGTTTCCACTTTTTACTCATAACAAAAATATTTTACGACATATTTAAAACCATGTATAAATAAATATATATATATAAATATATAATATAAAATATATATATAATATAAAATTATAAAATATATATATAATATATATAATATATAATATATAATATTATATATATATATATATAATAATATAAATTTATATATTATATATATATTATATATATATATAAAAATATATATAAAATATAAATTAATATATATAAAAATATATATATATATATATAATATATTAAATATATATATATATATAAAAATATAATATATATATATATATAAATAAATATATATAAAAATAAATACTCTGGTCCATGTAATTTTTGGCAACGGCTTCACAAGCTCCTGAGAGCGAAACGTTGCCAACATTTAAATTACCTTTAAAATTTTGAACGTGTCCTTTTTACCAAATATGTTAAGCCTTTTTAAGCGAGTAGAAATGGGACCACACCATTTTCCCTCGTCCAAGCTGTGAACACCCCTTTTAAAAATCAGCGAAAAAAGCGGGACAGAACCCCAACCACGTCAAGACAAAAATTTTTCACGATATTCCTTGGGGGGATCCCCCAAAGGAGGTTCCTTGATGAGGGTGGGGGGCTCTTGATCGGGGAATTGGGGGTCCCAGTTCCCTAAATTTAACCCTGAATCCTTCACCCCCCCTACAGGCCTGTATAACCCCTAGGGTTTTAGCTTTTTCCCATAAAAATAGTAATTAAACAATAAAAATAAAAAAAATAATAATAATAATAATAATAAAATAATAATAAAAAATAATAAAATATAAAAAAAAAGAAATAATAAAATATAATTCGGCTGAATTAAATTCCTGCCTAAAGAATCTAAAACCGTTTTTTTTTCTGAAAAAAAATTTAAAAAGCCAAAGAATCTAGTAATCTTCTTACAGAGTCCATCACTCCCAAATTAGAAACTAATAAAATTACCTAATAAGTTAACATCCACGTTCTTCACTCCCCCCACTGTACTCCTTGTTTTTTTTTTCATCAAGTCATTATTTAATTTCTTTTTTTCACTTTCAAGGCCCAACATCTACAAGCCTTTTTAAATCATTTTTTGCATTTTAAATTTGGGCTTTTTTCACATACCAAATTTTTTCCTTAGCAAAAATATTGCCCACATATAACCAAACTCTTCCCCAAGAATCCCACCATCACTAGTTTTACTATACAGCAGTTTTTTTCTACTATAGTGTATAATATACTTTTATTGCTTTTTACCCATTCCAGTTTACCTGGGATTTTACCTGAGAAGTTGGGGGGTCAACCCCCCCCGGGGCTGGGTCGTAACCAGGGCCCCCAGTAATGATGATACAAATTCTATGACGCACGTACTTATTGATTAACTTCTTGTGGCCCACAGTAAAGTTGTACTTCGCCTCGTTCCACAATACATTAAAACTGAATTCCTAACCAAAACTTCCTATTATTTGCATTCCCTTTTCAATAAATTCCCCACTGAAATCCTTTGATTTAAGGTAATTAAACTATGGAAATGATTGTTTTCCCAAAAAAAATTTTCTTTAAGGGACGTCACAAACACAACCTGAGAGAGCACCATATAATTCCGCCATAATAAATTTGCTCTGTTTCCAAAATCTATTTTCCCGGGCATATAAGGCGCGCCTTTTTATCCCCCAAAAAGTTTGGAAAATCCCCTCGCCAATGCTCAAGGTCAGGGAAAAGTTTGCAAAATTATGTTAAGCTGAAAAGGGGAAAAATTACGTTTAACGAAAGGAACAAAATTTAAAAAAGCGAAAGGGAACAAATTACATTAACAAAAAGGAAAGACCGCACTAAGCTGAAAGGGGGGCAAATTACATAAAACTGAAAAGGGGAAAAAATTAAAATTTAAACTGAAAAGGGATCAATTATATTAAAGGAAAGAAAAAAAAATTAACGAAAAGAGCAAAATTACATTTTCTGAAAGAAAAATTATATTAACTAAAAAAATAAATTTAACGAAAGGGAACAAATTACTTAACTGAAAAGGGAAAAAACCTGTTGACTAATTAGGTCCCAAATAAAAATAAGGCAAGAAAAAGCTTTTTAAAGCTTCATAATAAACAGAATTTATTTAATTTAAAAAAAGAAAAAATAAAAATTAATCACTACGATTAAAAGTTTCTAAATTACAATTAAAAAGTAAATGTAATTCTTTTTTTTCCCAAAATTAAAACCAAAAAATTTTTGATAAATTTTCCTGAAACAGAAAAAAATACTTAGGAGGGTGATGCCTCCACAGTGCCAAGTTCCCTTTCGATGCCCCCACATGCCAAGTGCTTTCTGATGCCTCCACAGTGCCAAGTTCTTTCTGAACCTCTCACAGTCCAAGTGTCTTGCTGATGCCTCTCACAGTGCCAAGTGCTTGCTGATGCCTCCACATGCCAAGTGTCTTGCTGATCCTCCACAGTGCCAAGTGTCTTGCTGAGCCTCCACAGTGCCAAGGTCTTCTGATGCCCTCCACAGGCCAAATGTCTTGCGATGCCTCTCCAGTGCCAATTCTTGCCGATACCTCCACAGTGCCAATGTTTGCAACCTCTCACAGTCCAAGTGCCCTTTCTGATCCTCTCCCAGTGCCAAAATGTCTTGCTGTGCCTCCACAGTGCCAAGGTCTTTCTGATCCCCCAGTGCCAAGTTCTTGCTGAGCCCTCCACAGTGCCAAGTGTCTTTGCGAAACCTCTCACAGTGTCAATGTCTTGCTGAGCCTCTCACAGTGCCAAGGGCTTGCTGAACCTCTCACAGTGCCAATGTCTTGCTGAACCTCTCCCATGCCAATGTCTTGCTGATACCTCTCACAGTGCCAAATGTCGCTGTACCTCTCACAGTCCAAGGTCTTGCTGATACCTCTCACAGTTCAAGTTCCCCGCGATGCCCTCACAGTGCCAAATGTCTTGCTGAACCTCCACGTGCCAATTCTTTCAAAGCCCCTCACAGTGCAAAGGTTTTTTGCTGAACCTCTCACAGTGCAAATGTCTTGCGATACCTTCCCCAGTGCAAGTGTCTTGCTGATACCTCTCACAGTGCCAATGTCTTTGCTGATTGCCTCTCACAGTGCCAATGGTCTGGTGATGCACTCACAGTGCCAAGTGTCTTGCTGTGATGCCTGCTCACAGTGCCAAGTGATCTTGCGGGATACCATCACACAGTGCCAAGATGTCTTGCTGATGCATCTCACCGGGCCCAGTGTCTTGCCTGCGATACCTCTCACAGTGCCAAGTTGTCTTGCTGATGCTCTCACAACAGTGCCAAGTGTCTTGCGACCCACTCTCATTGCAAAGTGTCTTGCTGATCCCTCTCCAGTGCCAAGTTTCTTTCTGATACCTCTCACAGTGCCAAGAATCTTTGCTGATGCCTCTCACAGTGCCAAGTGTCTTGCTGATGCCTCTCACAGTGCCAGGTGTCTTGCTGATGCCTCTCACAGTGCCAGGTGTCTTGCTGGTGCCTTTCACAGTGCCAGGTGACTTGCTGGTGCCTTTCACAGTGCCAGGTGTCTTGCTGGTGCCTTTCACAGTGCCAGGTGACTTGCTGGTGCCTTTCACAGTGCCAGGTGTCTTGCTGGTGCCTCTCACAGGACAAAACTGCGAGAAACTTTCCTAGAGAGGAAAAAAATAGAAAGTGTTAAAGTGTCCTAAGTAGTAGTAATAGTAGTAGCAACAGTAGTAGTAGCAGTAGTAGTAACAGTAGTAGTAACAGTAGTAGTAGCAGCAGTAGTAGCAGTAGTAGTAACAGTAGTAGTAACAGTAGTAGTAATAGTAGTAAAAGCAGTAGAAGTAGCAGTATAGTAACATAGAAGTAACAGAAGTAGTAATAGTATTAGTAGCGAGTAGGTAAAACAGATAGAGTAATAATAAGTAGCAGTATTATAAAACCGAAGTAGTAATAGTATTAGTAGCAGTAAAGTAAAACATTAGTAGCAACAGTAGTAGAAATAGTAGTAGTAGCAGTATTAGATAGCAGAGTAATTACAGTAGTAAAATTAGTAGTAGCAGTAGTACAACATAGTAGAATATAACATTAGACTAGTAGTAACAAGTAAGTAGTAACAAGTAGTAGTAATAGATAATATACCGTAGTCGTAACAGTAGTAGTAATAGTAGTATAATAGTAGTAAAGCAGTAGTAGTAACAGTAGTAGTAATAGTAGTAGTAGCAGTATAGTAACAGTAAGTATAACCGGTATAAGTATTAGTAGAAGAAGAAGTTAGATAAGTAGCAGTAGTTATTAACAGTAGTATAATATTTAGTAGTAGCAGAAGTATTAACAGTAGAAGTAACAGCAGTAGTAATATGTAGTAGCAGTATAGAGCAGTAGTAGTAAACAGTAGTAGTAATAGTATTAGCAGTATTAGTAACAGTAGTATGAAGGTAGATAGTAGCAGTAGTAGTAACAGTAGTCTTAACAGTATAGTAATATAGTAGTAGAAAGTGTAGTAGTAAACAGTAGTAGAAATAGTAGTGGTAATAGTATAGTAGCAGAAGTAGTGAACAGTATGGAAGTCAATAGTCGTAATAGCAGTAGTAGTATCAGTAGTAGTAGCAGTAGTAGAAACAGTCGTAGTAACTCTAGTAGTAGCAGTCAGCAGTAACAAGTAGTAGTAACAGTAGAATACAGCAATAGATAGCATTAGTATTTATCATTAGTAGTAACAGTAGTAAAATAGTATTATTATCAGTAAGTAGTAGCATTAGTAGTAACATTAGTATAATAGTAGTATAAGCAGTAGTTAATAACAGAAGTAGTAATAGTATAAGTAGGCAGAAGTAGGGTTAACAAGTAGTATAACAGTATAGTAATAGTAAGCAGTAAAGCAGTAGTAGTAACAGATAGTAGTAACCGTAGTAGTAATCGTGTAGTGCAGTAGTAGTAACAGTAGAAGTAATAGTAGTAGTAGCAGTAGTAGTAGCAGTAGTAGTAACAGTAGTAGTAATGAGTATATAGCAGTAGAGTAAAACAGTATTAGTAACAGTAGTAGTAATAATGTAATAGAGCAGAAGATAATTAGTAGCAGTAGTAGTAACAGTATGTAGTAATAGTGTAGTAGTCCAGTAGTAGTAACAGTATAGTAACAGTAGTAAGTAAAGTAGTATAGCCAGTAGTAGTAGGCAGTAGTAGTAACAGTAGGTAGTAAATAGTAGATATCAAGTAGTAGTCCAGTAAGAAAATACCTATAGTAGCGTAGTAGTAACAGTAAGTAGTAACATAATTAGTAATAGTAGTAGTAACAGTAGTAGTAACAGTAGTAGAAATAGAATAGTAAGTAATAGTAGTAGTAAACAGTAGTAGTAAACAGTAGTAGTAATAGTAGTAGTAGGCTGGATAGTATGTAACATTAGTAGTAACAGTAGTATTAATAGTAGTATGAGCCAGTAGTAGTAACAGTAGTAGTGGCAGTATAGTAAAATTAGTAGTAGCGAGTAGTAGTTAGCAGTAGTATTAGCAGTAGTGGTTAAGCCAATAGAAGTAACAGTATTAGTAGCAGCAGTAGTAACCGTAGTAGTAATAGAAGTATTACAGAATAGTAAACAAATAGTAAGTTGCAGTAGTAGATAACAGTATAGTAACAGTAGTAGTAACAGTAGAGTAGACACTAGTAGTAGACAGTAGTGCAATAGTAGTAGAAGCATTATAATAACAGGATTAGAAACATTAGTTGAGTACCGGTAGAAGTAACAGGATTAGTAGTAGCCGTAGTATAACAGTAGTAGTGAACAGTAGTAGACAAGTAGTAGTAACAGTAGTAGTAAAGTAGTAGTAACAGTAGTAGTAACATAGTAGTAACAGCAGTAGTACCAGTAGTAATAGCATATATAACGAGTATAGTTAACAGTATATAACAGTAGTAATAGCACAAGTATAACAGTAGGAAGTAACAGTAGTATAGCATGGTATTATGAAACATAGTAGTAACCTAGTAGTAACAGGGTAATAACATTATTAGTAACAGAGTAGTAACAGTAGAAGAAACAGTAGTATTAAGCAGGTAGAAGTAACAAAGAGTACCAGTAGTAGTAACAGTAGTAGTAACAGTATAGGAACATAGAAGTATGTAATAAAAAAAAAAATATATAATAAAAATAATAATAATAATAATCAAAAAAATAAAAATAATAACACTAATAATAATAATAATAATAATAATTAATACTAATAATGATAAAATAATAATAATAATAATATTAATAATAATAATAAATTAATAATAATAAAAATAATAAAATAATAATAATTGACTAATAATAATAATAATAATAAATACTAACAATAATAATAATATAATAATAAAAATAATATGAATAATAATAATAATAATTATAAAGTAATTAAAAATAACGAATGAATAATAATTATAATACTATTAAAAAATAATAAAATAATAATCAAAATAATAATAATAATAAATACAAATAATAAAATAACAATAATAAAAATAATAATAGACAATTATAATACTAGTAATAATAATAATAAAAAAAATAATAATAAAAATAATAATAATATAATAATGTAATAATATAACAAAAAATAATAAAAATACTAGTCCAATAATAATAATGAATAATAAAATCATAATAATAATAAAAATAATAATAATAATAATAAATAATCATATTAATATGCCTTCATAAACACTGTATTTCTTTCCTAAACAAACTCTATTAACGTTCATGTAACAATATATAAACAATTTCCGTAAAAAGAAGCTTATGGAGGCGCAGCAAGTGTTGTGTAGAGCACCAGACATGTTTGTGAGCACCAGCAGTTGTGTTGTGATCACCAGCAAGTATGTAGTGGGAGCACCAGCAGTGTGTGTGTGAGCACCAGCAGTGTGTGTGAGCACCAGCAGTGTGTGTGAGCACCAGCAGTGTGTGTGAGCACCAGCAGTGTGTGTGAGCACCAGCAGTGTGTGTGAGCACCAGCAGTGTGTGTGAGCACCAGCAGTGTGTGTGAGCACCAGCAGTGTGTGTGAGCACCAGCAGTGTGTGTGTGTAGCACCACAGTGTGTGGTGATCAACCAGCAGGATTGTGAGCAGCCATCAGAGTGTGTGAGCACCAGCCGTGTGATTGAGCACCAGCATGTGGAGTGGCGCACCAGTGAACCAGATGTGTGGTGTGAGCACCAGCAGTGTGTGTGAGCTCCAGCAGATGTGTGTGAGCACCAGCAGTGATATAGTGTGAGCACCAGCAGTGAGATTAGAGCACGCATCATGTGTTGGTGTGAGCCACCACATATGGTGTGTTGAGCCACCATCAGTGTGTGTGTGAGCACCAGCATTAGTGTGTTGAGCACCAGACAGGTGTTGTGTGTGAGAACACCGGTGAGTGTGAGCACCAGCATGTGTGTGAGAGCACCATCATGTGTGTGAGCATACCAGCAGTGTGTGTAGAGCACCAGCAGTGAGTGTGAGAGCACGCAGCAGTGTTGTGTGAGCACCACAGTGTGTGTGACACACGAGTGATGTGGTGAGCCCCAGCTTGTTGTATGTAGCACCAGCAGTGTGTTGTGACACCAGCATGTGTGTGGCACCACATAGTGTGAGTGAGCACCATCAGTGTTGTATCACCAGCATGTTGTAGCACCATCAGTGTGTTTGTGTGAGCACCACAGTGTGTGTGTGAAGCACACCCTCATGGTGTGTGTGAGGCACCAAGCATTGTGATTGTGAGTCACCAGCATGTTGTGTTCCCACCCGCAGTGTGTGTGAGCACCAGCAGTGGGTGTGGGGAGCACCAGCAGTGTGTGAGTAGCACCAGCAGTGTGTGTGAGACCATGCAGTGTGGTGTGAGAGTCACCAGCAGTTGTGTGTGAGCACCAGCAGTGTGTGTGTGTGAGCAGCCATCGAGTGTGTGTGAGCACCAGCAGTGTGTGTGTGAAGCACCACATGGTGTGTGAGCACCACCAGCCGAGTAGTAGGATTGGAGCACCAGCAGTGTGTGGTGAAGCACCAGCGAGTGTGTGATGTGATGCACCAGCCGTGTGAGTGAGACACAAAGCAGTGGTGTGAGCACCAGCATGTGTGTGTGAGCACCAGCAGAGTGTGTGAGCAACAGCCGGGTATTTTGAGGCACCAGCAGTGGTGTATAGCACCATCAGTGTGGTGAGAGCACCAGCAGTGTTGTGTGTGAGCACCAGGCATGTGTGTGGTGAGTCACCAGCAGTGTGTGTGAGCACCAGCGAGTGTGTGTGAGCATCAGCAGTGATATTGAGCACCACCGTGTGTGATGTAGCAACAGCAGTGTGTGTAAGCACAGCATTGTTTTGAGCACCAGCTGTGTGTGCGCACCAGCAGTGTGTGTGTAGCACCAGCAGTGTGTGAGAGCCACCAGCAGTGTGTGTTGGAGCACACCCATGTGTGGTGAGCTCACCCCGTTTGATGTGAGCCAAGCAGTCTGTAGTTGAACACAAGTAGTGTGTGGTGAGCACACCCAGTTTGTTGAGCACACCCAGTGTGGTGTGAGACACAATCAGTCTGTGACAGCACAACAGTCTGATGTACCAGACACCCAGTGTTGAGTGAGCGAACAAGCATCCAGAGATGAGCACAGCAGTGTGTGTGTAGCTCAACGCAGTAGTTGTGTGAGCACACCCAGTTTGTGTGAGCACCAGCAGTGTGTGTGAGCACCAGCAGTGTGTGTGTGAGCACCAGCAGTGTGTGTGAGCACCAGCAGTGTGTGTGAGCACCAGCAGTGTGTGTGAGCACAAGCAGTGTGTGTGAGCACCAGCAGTGTGTGTGAGCACCAGCAGTGTGGGTGTGAGACACCCATGGTGTAGAGAACACCCAGGTTGAGAGCACAGAGCAGGTCCTGTGGTGAGCACAAGAATCAGTGTGTGATGAAGCACACCCAGTGTGTGTGAGCACCCCCAGTTTGTGTGAGCACAAGCAAGTCCTGTGTGAGCACAAGCAGTCCCTTTGGTGAGCACACCGGAGTGTGTGTGTGAGCACAGCAGTCAGTTTGAGCACCAAGCAGTGGTGAAGTGATCACAACAGTGTGTGTTTGACACACCCAGTGTGTGTGAGCACAAGCTGGACTGTGTGAGCACAAGCAGAGGTTTTACACAAGCAGCAGTGTGAGCACAAGCGTAATGTGAGAGGCACAAGCAGTTGAGTGACGAGCACAAGCAGTGTGTGTGAGCACAAGCATTTGTGGAGAGTCACAAGCAGTGTGATCACAAGCATGTGTGTGTGAGCACAAGCATGTTAGTGTTAGCACACCCAGTGTGTGTTGAGCACACCAGTGTTGTGAGCACACCCCATTAGTGAGAGCACAAGCAGTGTGAGCCAGCAAGCATGTGTGTGAGCACAAGCAGTGTGTGGTGAGCACATAGCAGTGTGTGTGAGTACCAAGCATTGTGTTGAGCACAAGCAGTGGGTTTTAGCAGCAAGCAGTGGTGTGTGAGCACAAGCAGTGAGAGTTAGATACAAGCAGTGAGTGTGAGCACAAGCAGTGTGTGTGAGCACAAGCAGTGTGTGTTAGCACAAGCCGAGTGTGAGGATCACAAGCAAGTAGTGTGAGCACCAGCAGTGTTGGTTGAGCACAAGGCAGTGTGTGACACAGGCAGTGTGTGTGCACAGCAGTGTGTGTGAGCACTCAGCAGTGTGTGAGAGCACACCCAGTTGTGTGTTAGCACACCCGTGTGTGAGAGCATCAAGCCTTCTGAGAGAGGCACAACAGTGTTGTGTGAGACACACCCTGTGAGGTGTGAGCGACACCCATTGTGAGTGAGCACAAGCAGTCTGTGTGAGCACAATGCAGTCTGTGTGAGCACACCCATGGTGTGATGAGCACAAGCAGTCAGTGTGAGCACACTCAGTGTGTGTGAGCACAAGCAGTGTGTGTTGAGCACAACCCAGTTTGGTGTATCACAAAGGTCAACTGTTAGCACAAGGCAGTTGTGTGTGAGGCACAAGCATTCTGAGTGAGCACAAGCAGTGGTGTGAGCACAAGCATGTGGGTTGAGCACAAGCAGTTGTTGTGTGGCACAAGCCGATTGTGAGAGCACAAGCAGTGTTACACAAGCAGATGTGTGTGTGAGCACCAGCAGTGGTGTGTGAGCACACCCAGGTGTGTGTGTGAGCACACCCAGTGTGTAGTTGAGCACACCCAATTAGGTGAAGAGCACAAGCAGTGTGAGCACAAGAGTGTGAGTGGATCACAAGCCGTGTGTGTGAGCACCATGCCGTTTGTGTGTAGTACAAGTCAGATGTGTGGAGCACAAATCAGTGTGATGTGAGCACAAGCAGTTAGTGGATATCACAAGCAGTGAGAGTAGAGTCAAGCGTGTGTTAGAGCACACGCAGTGTGTGTGAGCACAAGCAGTGTGGTATATAGCACAAGGCCTAGAGTGAGAGCACAAGCTAGTTGTGTGAGCAACACGCATTGAGTGTGAGCACAAGAGCAGTGTGTTGAGCACAGGCAGAGTGTGAGCACAAGCATGGGTGTGAGCACAAGCCGTGTTTTTGTGATCACAGGGAAGTTGCGTGTGCCCGGAGCTGCACTGTTGCTGCAAAATACCCACAGCCTCGTAACTCCGCGCCGTAGATTTTACAAAAACAGAAAAAAAGGACTGAGGTCCTTGGTCTGTGCCGCGGTTCCTGTAATGGTCTCCGCAACCAAAACTAGTCATGTTAAAAATGATAGAACGTGAGATGTCAGCTTGCACGACCCATAACTGGCATTGGTGCTCATTTCGATACACACACACCCACACACACACACACAATATATAAATAAATATATATAAAGTAATATATATAAATAAATAGAATATATATATATATATATATAATATAAATATATATATATATATATATAAAATCAATATATACACATATATAAATCTATATATATATATTCGAAAACTATTATTCCCAAGTCACGGTATACATGTCACGTCTGCTCCCCTCCCCCCCCCCACCCAAAAGAAAAAAAATTCCATCACCATTCTATACAACAGCCAACAAAACAGACCACTAATTTAAATTTGGTGTTGAAAAATATAACCATTTTTTTGGGGTTATATGAATTATATCCCACCAATAATTTATTACGACGCTGAAATGCGATTCATAACCCTTTGAAATTTTATATTCTTTGAAAATATTTCCTCTTCGTATCACGAGGATTTTTAAACCTAAACCGATTGTCAAACTAAGAAATAAATATCACATTAAAAGCGTCGCCGAGGATGAGAGTCCTTACTTCCTCCTTCCCTAAAACATTCTCTATAGCCATAATTTTAAAGGGTGAGGGGTATGCCTGTGGAAGGCTTGGTCCGGTTGACAAAGGTTCCAGCGACATGACTACCTTGTCCTGTTTTCCTGACAAACCTTAGCCTGAACCTAATTAAAATGGCCCAAAGTACATTGCTTTGGTGTATCACAAATTATATTTTTTGTGTGAGGATTGTAACATCACGTCTAACCCGGAATTGATCCCAAGCCCTTTGGGGTTGTGAGACGAGGGCACTACCACTGACCAAGTCCACCAGGCCAACTTACGAGCCTAAGATCATATTAAGCAGTAAGTGTATGGCTTCTATAACATTTAGAAGCTTTGTGTTAGTTACTTTTCTAAGCTTTGATGAAATAGTTTTGATATTTATATCACACTTATGCTAAGCCATTATTTTAAGAAATGTCACGTAGGGATAAGCGCATTCTCATGAAAGAATAAACATTATGTTTCCCACACGGCCATATATACTCCCTCACAATATTACAATCGTGTTAGTAACGCATCCTAAGTGCATGACAGTAAGAGGGAGGCACACACTAAGAGAGTGGCTGACACTAAGAGTGAGGCATGACACAAATAGTGTATCAAGACACTAAGAGTGAAGCAAGACACACCCAGCGTTTCATAACACACTCGAGCTTGTCGGACAAACCATTCCAGCGTGTTATGTGACACCGTTCCGAGCATCGGTCGAGACACTCCCAGCATGTTGTGACATCCTTCGCAAGCGCAATAAATTTTATACAAGAACAATGGTCAAGCTTACTGACATGTCACTAACTGCTGCAAGCTATTGATATTAATATAATATAACCAGCCTAGTTCGCTTATCTAAGATAGATACCAAGCTTTAAAAAAAACAACATGGGGTTAATTGAATTTCCCGTCAAAATATAAACATTTCGAAGGGTGGCTGCCAGCGGTTGTTAAATTTACTGCTATGAAAACATTACTGAAAGTTGTCATGTCATGCTCTGTACATAACGAACATATAGTTCACAATTATCCCGCAAGGGGGGGGTAAGAAAATGTTGCCCCTTTGATAGCCGAAACTCTTCACTTACTTCGTAAACGTTCCTCTGAAGGGGGTTAAAAATTATGCAAGTTTTGGTTAACGTTAGAAAAACTTATTTTGCCCTAAATCACTCCACGTTGCTGCCTTGTGGCTTGCAGCGTCAAGGTGCTGCAGTGTTTAGGGAAAAAAGCACTGGAAGACGTGCTTGAAGGATCTGCAGGCACGTCCTTGGAAACAGAAGGCAACGCGCCATTGTAAACGACAAACTGCAACAACGTCCATGGAAACACAACTGCACACGTCCTTGGAAACGACAACTGCCACACGTCCTTGGTCAACAACAACTGCAACAACGTCCTGAAACACAACTGCAACACGTCCCTTGGAAACACAACTGCAACACGACCCTTGGAAACACAACTGCAACACGTCCCTGTGAAAAGAAACGAACATTGTCGAGCAGGTTCAGCCACCTGCTCCCCCTCCATCTCCTTCCCGTATATCTCTTATGCAACACAAACAAGTGTCCATCATTCTCCCCGTCTGAGGTGTGTTGTGTCTATCTCTCTCACTCTGTGGCAATTCGTGCCATCACAGTAAACCCCCGTCTATTAAACATAAATGATTGCATTCTCTCGCATACCACAGGTTCTGTTTAATAGCATGTAACCCAGCTACAGAAAACATGCCAAGGTGTATTCATATAAAAAAATATAAATATATATATAAATAATCAATAAATATAATATATATATATATATAATATATATATATATATTATAATATATATATATATATATTTATATATAATTATATATATAATATATATAAAGAATATAAATAATGAAAAGATATATATATAAATAATATATAATATATATTATATATATATATATACATATATATATATATAATATATAGATATATATATATATATAATATATATATAATATAATATATAGATATAATATATATATATATATATATAAAAATTCTACTCATTACACAGGACCCATAGCCAAGACATTTCTCTTCACTTATCTTAAAGAAAACGCCCCATTTTATCCCCAGTTTTCATATTTTTTCTACCCTGTTTTATTTTTTGTAAATAATCCAGCTTGTTTGATATTAGACTAAACTTTTTTTTTAACAATTATTGTGAATTTTCAGGTATTGCATCTGCACTTATTATAAATATTATATTTATAATAATAACCAATAATAATAATAATAATTATTAGTATTATATATTGTGTTATTATTATATTATATTAATTATTATTATTTATTATTATTATTATAATTATATTATTATTATTATATATTAATTATTATTATTAATATTATTATCATCATCATCATCATCATTAACATGTGTCCACGTCCTAAATATTCAAAGGACACAGCCATTAACAAAACAGGCTCTACCATAAATGTTACATGTTAAATAGTTTCATCCATTAACACTAGGTGCTCACAAAGGCAAACTGTTTACCTTCATATGAAATCTGAATGAGGCTATATGTACTTTATTGAATGAGGTAATCTTTTGGTCCGGAAAAATAGCTTACTGGACTCATAAACAAAGATAACTTTACTGACTACAACATAAAGGCTGAATATATTTCCTTTTCATATATTGTTGACCTTATATCTAAAAATCATGAAAACATATATAATATATATATATATATATATATAACTAGTATAAATATAAAATATATTATATATAAATTATATAAATATATATATATATAAATATATAAATATCTATAAAAAATATATATAGATATAGCTTTATACATACTTTGCCAATGCTTTCCCACTCAGTCAGAAGGGGAACGAGAGCTCTCCAAGCAGTTACTAGGAACCTTTCCCCTTTCCCTTTATCCTTCATAGAATCGTGTTTCTAGTGGTGACTTCGCAAACAATTGTTTTGGGGACCATGAAATTGACAGCGTGTGAGGGCGTGCAGACAGGGGGACCCTCTCGCCCCCTTTCAAATATTTGTTGGGTCTCAAGGAAGTCACGGAGGCCCTTCTCGCAGCGAGCTCAATATCTGTTCCTGGACGAGCGTTACCCTAGCTGGCCCAACAGAATCTCTCCTGGAGACAATCAGTAAAATTAAGACATGGGAGAAAGCCTGGGCCTTTCTTAAACCCCCACCAAATGTGAAATAGTTTCTACCAATCAACAGTTGATCCAGAATATTAGTACCGTTTTACCAGGAGCACGAGCCATTGATCCAGCCAATAGCACTCTCCTCGGTGCTCCTCTTGGTCCAATGCCATCGATCTGATCCTAGGAAAAAAAGTCTCAGACCTCCGGACGATGGAAAGCAGGATGAAAGACATTGACACACACGATGCCTTCTACCTACTCACCAGGTGCCTGTCAACCCCAAAACTTACCTATTTTCTGAGATGCTCCCCAGCCTTCAGCAGTCCAAAACTCAAGGAAATATGACTCTCTCCTGAAGGCCATGCTAGAGAGTGTATTGAATTTTTCCCTTGACGATGGACAGTGGTTGCAAGCCTCACTTCCGGTCAGGCTTGGAGGCTAGGAGTACGCAGATCCTCCCAGATTGCTCTACCAGCTTTCCTATCCTCTTCCATTGCATCAAACGAGTTGATAAGACAAACTTCTTCCTGACACCCTCAGTGACTCAGCAGGAATAGAAGACCCTAGCTATGTCAGTGCCATCACCGAATGGGAGACTCTTGCTGCTCCAGCACCAAACCCTAGTGCAGCACTGGCTCACAAACATCAAGCTGGGATAGCCCAATTGCTGAAAAAGGTGCTTGCCAACATGCTCAGGGCTGCAACATCAGATAGGGAGATTGCCCGTCTCCAGGCTGTGAGTGCACCTCACTCCGGGGACTTCCTCCAAACAGTTCCCATATCGGCAATGGAAACGCTACTCGACCCTAAGACCCTCCGTATTGCAGTGGCTCTGCGCCTTTGCTGCCCCAATTCACACAGAATATATGTGTATTTGCGGCGAAGTGCAAGCAGACCAATACGGTCTACATGGTCTTAACTGTTCCAAAACCAAGGGCTGGCATGCAAGACACAATGAGGTCAACGACATCATTAAGAGAACCCTTGCTACAGCTGGATGCCCTGCCGAGAGGGAGCCACGATCACTTGCAGCAAACAATACCCACAACCAGCAAACCGCCCCGACGGGATCACCATCTATCCTTGGAAGAATGGCTAAGCTCTTAGCATGGGACTATACCTGTGTGTCCACACTGGCTGACACCTGTAATCCATCACAGTGTGGGGCGACAGGGAGGAGCTGCTGACCACAGGGAGGAGTACAAGATCAGCAAGTACAGGGACATTAGCCAACAGTATCAATTTGTCCCAGTGGGATCAGAGACCTTGGGATCATGGGGAAAAAATGCCACACGTTCCTTAAAGAATTGGGTTCCAGACTCATCGACACCACCAGGGACCCAAGGGCAGCCACTTTCATGTTCCAGGCCTCAGCGTCGCCATCCAGAGGGGAAATGCTTGCTGCATACTTGGCTCACGTCCAGCCCGGAGGAGCTGGGAAATTCATCATCTTTGATACATTGTGCCATTGTATTCATGTTTATGTTTTTTTCTGTAAATGTATTTTGTTTATTAATAAATGTTCACATTAGAAGAAAAAATATATAGGGGGTGGTAGGAGAAGAAAATATTCAAATAGCTCCGGGGAGAACCTTGAGTTTTCTCTGAGGTACGTTTATTGTCTTCTCTGAGGATGAGGGTCCCCATTCCAGACTATAGAGGTGGTACTTCCCTATATATATTTTTTATGTAATTAAAATAAATATATATATATATATTATATATATATATATATATTATATATATATATATATATATATATATATATATATAATATATATATATATATATATATATATATATATATATATATATATATATATATATATATATATATATAAAATATATAATATATATATATATATATGTATATATATATGTACATACAAACATTTATTAAATTTACATTCGTAGACTCAAGGAGTGTGTGAAGACGCTAGGAGTGTTCTCAGAGTACAAGAGACATTATGAGGAAAATAAAAGTCACATTACCGTTGCTGGAACAATTCACTGGGGTGTGGTGGACAGAGCAGAGCTCTACCCCCATGGTATTCCAGACCAAGCATTAATTGGGACAACAACGTTTCGTGCTATGTAGAGCTTTGTGAAGCTCTACATAGAAGGGTAAACATTGCTCGATAAAAATAAAATGATCTGCCTGCGAAAAGATTTGTTTCAGGCAGTTTTCTTTTGTACAATATGGATGTATTTATTCAATAGTGTGTATAGTTGTATATTTCTATGTAATTTTTGTTGGGGGGGGGGGTTGCATAAGTTAGCTCAATCTTATCTAACTTTTTTCTTGTTCTAGTATTTGTTGCACAGAAAGATATTACCAATATGTCGTCCACTGCAAAGTATCTTCGTTAATTTCCTTTAAATGAATTCTTAGTTGATGACGTTCATATATCGTTGATCCGTTACTTATGTTGGTTTTGGGG
>NC_069400.1:16971696-16996696 GCF_026875155.1 Cherax quadricarinatus
GTAAAGGCTAGTCTCATAAACACTAGATATACGACTACTAAAAATACCACAATTAATATTGACCAGAGAAATACAAATCCAGGACTATCTGAAGGAGCAAGAAAACCTCCTGACCTTGCTATTGAATATAATTATAATTATTGTAATATATTCTTAACTATATATATATATATATATATATATATATATATATATATATATATATATATATATATATATATATATATATATATATATGTATATATATGTGTGTGTGTGTGTGTGTGTGTGTGTGTGTGTGTGTGTGTGTGTGTGTGTGTGGTGTGTGTGTGTGTGTGTGTGTTATGTATATACACACACATATATGGAATAAGGGTTAGTAGAGTATGCAGAATATTTATACATAGGAGTCACATAAAAAATATGGTGCAGAAAAATAGCAGGAGCACCTAAGGGATTTCATGTGCTAACACACACATCTTCAGAAGAAACAACTGTCAGCACATGAAAGCTTTCCGTTTTTTCAACATATTTTTTTTTACCGTGGTATTTTTTTTATTGGCGTCACGCGTTCTATTGCGGCTACTTTCACAGGAGGTTCACACATGACCTGCCACTAGGATTCCCAATATGGAATGTGTGTTTGGTAGGGTGTGTAGGCAGTGAGTATGTGTGTGTGTGTGTGTGTGTGTGTGTGTGTGTGTGTGTGTGTGTGTGTTGTGTGTGTGTGTGTGTGTGTGTGTGAGTGTGTGTGTGTGTTTGTGTGTGTGTGTGTGTGTGTACAGGACAACCCCTGACAACGTTGTGAGACATGTTACCTCATCTACAAGTTCCTACCTACAGATAATAGAGGGAGAAACTAGAGGTTTTAAAGGTAAACTCCCATTAAAGTGTAAGGTAAGTATAAGGTGAACAGTGACAGCAGGTATAAGGTAACAAATACCCAGGTACCTACCTACTGCTAGGTGAACAGTGACAACAGGTGTAAGGCAACTAATACCGAGGTACCTACCCACCACTATGTGAACAGTGACAGTAGATGTAAGGTAACTAACACCCAGGTGCCTACTAACTACTTGGTGAACAGTGTCAGCAGGTGTACGGTAACAAACATCCAGGTACTTACCTGCCACTAGGTGAACAGTGACAACAGGTGAAAGGTAACTAACACCTAGGTACCTACCTACCACTAGGTGAACAGTGACAGCAGGTGTAAGGTAACTAACACCCAGGTTCCTACCTACCACTAGGTGAACAGTGACATCAAATGTAAGATAACTAACACCCAGGTAACATCCTAGTACTAGCAGGTGCAAGGAAACGTGCCCAACTTTTCACCCTTGAACAGAGACACCCTTACACAATGTAAGGGTGTCCAACAACAGTAGGAAACAGACAGAGAACAATGGCTGTTGAATTACATGAAGTTAACCACACAAAGTCCCAAGACTCTTGTTGACAGAGCGAGAGAGAGAGAGAGAGAGAGAGAGAGAGAGAGAGAGAGAGAGAGAGAGAGAGAGAGAGAGAGAGAGAGAGAGAGAGAGAGAGAGAGAGAGAGAGAGAGACAGACAGACAGACAGAGAGAGAGAGAGAGAGGTGTCGACTCGCTCTGAGTAAGCAATACTCACAGAGGACTGGTCCAGACTAACGCCATAGCGCGTCATCGTAAAAAAAAAAAAGACAGCCAGTGATAAGTACGAAAAAAGGATTGGATCGGGAATCATAAAATACTGGCCAATCAATGTTTTGAAACTTGTTCAGACGCTTTAACAACCGTCATACGTGTCAAGACAGTATAAGCGCGTTCACTCTCTTACCAACCACACCTTTGAGCATATTGCTACGTGTTCGGTAAAGGGACACAAGTGTAACCAATGCAATATATTATTGTGGCAACGTTTCGCCCTCTAGGGGCTTTGTCAGCCATTAACAAGCAAGGACACAGAGGGCATATATATATATATATTATATATATATATATATATATATATATATATATATATATATATATATATATATATATATATAATATATATATATATATATATATATATATATAAATATATATATATATATATATATATATATATATATATATATATATTATATATATATATATATATATATATATATATATGTATATGTATATATATGTAGGTAGTAGTAGTAGTCCTGGAGAGCGAAACGTTGCAAAAAAAGAAAAATGTCCCATTAGTTGTACTTGTGTCCTTTTTACCTAATATATTGTGGGTAATTCTACCAACATTATTATATTCTTACCTAAACCCATCCCCCCCCCATGCAGTGCTGCTGCATCACCCTCACAGGTTTAACCCATCCCCCCCCATGCAGTGCTGCTGCATCACCCTCACAGGTTTAACCCATCCCCCCCATGCAGTGCTGCTGCATCACCCTCACAGGTTTAACCCATCCCCCCCATGCAGTGCTGCTGCATCACCCTCACAGGTTTAACCCATCCCCCCCATGCAGTGTGCTGCTGCATCACCCTCACAGGTTTAACCCATCCCCCCCATGCAGTGCTGCTGCATCACCCTCACAGGTTTAACCCATCCCCCCATGCAGTGCTGCTGCATCACCCTCACAGGTTTAGCACTTAAAATGATTATTTCATTTATATTATCATAATACACAATAATGATCACATTACAATAATAATATATCTTCCAGTAATGTGTCTTTAACACATATTAAATATTTATATATTCAAGTCTAAAATATCGTAGTTTCCAATACTTTAGTTTTATAGGGAATAAATTAATATGCAAAGAGATATTCTGTAAAAAGCTAATATGGGCGCAATGGTATATATTCATGAGCACTGTCATCAGAGTGGTGGTAGTGATGGTGGTAGTGGTGGTGGTGGTGGTGGTAGTAGTGGTGGTGGTAGTGGTTTGGGGGTGGTAGTGGTGGTGGTAGTGGTGGTGGTAGTGGTGGTGGTAGTGATGGTGGTTAGTGATGGTGGCAGTGGTGGTGGTAGTGGTGGTGGTCGTGGTGGTGGTCGTGATGGTGGTAGTGGTGGTAGTGATGGTGGTAGTAGTGGTGGTGGTGGTGGTGGTAGTGATGGTGGTAGTGGTGGTGGGGTAGTGATGGTGGTAGTGATGGTGGTAGTGGTGGTAGTGATGGTGGTAGTGGTGGTGGTAGTGATGGTGGTAGTGGTGTGGTAGTGATGGTGGTAGTAGTGGTGGTGGTGGTAGTGGTTTGGGGTTAGTGATGGTGGTGGTGATGGTGGTGGTGATGGTGGTAGTGGTGTGGTCGTGATGGTGGTAGTGGTGGTAGTGATGGTGGGAGTAGTGGGGGTGGTAGTGATGGTGGTAGTGGGGGTGGTAGTGATGGTGGGTAGTGATGGGGGTAGTGATGGTGGTAGTGATGGTGGTAGTGGGTGGTGGCAGTGGTGGTGGTAGTGGTGGTGGTAGTGGTGGTGGTGTGGTGGTGGTAGTGGTGGTGGTAGGATGGTGGAAGTGGTGGTGGGGTTTTGGGGGTGGGTGGTGGGGAAAGGGGGCTGGTAGTGTGGTGGTATGATGGTGGGATGGTGGGAAGTGATGGTGGTATGTGGTGGTATGGTGGTGGTAGTGGTGGGGGTAGTGGTGGTGGTATGATGGTGGTAGTGGTGGTGGTATAGTGGTGGTAGAGTGGTGGGAGTGATGGTAGTTTGGGGGGGGGTAGTGGGGGGGTGTGGTGGTGGGAGTGTGGTGGTATATGGTGGATGTGGGGTAGTGAGGTGGAAAGGTGGGGGTATGGGGTGGGTTTTTGGTGGTATGAGTGGTATGGGGGTGGGGTGGTGGTGTAGTGGTGGTGGGAATGGTGGTGGGAGTGTGGGGAGGATGGTGGTATGATGGTGGTAGTGTGGGGGTAGTGGTGGTGGTAGTGATGGGGGGGGAGTGATGGTGGAGTATGGTGGTGGGGGGATGGGGGATGTGGTGGTAGTGGTGATGGTAGTGATGGTGGTAGTGCAGGTTAAGTGTTGTGTTAGAGTGGTGGTAGTGATGGTGGTAGTGATGTGGTAGTGATGGTGGTATGATGGTGGTAGTGATGATGATGATGATGTGTAGTGAATGTGGAGTGATGGTGTGTTGAGGTGGTGTATGGTTGTAAGTGATGTGGTGTGATGGTTGGTAGTGATGGTTTGGTGATGGTGTTTAATGGTGGTAGTGAATTGTTTGTATGGTTTAGTGATATGTGTATGATGGTGGAGTTGATGGTGGTTGGATGGTGGTAGGTGTTTTATGGTGATGGTAGGTAATATTTTTGTAGTGATGTGTGGTTATGATGTTTATGGTGGTATGATGGTGGTAGTGCATTGAGTATGATTGTGGATCTTGATGATGATGTATTAAGTTGTGTAGATTTAGTGTGTTTTAGTGGGTGTATGTGATGGTTTTATGTGGTAGTGATGTCGTTATTACAACCCCAGTTACCACAAGGCCCGTTATTCCCCGCTTATGGAACAAAAACACACCAGCAGAATAAGTTTAACTTATCATCCTTCATAATTTAGACACCCAATATGTACACATGTACAGTGATAATATAGTGCACCCACGTAACAAGGCAGAATCGAAGCCAAAATAGCAGACCGGCTTCACCGCTAAGAGTGGGAATGACAAGGGCAGACAGGAGAGCGGTATCCACATAACCTCTGAGATTGTCCAATCCACCTTCTTATTGGCTAGAACCTGGTCACTAGTTGAACGATGGGGCCCCTCATCAACTCTTAGCAACCTGGTTCGCTGGTTGGGGGAGATAGCCTGTAAATGAGGGTGTGTACATGCGCCGAATAAAGGTTACGTTACTCTTTGCATGCCCCACCCCCACCCGAGAAGGCTCAGGATTGGCTGCCACCTCCCAGTGGTAACCGTGCCGCCATGGCACAAAATAATGGGACCGCCTTTCCTCTACACCATCCAACTCTTAGATAGAGCTCAGCTTTTCTCGTGACCAAAAGCCAAACCCTAAACTTAGAGTGAGACAGCAGTCAGACAGGCTAGCATAGGTCCAAGATACAGGCGGACGGTAGCCCGCATCCCCTCACTAAAAACAAAACCCACACCAGGGGATAAAAAAAAAGAGCGTAAAAAAGGGGTTTCCCCACAAAAAAACATCCTAACCAAAAAAAATTTTATACCTAGATAAAGAGTCTTCCAAACATTTTTTTTCTTTGGGCAGGCAATATTTTTAAATTTGGAAATATTATATGGCTGCGGGCCTTTAACGTCCAGGGGCATGACCCTTGTTTTTTTGGGGTTTCCCTTCATGGCTTGGAGATATAAAAAAGGGGAAATTGTGATCACTGAAAACGTGACCACCTGCCGATGTCGGGCCCCACATAAAAAACGAAATGCCCCAAAGGGCCCCAACCAGCGCGGGGGCCTTTTTTTTTTTCCCGGGGTAGAATAAGCCCCCCTGATGTGGTGGAATTTTTGCTAAAAAAGTATGTACGGGCTGAAACCCTCCTTTTTCCCCTTTTTTGTAATGGGGTACTGCCCCCCCCCAGCCCTCACAAGCATCAACCTGTAATGAAAAAGGTTTGGAGAAGCCCTGGAGCCCAAGAGAATGGGTGCAGTACCCCAATAATTTTTTTGCTTTATTAAAAGCAATGTTTACAGTCTGAGGCCCCAAATTTAAAAGGGAACTTTGTGACTGGTAAGAGGGGTTTAAGGGGGGCCAAAAAATCTGAAAAATTTCTTACGGGAATCTTCTTAAAATCCAAATCTTGCCTAAAACGTTAAAAGAGTTTTTCCTATCATGGGGAAACGGAAATAATTTTTAAATAGAAAAAAACTTAGCAAGTTTAGGTGAAAATTTTTACCACTACCTTCCTTTCAGGGCCAGAAAAGTGACAGGGGGCCTGCCAAAGGAAGATTTAGATAAATTAACTGTTAAATGGGAACTTTTAAAGGTCTAAAAACAGACCCTTTAAAGGGTCTAAGTAGGTTTTTGACCCCAAAGTACAAAACCCCCACAAAAATATCACCCTAGGTAGGGGCCTGCCGTGCCTTAAAGTCCTTTAATAGCCTAAATGGATAAGTTTCGGAATGAAGAGGGAGAATTTTTCATTCCGGGGGGGTAACTGAGTATTGAAAATGACCCCCCTTTGAATTACGAAGGCAGAGTTTTCCTTCCCCTTTAAACTGTAAAAGGGAAACCTGATAGTAGCCTTTAAGGAGATCAAATTTGGACACAAAAGTACCCTTTAACCCAAACAAATCAATTACGTCATCCAACGAGGAAAAAGGGTAAGAAACTGTAATTGTGACCTCGTTCATTTAAACGGTAGTCTGTACACATACAAAAACCCTCCATCACCTTTCTTCACAAGGATGCAGGGTGAACCCCCTGGACTAACGACTCCTCCACAAAACCCAAAGGTTTTAAACCAAAAATTCAAACTTCCTGATAAGTAGCCTTTGCTTTTCGGGTTTAAAGCTCGGGTGGGGGGAGATTTTAAATTTGGGTTTTAGGGGGTTTTCCCACATCTAATAAATGAAACCAAACGAACTTTTTCTCGGCAAAACCAAAAAATATTGGGATATGACTGTAAACTTTTTTAAAATTTTTGTTGCTTGCTTTTCAGATAATCCCCCCTTTAAAAAGCGGGACCTTGAGGAGGACAAAAATTTGAAAGTTTAATTTTTTAATTTCAGAGATAGAGTGAAAAGAGTCAAGTTGCCTAAAGGGGTAAGGACAGAGTCATTATTTGGGACTTTTTTCTGGTGTAGGGAAATTTACATTAATTAAATTAAAATGTGGTAAGTTTTATTTTTTAAAGGTCTTATAAAAGGGAGCTACCACAAAATTTTTCCCTCAGATAATCTACTTACAATCTGCTAGTCCCGTAAATCTAGCTTTCAAGGTGGGGCCGGGTAAAATTTCCCCCTGCACCTTGTCTCCGGGAGGGAAGGGGGCGGAATTGTGCACTTTGTAAAAACCTCTGTTTCACTTACTTTGAGCTGTTTTTAGGTTGGGGCCTTTGGGCTAACTGAAGGGGCCACCTCCCAAACCTTAAAAGAGGGGTTTGGGTTAGAGTTTTGAGCTAACGTCTTCTCCCTTCCATCCTTCTTTGAGCACCCAAAGAGGCCTCGTACATTTTTCCCAAAAGATCAGCTCAAACGGACAAAACCCTGTAACCTTCCCACCGTCTCTCGTACTGAGAACGAAACCCCAAAGGTATTAAAATTCTCCCCAGTCTTTTGGGAAAGTGCATGCAAAAATTTCCCAAACATTTTTTTTAAGTCTGGGGGAATTTTTTCCAAAAGGCGCCTTGGGGGGAGGATGAACCCAGTGGAAAAGTTGGGGTTTTAATCCCAAACCTAGTTAATACTTCCCTAAATGCTTTGGCAAAAATTTAGTACCTTGATCACTTTGAATATTTTTTAGGAATCCCCAAAAAAAGAAATAAATTTGGGTTTAAAGTTTTTGAAATAGCTTTAGTTTTAAATACTACGCATGAAAATTTTTTTTCAGGGTATTTTGGTTACTTTATCCATAATCTAAAAAAATTACTGTTTTTCCAGACTTTGACCTGGGTTAGGGCCCAACACAATCTAAAAATCAAACTCCAAAAGGTTTTTTCCATCAGCGGGTAGGGGTTTGGAGGGTCGGGTTTAATGAAATGTCCTTTTTTTCCCAACTTGCTGACTTTCTCGGCAACACCTAAATGATTCTTCACTTTTTTTCCCTTTTTTTTTTGGCCCAAATAAAATTCTTTTTGATTCTAAAACAAGGTTTTGGGTAATTCCTAAGTGCCCCTCCTAATGACGTTTTAAAGACTTTTTTAAGTTTTTGAGGGTCTATACTTTTTTGGGAAACCCTTAACTAACCTTTCATAAAATTTGGGCCGGGGCCCCTCTATCCCTTACCTTTCTCATGCAAAATCAAATAATCTTTTTTTAACTTCATACTTGCCCGGGTTTGCCCCAAAGGGGATTTACCCATGGCTGCCTCAAAAGCGTTTTTCCCAAAAAAAGGGGCCCTTTTTGTTTTTTTCCTCCCGGAAGGACAGTCCCTCGGGCAATGAAACAGAGACATCTGGCAATCCGGGGCAACCGGGGAATGGGAAGGGCTTGATGGGGGCCCTGTTCACTTGATTTACGAGGCTCGGCCGGTGTCCCTCAAAAACAACGTGGCTATTCCGAGATCGGAGTCGTCCAAGGATAGGTCAACATTCCCCAGACAACCCTTGGGATTTTTGCCCGAGTTTTTCCCCAACACCGGAGAAAATTTAAAACCAAATTATGGGTTCAGGACACAACTAACGTAAAATTTTTTAAAACCCAGTAATAACATGGAAATTTTTTTCCGGGGGGAAAAACCCTTTTTGGAGACACCTACAGCAAGTACACAGGGGAAATTTGGGAAACTGAACATAAATTTTATGCAAAGGAACAAAATATAGTCCCCAAAAACTTCCAAAAAAACTGAGGGGAAATTTAAAGAAGTATTCTCCGAAAGGGGTTAATTTTTCCTTCTCTTTCAAGTGGCAATATGCTCCAGTAAACTCTAAAGGTTTTTTACCCTTTTTTTTTTTCCGGGGTTTTCCCCGGGAAAGGGGAAAAAAAGACCTTTTTCAATAATAAGGGGGCCCTACCTTTTTTTACTTCTCTAGGGGGAAAAGTTTTCAAGGGGTATTAGAGTTTTCCCCCAAAGGGGTTTGGGGTTTAAAGGGGGGATTGGAACTGGGGTTTTACCCACTTTTTGCACCTGAAACAACACATCTTTCCCTTTACTCCCTTTTGACGTTGCAAATGGGTGTCGTTCTGGCTGGGGTCCCTTTTTGGATACTGTTTTCGAGATACACCACGGGGGTAGTTTGCCTCTCCGCAGGTGGACCATATGTTTTAAAAACGGGGCTCCTAGGGGAAATTTGTTGGGTGACGTAGACCCTTTTTCCCTCCGGCTGGCACTTCTTCTCCAAGGTTGCGATCTCTGCCATGCCAGGCTGTTTTTAAAAGAGAAAAACCCCGGGGCCGCTCGGGGCAAGGGGCGGTTATTTCGAAGGTATCACCAACCTGGCTGCCCCCAAAGCAGGGGGGTTTAAATCACGATCCTGCAGAAAGACTCGAAACCCCTGGTCCCACAGACTCCAGCAGGTTTTTCAAAACAGAATAAGCTCAAACCCCTCCCCCAAAGGTAGAGGGCACCACTTGCTTTATAACCCCGGGGAAAAAACTTTGGTTTTTCTGTCCACAAAGTCCACCCAGGGAAATTTACCAAGGGGTGCCGCCTGCTTAATTTAAATGTTTTTTTGTATGGCTGGGATACATTTTATATGCTCCCAAAACTGGGTCTTCACACTTGAAAAATCAAAAAAATTTAGCGTCATTTTAAAACGACGTAAATTCCCGTGCCTTACCCAATAATTCTGTAAAGAAAAAAACGATGCCCCAAAGCGGTTTTCCCGGGCCCCCTCAAAAGGCCCCGAGCCTTATTTTCGAAGCTTTCAAAATTGCTTTTGCTCGGGGCCCCCAATTTAAACGGGAACAAACTGTACTGCTTTTTGTAAACAAAAAACATTTAAAAAATGCGAAAACGGGCCCCCTTTCTCTTTCCCTATCAATTCTTTCCCCTTTCGGAAAAGCTCCCTGTTCCCCCAGTTTTGCTCAAGATTGATTTTTTCCAGCCAAGTCCAACGACGCTGATTCACCCTGAGAACAACCCAGCTTTCACTTACTGACCATTTTGCTCCGTAGGTGTATCGGGCTTCCCCCTGCGAGAACAAAGGGGTTTTTGCCCTACTCCCGTAGAGGGGGAAGTTTGTGTGCCCTCCCCTTCTTCTAAAGTTTTTTTAGCAAAACATGAACGCAGTTTGCGCTGTTTAGAGTGGGGTTTGTATGTAATGCCAAAGGAACGAGCAATTTGCCAACAACGCGTAGGGGGCAATTTTTGGTAGGTTATGCAAAGTATATGCCGACACCAACGTCTGACTCTTCTAGGGGGCAAAGTTTTTTCCCCTATGCCCCAGTAACCCAAATTTCAGAATACCCCAACGTAACTCGTTAATTTGGAGAAAACTCTTAGCTATGCAAATACGATTTTCAGGGGAAAAACATACAAGCAAAGCCGACTGCAAAATTCTTCCCCACCGAAAAGGCCAAATAACAACTGACACGGGAAAATTTGTAAAGCAAAGCCCCGACAGCTACATGTTCTAGAAGATTGACCTTAGCGAACAAGCACACCGAAAACTAGTAGCGAGGGTGTTTTTCGATCACACAATACAAGGATCAAAAGCAAATGACACCCAAAAATTTAAAGCAATGGGCCGACAAACAAGCCGCACAATGTTTCCTGCTAGAGGGTTCACCCTAAACTCAACCGTTTTTTTTAAGTCCAAACTCCAGATCCCGGCAGGCCCCCATATACAACCCAGGTTTTCCAAAAGGCCTGTTTCCCCGGGTGAATGGGAGCAAAATAAACACCCGGGAGAAAAAGTTTTGAAATTACTTACCTTCACTAATTTTGAACAGCAATATGTACACTATGTACGTGATAATATATTTTCCCCTTTTCCCCGGTAAAAACAAAGGGAGAAATAGAAGCCACAAAAGCAAACCGTGCTTCAAACCCCTCTAGAAAGGGTATGAAAAAGGGAGACAGGGGAGCGGGACCCCCAAAAACCTCTGGGGAATTTCCAAAACCATCTTCTTATTGGGTAGAACCTGGTCACTAGTTGAACGACGGGTCCCATCTCAACTCAACAACCCGGTTTTTGGGTGGTTGGGGGAGATAGCCGTAAATTTAGGGTGTGGTTTCATGCCCGAATAAAGGTTTCGTACTCTTTGCATGCCACAGTTGGGAGTGATGGTGGGGAGTGTGGGGTAGTGAAGGGGGAAGTGATGGGGGTAGTGATGGTGGTAGTGATGGGGGTAGTGATGGTGGTACTGATGGTGGTGGTAATGGTGGTAGTGATGGTGGTGGTTGATGGTGGTAGTGATGGAGGTGGTGATAGTGGTGGTGATGGTGGTAGTGATGGTGGCTGTGATGGTGGTGGTGATGGTGGTAGTGATGGTAGTAGTGATGGTGTTGGTGATGGTGGTGGTGATGATGATGGTGATGGTGGTGGTGATGGTGGTAGTGATGGTGGTAGTGATGATAGTGGTGATGGTGATGGTGGTAGTGATGGTGGTGGTGATGGTGGTAGTGATAGTGGTAGTGATGGTGGTAGTGATGGTGGTGGTGATTGTGGTGGTGATTGTGGTAGTGATGGTGGTGGTGATGGTGGTAGTGATAATGGTAGTGATGGTGGTTAGTGATGGTGGTGGTGATGGTGGTAGTGATGGTGGTAGTGATGGTGGTAGTGATGGTGGTGGTGATGGTGGTAGTGATGGTGGTGGTGATGGTGGAGTGATGGTGGTGGTGATGGCGGTAGTGGTGGTGATGGTGGTAGTGATGGTGGTGGTGATGGTGGTAGTGATGGTGGTAGTGATGGTGGTGGTGATGGTGGTAGTGATGGTGGTAATGATGGTGCTGGTGATGGTGGTAGTGATGGGTGGCAGTGATGGTGGTGGTGATGGTGGTAGTGATGGTGGTAGTGATGGTGTTGGTGATGGTGGTGGTAATGATGATTGTGATGGTGGTGGTGATGGTGGTAGTGATGGTAGTGGTGATGGTGGTAGTGATGGTAGTAGTGATGGTGGTAGTGATGGTGGTAGTGATGGTGGTGGTGATGGTGGTGGTGATGGTGGTAGTGATGGTGGTAGTGATGGTGGTAGTGATGGTGGTAGTGATGGTGGTGGTGATGGTGGAAGTGATGGGGGGTAGTGATGGTGGTAGTGATGGTGGTGGTGATGGTGGTGGTGATGGTGGTAGTGATGGTGGTAGTGATGGTGGTAGTGATGGTGGTGGTGATGGTGGTGGTGACGGTGGTAGTGATCGTGTGGTGATGGTGGTGGTGATGGTGGTGGGTGATGGTTGGTGGTGATGGTGGTAGTGATCGTGGTGGTGATGGTGGTAGTGATGGTGGTGTGAATGGTGGTAGTGATTTGGTGGTGGTGATAGTGGTAGTGATGGTGGTTAGTGATGGTGGTAGTGATAGTAGTGATGGTGATGGTGGTAGTGATGATGGTAGTGATGGTGGTAGTGATGGTGGTAGTGATGTGGTGGTGATGATGGTAGTGATGGTTTTGGTGATGGTTTTGGTGATGGTGGTGGTGATGGTGGTGGTGATGGTGGTAGTGATGGTGGTTGTGATGGTGGTAGTGCTGGTGGGTAGTGTTGGTGGTAGTGATGGTGGTGGTGATGGTGGTAGTGATGGTGGTGTAGTGATGGTGGTAGTGATAGTAGTGATGGTGATGGTGGTAGTGATGATGGTAGTGATGGTGGTAGTGATGGTGGTAGTGATGGTGGTGGTGATGATGGTAGTGATGGTTTTGGTGATGGTTTTGGTGATGGGTGGTGGTGATGGTGGTGGTGATGGTGGTAGTGATGGTGGGTTGTGATGGTGGTAGTGCTGGTGGTAGTGATGGTGGTAGTGATGGTGGTGTGATGGTGGTGGTGATGGTGGTGGTGATGGTGGTGGTGATGGTGGTAGTGATGGTGTAGTGATGGTGGTAGTGATGGTGGTGGTGATGGTGAGTGGTGATGGTGGTGGTGGATGGTGGTAGTGATGGTTGTAGTGATGGTGGTAGTGATGGTGGTGGTGATGGTGGTAGTGATGGTGGTAGTGATGGTGGTAGTGATGGTGGTAGTGATGGTGGTAGTGATGGTGGTAGTGATGGTGGTAGTGATGGTGGAAGTGATGGTGTAGTGATTGTGGTAGTGATGGTGGTAGTGATGGTGGTAGTGATGGTGGTGGTGGTGGTGATGGTGGTAGTGATGGTGGTAGTGATGGTGGTGGTGATGGTGGTGGTGATGGTGGTAGTGATTTTGGCGGTGATGGTGGTGGTGATGGTGGTAGTGATTTTTGGTGGTGGATGCTGATGATGATAATGATGGTTATGATGATGATGATGATAATAATAATAATAATAATAATAATAATAATAATAATAATAATATTATTATTATTATTAGTATTATTATTATTATTATTATCATTATTATTATTATTATTATTATCATCATCATCATCATCATCATCATCATCATCATCATCATCATCATCATCATCATTACTGCTGTTATTATAATGACTATCTGAAAATAACATATATATTTTAATATATTTTAATTAATATTCCATTAGCTTAGAATTATTAAAATAGATTACAATTACATTTACATTTACAAGTACACACACACACACACACACACACACACACACACACACACACACACACACACACACACACACACACACACACACACACACACACACACCTTTCCAACGGGATACCAGATCCTGAGGAAAGACAGAGTTAACAGGGGGGGGGGTGGAGGAGTGGCAGTGCTAATCAAAAAACCGATGGAATTTTGATGAGCTGGAGAGAGGAGACAGCGAAGAAACAAGCGATTACATAGCGGGAACGCTTCACTCTGGAGGTCCCAAGGTGGTAATTGCAATGATGTATAACCCACCACAGAACAGCAGGAGGCCAAGGCAAGATTATGACGAGATCAATAGAGCGATGGTTGACACACTGGCTGCAGTGGCCAGAAGAGCTCATGCATGCAGGGCAAAGCTCCTGATCATGGGCGACTTTAACCACAAGGAGATCGATTGGGATAACTTGGAGCCACATGGGGGCCAAGACACATGGAGGGCTAAGATGATGGAGGTGGTACTGGAAAACTTCATGCACCAACACGTAAGGGACACTACAAGAGAGAGAGGAGAGGATGCACCAGCAAAACTGGACCTAGTATTCACCTTGAGTAGTGCAGATATTGAGGACATCACATATGAAAGACCCCTTGGGGCCAGTGATCATGTGGTTTTAAGCTTCGAATACACAGTAGAGCTACAAGTGGAGGGAGAAGCAGGAAGGCCAGGGCGAATGAAGCCAAACTACTTGAAAGGGGACTACAGGGGAATGAGGAACTTCCTGAACGGGGTTCAGTGGGACAGAGAACTGGCAGGGAAGCCAGTTAATGAGATGATGGAATATGTAACAACCATGTGCAAGGAGGCTGAGGAGAGGTTTGTACCCAAAGGAAACAGGATTAATGAAAAAGCCAGGATGAGCCCAAAGGTGCAGGGAGGCAAAAACCAAGTGTGCTAGGGAATGGAAGAAATATAGAAGGCAGAGGACCCAGGAGAATAAGGAGAGCAGCCGTAGAGCCAGAAATGAATATGCACAGATAAGAAGGGAGGCCCAACGACAATATTAATACGACATAGCAGCGAAAGCCAAATCTGACCCGAAGCTGTTATACAGCCACATCAGGAGGAAAACAACAGTCATGGACCAGGTAATCAGGCTAAGGAAGGAAGGAGGAGAGACAACAAGAAAAGACCGTGAAGTATGTGAGGAACTCAACAAGAGATTCAAAGAAGTGTTCACAGAGGAGACAGAAGGGGCTCCAGAAAGACGAAGAGGTGGGGTACAGTACCAAGTGCTGGAGACAGTACACACAACCGAGCTAGATACCTCAAAGGCAATGGGGCCGGATAACATCTCTCCATGGGTCCTGAGAGAGGGAGCAGAGGTGCTATGTGTACCCCTAACAACAATATTCAATACATCTATCGAAACAGGGAGATTGCCTGAGGCATGGAAGACAGCAAATGTAGTCCCAATCTTTAAAAAAAGGAGACAGACATGAAGCACTAAACTACAGACTAGTGTCACTGACATGTATAGAAATGCAGAGTCATGGAGAAGATTATCAGGAGAAGAGTGGTGGAACACCTAGAAAGGAATGATCTCATCAACAGCAGCCAGCATGGTTTCAGGGACGGGAAATCCTGTGTCACAAACCTACTGGAGTTCTATGACATGGTGACAGCAGTAAGACAAGAGAGAGAGGGGGGTGGGTGGATTGCATTTTCTTGGACTGCAAGAAGGCGTTTGACACAGTTCCACACAAGAGATTAGTGCAAAAACTGGCGGACCAAGCAGGGATAACAGGGAAGGGACTACAATGGATCAGGGAATACTTGTCAGAAAGGCAGCAGCGAGTCATGGTACGTGGCGAGGTGTCAGAGTGGGCACCTGTGACCAGCGGGGTCCCACAGGGGTCAGTCCTAGGACCAATGCTGTTTCTGGTATTTGTGAACGACGTGACAGAAGGAATAGACTCCGAAGTGTCCCTGTATACAGATGACGTAAAGTTGATGAGAAGAATTCATTCGATCGAAGACCAGGCAGAACTACAAAGGGATCTGGACAGGCTGCAGACCTGGTCCAGCAATTGGCTCCTGGAGTTCAACCCCAACAAGTGCAAAGTCATGAAGATTGGGGAAGGGCAAAGAAGACCTCAGACGGAATACAGTCTAGGGGGGCCAGAGACTACAATCTCACTCAAGGAAAAAGATCTTGGGGTGAGTGTAACACCAGGCAAATCTCCTGAAGCGCACATCAACCAAATGACTACTGCAGCATATGGGCGCCTAGTACACCTCAGAACAGCATTCCGACATCTTAAAAAGGGAAATCATTCAGGACACTGTACACCGTTTTAACTTTTAGACCCATATTGGGGGTATGCGGCACCAGTTGGAACCCACACTTAGCCAAGCACGTAAAGAAACTAGAGAAAGTGCAAAGGTTTGCAACAAGACTATTTCCCAGAGCTAGGAGGGATGTTTTACGAGGAGAGGTTAAGGGAGAAATCACCCTGACTAACACTGGGGGACGGGAGAGATAGGGGGAAAATGATAACGACAAAACAAAATACTGAGAGGAATTGACGAGGTGGACAAAGACAGGATGTTCCAGAGATGGGACACAGCAATAAGGGTACGCAGTTGGAAGTTGAAGACACAGATGAATCACAGGGATGTTAGGAAGTATTTCTTCAGCCACAGAGCAGTCAGGAAGTGGAATAGTTTGGGAAGCGATGTAGTGGAGGCAGGATCCATACATAGCTTTAAGCAGAGGTATGATAAAGCTCACGGTTCAGGGAGAGTGACTTAGTAGCGAGAACTGTGCACACATGTCATGGCTCAGGCAGCACTCGAGAACTGTACACACATGTCCTGGCTCAGGCAGCACTCGAGAACTGTACACACATGTTATGGCTCAGGCAGCACTCGAGAACTGTACACACATGTCCTGGCTCAGGCAGCACTCGAGAACTGTGCACACATGTCGTGGCTCAGGCAGCACTCGAGAACTGTACACACATGTCCTGGCTCAGGCAGCACTCGAGAACTGTACACACATTCAATGGCTCAGGCAGCACTCGAGAACTGTACACACATGTCCTGACTCAGGCAGCACTCGAGAACTGTGCACACATGTCCTGACTCAGGCAGCATTCGAGAACTGTACACACATGTCCTGGCTCAGGCAGCACTCGAGAACTGTAAACACATGTCCTGGCTCAGGCAGCACTCGAGAACTGTACACTCATGTCCTGGCTCAGGCAGCACTCGAGAACTGTAAACATGTCCTGGCTCAGGCAGCACTCGAGAACTGTACACTCATGTCCTGGCTCAGGCAGCACTCGAGAACTGTAAACACATGTCCTGGCTCAGGCAGCACTCGAGAACGACTATACCTCCATGCCCTCTGCCGAGTGCTCCGAGTGTGTATGTACTCATTCAGTGAGATGTACCAAAATCCTATAGTCATCTTTGCCAGCTGTAAACACAGTTAGCACAGCTGTCAAGTGATGATATGGAACCCTAAATCATCTAATCATCGTTTGGTTCGCTGCGGCATTCTGACTTGTCAGGGGGTAAAAGGGATGGTTTGATCACCTTGACTTGTAAATGGAACAAGTCGGACCAAACATCACCATATGCGTGTTGTTCCAGTCATGGCATTGTGCCTTTTTGTTCCTTACCTTCTCTAAGTAATTGTTCCATCCACTCAGGCTCTCTGGCCATCGATTTGTGACCTCTGGTTCTAGGGGATAGTTTAAAGTACACTTTGTAACTGAGTTGGCTTCTCCTAAAAACCTCTTTGTCCATCTTGAAGCAGTGTTTGTGGCTTTTTGGTGAGGGAATGAAACTTTTTAACGAAAAGGGTTTTTATTACCGATCTAACACTTTTCCTTTTTACGGGCCCGTTTTTTTCACAAAAACCCGATACTGTGGGGCTCCCAACGCAAGTATAAAAGGGAATGAAGCACGGTTTAATTTGGTTCGTGAAAGCTTTTTTTCCCCAGCCTTCCCCAATTTTTTCCGATACTCACCCAAAGCTACTTTGGGTGGACTCGGGGTTTTACTCACCCGCTCCATATCCAGTCATCATACTTGGAGTATACCTGGAGGGTTTTTGGGGATAAACCGCCCCTGCTGCCCAGTCCATAATCAGGTTGAAAGAAATTCAAGGACCAAATTTCCGAGATTTTTATCTGGACCACGCAGACCGACGTACGAACCCGCCCGGCTGGTCGGGTGCTGATTTGGGGGCTGTCCACCCCCCTCTTGAGCCGGGGTTAGCTTTTTCTGCCCTCGCGTTTAAGGGGGGATTTAAAAATTTCGGGGTCTCCTAACTCCTTGCGGTTAGGTTGGGTAAGTTTCATCGGGAAGCAAGTTTCCTGACGGGGGTCCAGTCATATAAAGCCCGCCACTGGGGCCCTTTTTTGGCCGTCTGCGGGGGCCTTCCACGGGTTTATCGACCCAACCGTTTTTAAAAATTAATTTAATTATTTGGTAAAAGGGGCTTCTATACTGCAAACAAAAAACATTTACCTCCATGAAGAACCCCGGGAAAAGCCTAAGTGCTTCCCCCCTTTATCATACGTGAAGAATAATAACAACGAAACAAAGCATAACATTATAATAACTCCCAGTAATAACATATATTAGGAAGAAAATAACGAATAATTAATAACGAATAATTAATAACGAATATTAATAACCGGATTAAAATAACACAATAACACAGGTGATAATCCTGACAGTATTACCCTAGCAGTCAGCACCGGCTCCTGTTCATTACACCCTCGTTAAACCTCGTTAACCACCGATGCCTGGATATTAAGGGACAGTCAGAGGCAATTCACCGGCTGTCGTTTCCCACTGGAGCCGCTCGTATGCTGTCTCAATATGCAAAACACACCTAAATGAAGTGACGTCTACTGCCTCTCTTCCAAGGAACTGGTAGTAGCAATAAGTGTTTCTGTGTAATTGGTTCTCCGTGGCAGTAAGGGATGCAAGTAGTAGTAGTAGTAGTAGTAGTAGTAGTAGTAGTAGTAGTAGTAGTAGTAGTAGTAGTAATAGTAGTAGCAGTAGTAGTAGTAGTAATATTAGTAGTAGTAGTAGTAGTAGTAGTAGTAATAGTAGTAGTAGTAGTAGTAATAGTAGTAGCAGTAGTAGTAGTAGTAATATTAGTAGTTAGTAGTAGTATGTAGTAGTAATAGTAGTAGCAGTAGTAGTAGTAGTAATATTAGTAGTAGTAGTAGTAGTAGTAGTAGTAATAGTAGTAGCAGTAGTAGTAGTAGTAGTAATAGTAGTAGTAGTAGTAGTAGTAGTAGTAGTAGTAGTAGTAGTAGTAGTAGTAGTAATATTAGTAGTAGTAGTAACAGTAGAAGTATTTTATCAGAGATCATGTTGGTGTTGATAGTAACGGCAGAATTCTTGACATCAGCTCTAAAGGAAGAATTCGCACTAACTGTAGACAATAGTAATAGTAATAGTATTTGTGATAGTAACACGAGTACATTAGAACATAAGTGAATATAGGAAGGATTATGTAATGTAATCGAGTGCAATTGAGTCAATAAATCCAGTGGAAATCCAGTTGGTAATCCAGTGGAAACCCAGTTGGGAATCCAGTCGAAACCCAGATGGGAATCCAGTAGAAATGCAGGTAGTAATCCAGTGGAAACACAGTTGGTAATCCAGTGGAAATCCAGTTAGGAATCCAGTGGAAATCCAGGTAGTAATCCAGTGGAAACCCAGTTGGGAATCCAGTGGAAACCCAGTTTGGAATCCAGTGGAAACCCAGTTGGGAATCCAATGGAAACCCAGTTTGAAATCCAGTAGAAACCCAGTTGGGAATCCAGTGGAAACCCAGTTGGGAATCCAGTGTAAACCCAGTTGGGAATCCAGTGGAAACCCAGTTGGGAATCCAGTGGAAACCCAGTTGGGAATCCAGTGGAAACCCAGTTTGGAATCCAGTGGAAACGCACTTGGGAATCCAGTAGAAACCCACTTGGAAATCCAGTGGAAACCCAGTTTGAAATCCAGTGGAAACCCATTTGGGAATCCAGAGGAAACCCACTTGGAAATCCAGTGGAAACCCAGTTGGGAATCCAGTGGAAACCCACTTGGAAATCCAGTGGAAACCCACTTGGAAATCCAGTGGAAACCCACTTGGAAATCCAATGGAAACCCAGTTTGAAATCCAGTGGAAACCCATTTGGGAATCCAGAGGAAACCCACTTGGAAATCCAGTGGAAACTCAGTTTGGAATCCAGTGGAAACCCACTTGGAAATCCAGTGGAAACCCAGTTGGGAATCCAGTGGAAACCCAGTTTGGAATCCAGTGGAAACCCACTTGGAAATCCAGTGGAAACCCAGTTGGGAATCCAGTGGAAACCCTCCATCCACCGGGCCATAAATCTAGCATTTTTACTGGTAGAATTTTTCACCTTTGTTAAAGACTGCAACACTCATACATTGTGGGGTGTTGGCCGGGTTATTGAGATCTTCTTTACTGCTTTTACGCGTTTCTTCCACGTCTCGTATATTTTCGGCCCCTCGTTCATACGGACGCTCGTTCATACGGACGCTCGTTCATACGGACGCTCGTTCATACGGACGCTCGTTCATACGGACGCTCGTTCATACGGGCGTTCGTTCATACGGACGCTCGTTCATACGGGCGCTCGTTCATACGGGCGCTCGTTCATACGGACGCTCGTTCATACGGACGCTCGTTCATACGGGCGCTCGTTCATACGGACGCTCGTTCATACGGACGTTCGTTCATACGGATGTTCGTTCATACGGACGCTCGTTCATACGGACGCTCGTTCATACGGACGCTCGTTCATACGGACGTTCGTTCATACGGACGTTCGTTCATACGGACGCTCGTTCATACGGACGTTCGTTCATACGGACGCTCGTTCATACGGACGCTCGTTCATACGGACACTCATTCATACGGCCCCTCGTTCACACGGACGCTAGTTCATACGGCCCCTCGTTCATACGGACACTCGTTCATACGGCCCCTCGTTCATACGGCCCCTCGTTCATACGGCCCCTCGTTCATACGGACACTCGTTAATACGGCCCCTCGTTCATACGGACGCTCGTTCATACGGACACTCGCTCATACGGCCCCTCGTTCATGCGGACGCTCGTTCATACGGCCCCTCGTTCATACGGACGCTCGTTCATACGAACACTCGTTCATACGGACGCTCGTTCATACAGCCCCTCTTTCATACGGACGCTCGTTCATACGGACACTCGTTCATACGGCCCCTCGTTCATACGGACACTCGTTCATACGGACGCTCGTTCATACGGACACTCGTTCATACGGCCCCTCGTTCATACAACCCCTCGTTCATACGGCCCCTCGTTCATACGGACGCTCGTTCATACGGACGCTCGTTCATACGGCCCCTCGTTCATACGGCCCCTCGTTCATACGGACGCTCGTTCATACGGACACTCGTTCATACGGACGCTCGTTCATGCGGCCCCTCGTTCATAAGGACGCTCGTTCATACGGACACTCATTCATACGGCCCCTCGTTCATACGGCCCCTCGTTCATACGGCCCCTCGTTCATACGGACACTCGTTCATACGGCCCCTCGTTCATGCGGCCCCTCGTTCATACGGACGCTCGTTCATACGGACACTCGTTCATACGGCCCCTCGTTCATACGGACGCCCGTTCATACGGACGCTCGTTCATACGGACACTCGTTCATACGGCCCCTCGTTCATAAGGACGCTCGTTCATGAGGCCCCTCGTTCATACGGACGCTCGTTCATACGGACACTCGTTCATAAGGCCCCTCGTTCATAAGGACGCTCGTTCATACGGCCCCTCGTTCATACGGACGCTCGTTCATACGGCCCCTCGTTCATACGGACACTCGAATCATTGTTCGAAGACCAATTGTCATATAGAGGATTTTTTTTTCTTTGCCTCTTTCTGTGATTTATTTTAAATGGGTTGCTCTTATTTTTTTGTGTTTGTGAATAATGAAGAGGAATTTTTTAATGATTTTTTCTTTAATGATGAAGGAGCGCTAAATAGTAATAATAATAATAATAATAATAATAATAATAATAATAATAATAATAATAATAATAATAATAATAATAATAATAATAATAATAATCTTTATTTCTACAAGTATATGATACAACTTATTCCCTGGTTCTTCTATCCTTAAAATTTTTTAGTGTCTCTTCATCGTTCATTCCTCATAGCAGTGAACCTAGTCTAGTTGCATATCTTTACTCTTTCTCTAGTTACTTAAATACCCTATTTTCCGGCATATAAGACGCGCGTTTTTCCCCTAATACGCTGGAAAATACGGAAACATGCTGTATCAGGTGTGGGCTCCATGCTGGTGCGCCTTACCCTAAGATGTGACCGACATACATATCGTATATAGGTGTCGCTGATGACTACTGTCTTGAGATTCCTGAAGCAACTTTGGAATCGCCAAATGCTCATTCGCTAAAGAAATTATTCGTTCGTTGTGTGCCTCTGGCGATATGCTCGGCACTATGCTCACTACTGTAAGCATAGTGCCGGACACGTATTGTGGGTCATTTTTAGCAATATGTATCAGTGTTTACCTCGGTTGGGTGCTTCTACTTGAGTGAAGTTTGAAGTCTCGCGTACTCTAGTTTGTACTCTATTTCCGATCTTTATTCATATTAGTTTTACATTATGTGCACAGAGGCCCATACAGCACTATTTCCAGCAAGCAGGATACCCCTACTCACCAGCAGGATACCCTCCACTTACTAGCAGGATACCCCCACTCACTAGCAGGATACCCCCACTCACTAGCACGATACCCTCCACTTACTAGCAGGATACCCCCACTCACCAGCAGGATACCCTCCACTTACTAGCAGGATACCCCCACTCACTAGCAGGATACCCCCACTCACTAGCAGGATACCCAAACTCACTAGCAGGATACCCCCACTCACTAGCAGGATACCCCCACTCACTAGCAGGCACACCACTCACTAGCAGGATACCCCCACATACTAGCAGGATATCCCCCACTCACTAGCAGGTTACCCCCACTTACTAGCAGGATACCCCCACTCAACAGGTGGCTAATAACTCAGAGTTGCATGAGCAACATTTTCCATCTAAGTCAGAACCACTGCAAGATATTGAACTAGTTCTAAAGTTTTATTCTAAATCTTGCAATATCGTGGTGACCTGCAGTGTTTCATGAGCTCAGCTTCCTGCAATACTCAACATTTTTATAATATTGATTAATATTGCTCAATTTGGGATCTCTCTCTCTCTCATACATATATATATATATATATATATATATATATATATATATATAAAATATATATATATATATATATATTTTATATATATTTTATGTACGTGTGTGTGTGTGTACTCACAAGCACACACATCTGCTGCCAGAGGAAAATACTAATTATTATGAACATGCTTGCAGATGATGTAAAAATCTTCCACATGATAAGATACAAAAAACAATTATCCTGCAGAAGACCTGCAAATTCAACATCTCCAGCAAAAAATGGTTGGCGGAATTCAATTTTGTAACTGCATATATACATATATATATATATATATATATATATATATATATATATATATATATATATATATATATATATATATATAAAATATATATATATATATATATATATGTATATATATACATATATTATTATTATTATTATTATTATTATTATCACGCTGGCCGATTCCCACCAAGGCAGGGTGGCCCGAAAAAGAAAAACTTTCACCATCATTCACTCCATCACTGTCTTGCCAGAAGGGTGCTTTACACTACAGTTTTTAAACTGCAACATTAACACCCCTCCTTCAGAGTGCAGGCACTGTACTTCCCATCTCCAGGACTCAAGTCCGGCCTGCCGGTTTCCCTGAATACCTTCATAAATGTTACTTTGCTCACACTCCAACAGCACGTCAAGTATTAAAAACCATTTGTCTCCATTCACTCCTATCAAACACGCTCACGCATATCTGCTGGAAGTCCAAGCCCCTCGCACACAAAACCTCCTTTACCCCCTCTCTCCAACCTTTCCTAGGCCGACCCCTACCCCGCCTTCCTTCCACTACAGATGATACACTCTTGAAGTCATTCTGTTTCGCTCCATTCTCTCTACATGTCCCGAACCACCTCAACAACCCTTCCTCAGCCCTCTGGACAACAGTTTTGGTAACCCCCCGCACCTCCTCCTAACTTCCAAACTACGAATTCTCTGCATTATATTCACACCACACATTGCCCTCAGACATGACATCTCCACTGCCTCCAGCCTTCTCCTCGCTGCAACATTTATCACCCATTGCTTCACACCCATATAAGAGCGTTGGTAAAACTATAACTCTCATACATCCCCTCTTTGCCTCCAACTACAAAGTTCTTTGTCTCCACAGACTCCTAAGTGCACCACTCACTCTTTTTCCCTCATCAATTCTATGATTCACCTCATCTTTCATAGACCCATCCGCTGACACGTTCCACTCCCAAATATCTGAATACATTCACCTCCTCCATACTCTCTCCCTCCAATCTGATATTCAATCTTTCATCACCTAATCTCTTCGTTATCCTCATAACCTTACTCTTTCCTGTATTCACCTTTAATTTTCTTCTTTTGCATACCCTACCAAATTCATCCACCAATCTCTGCAACTTTCCCTTTAGAATCTCCCAAGAGCACAGTGTCATCAGCAAAGAGCAGCTGTGATAACTCCCACTTAGTGTGTGAATTCTTTATCTTTTAACTCCACGCCTCTTGTCAAGACCCTCGCATTTACTTCTCTTACAACCCCATCTATAAATATATTAAACAACCACGGTGACATCACACATCCTTGTCTAAGGCCTACTTTTACTGGGAAATAATTTCCCTCTTTTCCTACATACTCTAACTTGAGCCTCACTATCCTCGTAAAAAACTCTTCACTGCTTTCAGTAACCTACCTCCTACACCATACACTTGCAACATCTCCCACATTGCCCCCTATCCACCCTGTCATACGTCTTTTCCAAATCCATAAATGCCACAAAGACCTCTTTAACCTTATCTAAATACTGTTCACTTGTATTTTCACTGTAAACACCTGGTCCACACACCCCCTACCTTTCCTAAAGCCCCATGTTCATCTGCTATCCTATTCTCCGTCTTACTCTTAATTCTTTCAATAATAACTCAACCATACACTTTACCAGGTATACTCAGCAGACTTATCCCCCTATAATTTTTGCACTCTCTTTTATCCCCTTTGCCTTTATACAAAGGGAACTATGCATGCTCTCTGCCAATCCCTAGGTACCTTACCCTCTTCCATACATTTATTAAATACTTGCACCAACCACTCCAAAACATATCCCCACCTGCTTTTAACATTTCTATCTTTATCCCATCAATCCCGGCTGCTTACCCCCTTTCATTTTACCTACTGCCTCACGAACTTCCCCCCACACTCACAACTGGCTCTTCCTCACTCCTACAAGATGTTATTCCTCCTTGTCCTATACACGAAATCACAGCTTCCCTATCTTCATCAACATTTAACAATTCCTCAAAATATTCCTTCCATCTTCCCAAATACCTCTAACTCTCCATTTAATAACTCTCCTCTCCTATTTTTAACTGACAAATCCATTTGTTCTCTAGGCTTTCTTAACTTGTTAATTTCACTCCAAAACTTTTTCTTATTTTCAACAAAATTTGTTGATAACATCTCACCCACTCTCTCATTTGCTCT
>NC_069400.1:17001696-17028648 GCF_026875155.1 Cherax quadricarinatus
AAGGCGTTTAAAGAATCTTTCGGAAAGAGAGAATTTTAGCAGCATTTACATTCACACACACAAAGGAGCTGTGACTCGACCCCTACAACCACAACTATTTAAGTACACACACACACACACACACACATGACGACATGATAACGACATACAAAATACCGAAAGGAATCGACAAGGTGGATTGGGATAGGGTGTTCCACAGATGGGACACAGCTTCAAGGGGTCACAAATGGAAGTAGAAGACTCAGATGAGTCACAGGGCTGTTAGGAAGTATTTCGTCAGTCATAGAGTTGTCAGGAAGTGGAACAATCTGGAGAGTGATGGAGTGGAGGCAGGATCCATACATAGCTTTAAGAAGATGTATGATAAAGGTAGAGAGTGGACCTAGTAGCGACCAGTAAAGAGGAGGGGTTAGGAGCTGTAAATCGACCCCTGCAACCACAATTAGGTGAGCACAATTAGGTGAGTACACACACACATATATATACAAGCACAAAAATACTTTATATACGCACACTTATACACACACACACACACACACACACACACACAGAAGACCACAGACAGAGTATAGGCTAGGTGGCCAAAGACTGCAAACCTCACTCAAGGAGAAAAGATCTTGGGGTGAGTATAACACCGAGCATGTCTCCGGAAGCACACATCAATCAGATAACTGCTGCAGCATATGGGCGCCTGGCAAACCTGAGAACAGCATTCCGATACCTTAATAAGGAATCATTCAAGACACTGTACACCGTGTATGTCAGGCCCATACTGGAGTATGCAGCACCTGTTTGGAACCCGCACTTGATAAAGCACGTCAAGAAACTAGAGAAAGTACAAAGGTTTGCGACAAGGTTAGTTCCAGAGCTAAGGGGAATGTCCTATGAGGAAAGATTAAGGGAAATCGGCCTGACCACACTGGAGGACAGGAGGGTCAGGGGAGACATGATAACGACATATAAAATACTGCGTGGAATAGACAAGGTGGACAAAGACAGGATGTTCCAGGGAGGGGACACAGAAACAAGAGGCCACAATGGAATTTGAAGACACAAAGAGTCAGAGAATAGTAGGAAGTATTTTTCGTCATAGAGTTGAAAAGGCAGGGGGAATAGCCTAAAAAAATACGTAGGGGGAGGCAGGAACCTACACAGTTTTAAGACGAGGTTTGATAAAGCTCATGGGAGGGGAGAGAGGGGCCTAGTAGAAACCCGGTAAAGAGGCGGGGCCAGGAGCTAGGATCGCCCCCGCCCCCCAAAAATTTGGTGAGTACACAAAACCACACACACACAACAAAACCACACACACACAACCACACACAACACCCCCGCACCACCACCACACACACACACACCCACACACAACCACACACAACACACACACACACACCAACCACACACCAACGGGAAACAAAAAACGAGGTACAAAAACTAAAGCCCGGTCTTGAATGATTGTGGGGAAGTCAGGGGAAAAGATTTCAGGAGGAGGTGGTCGAACACCGGGAAAGGAAAGGATTATAAATGAAAACGCATGGGTTCATGGAAGGCAAATCCTTTTTTCACAAACCCCCTGGAGTTTTTGACAAGGAAACAAAAGTAAGAAGAGAGAGAGGGGTGGGTAGTTGCGTTTTCCTGGGACTGCGGGAAAGGCCTTTGACAATTTCCCCCACAAGAGATTAGTGCAGAACTGGAGGATCAGGCCAGTTAAAGGGGGGGATGAAATGGATAAGGGAATACCTGACAGGGAGGCAGCCAAGTCAGGTACGTAAAGAGGATCACGGGGGCGTGTTACGAGGGGGGTCCCCGGGGGGTTCAGTTCGGCCCAGTGCTATTTTTGATATTGTGAACGACATGATGGAAGGTAGACTTAAAGTGTCCCTGTTCGCAATGATTTAAATTTGTGAGAAAAATTTAAAATCGGACGAGGATGACCCAGGATGAAAAGAGACCTGGACAGGCTGGACATGTGGTCAGTAACTGGCTTCTCGATTCAATCCACCCAAATGCAAAGTATGAAGATTGGGGGGGGCAAAGAAGACCGCAGAAAGAGTATGGCTAGGTGGACAAAGACTAAAACCCAAATCAGGGAGAAAAAAATTGGGGGGACCAAACACCGAGCACATACCCGGGGGCAACATTAACCCAAAAAAATTGCTGCAGCATACGGGCGCCTGGAAAACCCGAGAAAAGGGGTTTTCCCATCCCTTTTAAGGAATCGTTCAAGCACTGTACACTGTGTTGTTTGGCCCTTTGGAGTATGCAGCACCGTCGGGAACCACACCCCGGGCAAGACGTCAAGAAGTTGAGAAAGTACAAAGGTTTGCAACAAGGCTAGTCCCCGACTAGGGGAGCGTACGAGGAAAGGTTGAGGGAGACGGGACGACCTGGAGAACAGAAGGGTCAGGGGAGACATGATAACGCATACAAGATACTGCGGGGAATAGACAAGTTGGCAGAGATTGGATGTTCCAGAGAGGGGGCACAGAAACAAGGGGTCCCCCCCCCCCCCCCCCAATGGAAACTGAAACTAGTGAGTCACGGAGTTAGGAAGTATTTCTTCAGTATAGAGTCGTCAAGAAGTGGAATAGCTAGCAAGGAGTGGAGGCAGGAACCATAAAAGTTTTAAGACGAGGTAGATACAGTCAGGAAGCGAGAGGGAGGACCCCAGTACGATCAGTGAAGAGGCGGGGCCCGGGCTGATCTCGCCCTGCAACCCAAAATTAGGTGGTACAATTAGGTGAGTACACCACACAACACACCCCGCAAACACCACACACGCAACACACACACACCCACCACTTTTTAGAAAAAAATTTAAAAGGTGTGGTATACAAAGCAGAGGGAAAATAACAAACAATTTTGGGGTGGCACGAAAAAATCAAAGAGACACCCCCAGCATAATAGCACTCACAGAAAAAAAACTCACCAAAATAAAAAAACAGATTAAATTTTTCCCATCCGGATATCAAATTTTCAGGAAAAGACGGGGGAGGAGAGGGGGGAGGGGGGTTGCACTGTCATTAAAGACCAGGGGGGTTTTTGAAAAAAGGGAAAGGAATGGATGGCAGGGCAAAAGGGCTCTTAGTAGGAACAACCCAGTTGAGGGACATAATGATAATTGCAGTAATGTAAACCCACCACAAAATTGCAGGGGGCCCAAAAGAGAAGAATCGATGGAGCAACAGGGGGCAAAAATCAACACACTACCCGGGGGCCAGGAGAGACACAGGGGGGGAGCAAAGTTATAGTTATGGGTGATTTCAATCAAGGAGATTGACTGGGAAAAACCTGGAGCCCCAGGGGGGGGTCCCGAAACATGGAGAGCAAATGAGGATGTGGTCTGGAAAACCTCTGCTTAACGTTAGAGACACTACCAGAGAGAGAGGAGGGGAAAAACCCAGCAATTTTTGGGCCCTTTGTATTCACAGGGTTTAGTTGGCATCGAGGGTATATGTATAAAAGGCCCGGGAGTTGTGATATGTGGTTCTGTGTTTCGACTACATAGTTGGCTCCAATGGGAGAGTAGCGGAAAGGCGGGGGAAAAAAAACCAAATTTAAAAAAGGGGGGGAACTACCAGGCATGGGAATTCCTTTCAGACTTCAGTGGGAGAGGGAACTGACGGGAAAAAACCCGTTTACCTGGAAATGTGGATATTAGCAACAAAATGCAAGGGGCAGAGGAGAGGTTTTTTCCCCGGGAAACAAAATAATGGGAAGAACAGAACGAGTCCTTGGTTCACCCAAAAGGGGTAGGGGGGCAAAAAAATAGGTGTACTAGAGAATGGAAAAGGTAAGAAGACAGAGAATCAGGAAAAAAAGAAATCAGCCCCAAGAGCCAGAAACGAAAATTTCAAGTAAAAAGGGGAGGCTCAGAGACATAGAAATGCATAGCATCAAAAATAAAAGACTGACCCCAAATGTTGTACAGCCACTCAGGAGGAAAAAACATCAAGGGCCAGGTAATAGACTGGGAAGGGTGAGGGGAATTTTCAAAAAACGACGGGAGGTATGTCGGAGCTAACACAAGATTTAAAAAGGGGATTTACGTGGGGAAAACCCGTTGGGCTCCAAGAAAACAGAACGGGGGGCACCCCAGCAAGTGCTGGATGAGGTCTATAACCAAGGAGGGGTGAAGAGCGCTATGCAAATTTACACCTCAAAGGCGGGGGGGGACCGACAACATTCTCCAGGGCCAAAAGAGGGGGCAGAGATATTGTGGAGCCATTAACAAGATCTTCAACACATCTTTGAAACGGGAAAAACTCCTGGGTAGGGAAAAATGGCAAATGTTTTTCCAATTTTTTAAAAAGGGGGAGAAAACTTTGAGGCACTAAATTTACAGACCTGTACTCTAACGTGTAAGTATGCAAGGTCATGGAGAATCATAGGGGAAGGTGGTGGGGCCCCGGGAAAGAAAAAAGTGTAAATTTGACAACGACTTTTTCGGGGAAGGAAAAACCTGTGCACAAACTACTGGTTTTTATGCAAGGGTTGGAGAAGTAAGACAAGAGAGAGGGGGGTGGATCGATAAGTTTTTTTGGACTGCAAGAAGGGCTTTCGACACAGTTCCTCACAAGAGGTTACTGCAAAAAAACTAGAGGGCCGGGCACACATAAAGGAAGGCCTGAAGGATCAGAGGGAAAATCTGACAGGAGGAAAAACCCGGGCTGGTAGCGCGAGGTGCGGGGGCGCCTGTGACAAGCGGGTTCCCCAAAGGGGGCAGTCCTGGCCCGTGCTGTTCTTGGTTACGTGAACGACATAACGGGGAAAGGGGTTGACTCAGAAAGTGTCCGTGTTTGCAGCGATGTGAAGTTAATGAGAAGAATCGAATCGGGCGAGGTCAGGCAGGGTAGAAAAAGATCTGGACAGGGTACAAGCCTGGTCCGAACTGGCTCCTTGAAATTTAACCGCCAAAGCAAAATCTGAAGATTTGGGGGAAACAAAGAAGACCCGACACAATATAGTTTGATGGCCAAAGATGCAAACCTCACTAAGGAAAAAGATCTGGGGGGGGGTATAACACCGAGCATATCTCCCGGGCGCACATCAATCGATAAAAATGCGCAGCATGGGCGCCTGGCAAACCTACGGAGCTTTCCGATCCCCAGTAAGGATTGTTTTGACTCTGTACCCATTTGTCAGGCCCTACTGGGGTATGCGCACCGTTTGGAATCCACACCCAGTCAAGAGTCAAAAAATTAAAAAAGTGCGAAGGTTTGCAACAAAATATTCCAGAGCTACGGGGATTTTCCCATGAATAAAGGTTGAGGGGAAATCGGCCCTGACGACACTGGAGGCCAGGAGGGTCAGGGGAGACATGAAAACGACGTATAAAATACTGCGCGGAATAGACGAGGTGGACAAAGAGGGGGATGTTCCAAAGAGGGGGACACAGACACAAGAGGTCACAACTGGAAGTTGAAGACTCAGATGAATCAAAGGGATGTTAGGAAGTATTTCTTCAGTCATAGAGTAGTCGGCCATGGAATAGCTAGAAGTGATGTGGTGGAGGCGGGAAAACATACATAGTTTTAAGGCGAGGTATGATAGAGCTCATGGGGGAGGGAGAGAGAGGACCTAGTAGCAATCAGCGAAGAGGCGGGGGCCCGGAGCTGTGACTTGACCCCTGCAACCACAAATAGGTGAGTACAAATAGGTGAGTACACCCCCACACACACCACACACACACACACACACACACACAACACACACACACACAACACACACACACACACACACACACCACACGCACACACACGCACACACACACACCACACACCACAACATCATAACTCCAATAAAACATGGTCGACTTGGTTTTAACTGGGGAGTAATAATCGAAATAAAAGGTAGAAAAAACCCATAAGAGAAAGAGGAAGAAGAAGAAGAAGAGGAGGAGGATGATGAAGAGGAGGAGGAGGGGGGAGGAGGAGCCATTTACAGAAGCGTCTGCTCAAGTATGAAGTTTCTGCGTGGACGCTCCCCCCCAGGGGGAGATGACGAGGTGGAGATACAAGGGAGAGACGCCCCAGAGACGGTACACTTGAAAGACTTGGAAGAAAAGGTCTGGAAGACAACGTCTGGAAGACAACGTCTGGAAAACAACGTCTGGAAGACAACGTCTGGAAGACAACGTCTGGAAGACACAGTCGACCGTGGAAGCAGTGGTAGAGAAAAAAGTTCGCTAATCGTTAGGTCTGTGAGACAGTGAGATGGACGGGAGAGGAAAGGAAATGATAAACGATGGTATACAGATTTTAAGATAGACAGTTAGTAAAATTTAATAATAATTATTTGTAGCCCCTTTTCCTGTAATAATCATAAAAAGAATAAGAAGAAGAAAAAATTTTCAAAGTGGGAAGTCTGAATGTGCGTGGATGTTGTGCAAATGATAAGAAAGAGATGATTGTGGAGTTTTTGAAAGAGAAGAAACTAGATGTCCTGGCTCTAAGTGAAACAAATAGAGTTAGAGCTAAAAAAGGAGTAGCAATAATGTTAAAGGATAAGCTATGGCAGGAAAGGAGGGGCTATAAATGTATTAATTCAAGGATTATATAGAGTAAAATAAAGGCTGGATGTGGAAAGTGGGTTATAATAAGCGTATATGCATCTGGAGAAGAGAGAAGTGTAGAGGAAATAGGGAGATTTTGGGAAATGTTGATTGAATGTGTGGGGAGTTTTGAACCAAGTGTGAGAGTACTTGTGGTTGGGGATTTCAATGCTAAAGAGGGTAAAAATGTTGTGGAGGGAGTAGTAGGTAAATTTCGGGTGCCAGGGGTAAATGGAAATGGGGAGCCTTTAATTGAGCTATGTGTAGAAACAGGTTTGGTAATAAGTAATACACATTTTATGAAAAAGAGGATAAATAAATATACAAGGAATGATATAGCACGTAATGAAAGTAGTTTATTAGATTATGTATTGGTGGATAAAAAGTTGATGGGTAGGCTCCAGGATGTACACGTTTATAAGAGGGGCAACTGATATATCGGATTATTATTTAGTTGTAGCTACAGTAAGAGTAAGAGGTAGATGGGAAAAGAGGAAAATGACAACAACAAGTAAGAGGGAGGTGAAAGTGTATAAACTGAGGGAGGAGGAAGTTCAGGTGAGATATAAGCAACTATTGGCAGAAAGGTAGGCTGGTGAAAGTATTAGTGGGGGGCTGAAGAGGGTTGGAATAGTTTTAAAAATGCAGTATTAGAATGTGGGGCAGAAGTTTGTGGTTATAGGAGGGTGGGGGCAGGAGGAAAGAGGAGTGATTGGTGGAATGACAAAGTAAAGGGTGTGATAAAAGAGAAAAAGTTTGCTTATGAGAGGTTTTTACAAAACAGAAGTGTTATAAGAAGAGCAGAGTATATGGAGAGTAAAAGAAAGGTGAAGAGAGTGGTGAGAGAGTGCACAAGGAGAGCAGATGAAAGAGTGGGAGAAGCACTGACAAGAAATTTTAATGAAAATAAGAAAAAATTTTGGAGTGAGTTAAACAAGTTAAGAAAGCCTAGGGAAAGTAGTAGATGGAGAGATGGAGGTATTGGGTAGATGGCGAGAATACTTTGAGGAACTTTTAAATGTTGACGAAGAAAGGGAGGCAGTAATTTCATGCACTGGCCAGGGAGGTATACCATCTTGCAGGAGTGAAGAAGAGCAGAATGTAAGTGTGGGGGAGGTGCGTGAGGCATTATGTAGAATGAAAGGGGGTAAAGCAGTTGGAACTGATGGGATCATGACAGAAATGTTAATAGCAGGGGATGACATAGTGTTGGAGTGGTTGGTATTTTTGTTTAATAAATGTATGAAAGAGGGGAAGGTACCTAGGAATTGGCAGAGAGCATGTATAGTCTCTTTATATAAAGGGAAAGGGGACAAAAGAGATTGTAAAAATTGTAGAGGAATAAGTTTACTGAGTATACCAGGAAAAGTGTACGGTAGGGTTATAATTGAAAGAATTAGAGGTAAGACAGAATGTAGGATTGCGGATGAGCAAGAAGGTTTCAGAGTGGGTAGGGGATGTGTAGATCAAGTGTTTACATTGAAGCATATATGTGAACAGTATTTAGATAAAGGTAGGGAAGTTTTTACTGCATTTATGGATTTAGAAAAGGCATATGATAGAGTGGATAGGGGAGCAATGTGGCAGATGTTACTAATATATGGAATAGGTGGTAAGTTACTAAATGCTGTAAAGAGTTTTTATGAGGATAGTGAGGCTCAGGTTTAGGGTGTGTAGAAGAGAGGGAGACTACTTCCCGGTAAAAGTAGGTCTTAGAAGGAATGTGTAATGTCACCAGGTTGTTTAATATATTTATGGGATGGGGTTGTAAAAGAAGTAAATGCTAGGTTGTTCGGGAGAGGGGTGGGATTAAAATTATGGGGAATCAATACAAAATAGGAATTGACACAGTTACTTTTTGCAGATGTTACTGTGCTTATGGGAGATTTAAATAAAAATTGCAAAGGTTGTGGACGAGTTTGGGAGTGTGTGTAAAGGGAGAAAGTTGAAAGTGAACATAGAAGAAAAGTAAGGTGATGAGGGTATAAAATTGATTTAATAAGAAAAATTGGACATGAAATTATTGAGGAGGAGTATGGAAGAAGTGAATGTTTTCAGATATTTGGGAGTTGACATGTCGGCGGATGGATTTATGAAGGATGGGGTTAATCATAGAACTGACGAGGAAAAAAGGTGATGGTACGTTGAGGTATATGTGGAGACTAAAAAAGTTATCTATGGAGGCAAAAAAAGGGAAAGGGATGAGAGTATAGTAGTACCAACACTCTTATATGGTTTTTGAAGCTTGGGTTGTAAATGTCGCAGCGAGGAGGAAGTTGGAGGCAGTGGAGATGTCCTGTCTAAGGGTGTGAATATTATGCAGAAAATTCGGAGTGTGGAAATTAGGAGAAGGTGTGGAGTTAATAAAAGTATTAGTCAGAGGGCAGAAGAGGAGTTGTTGAGGTGGTTTGATCATTTAGAGAGAATGGATCAAAGTAGAATGACATGGAGAGCGTATAAATCTGTAGGGTAAGGAAATCGGGGTAGGAGTCGTCTCGAAAAGGTTGGGGGGAGGGGTAAAGGAGGTTTTGTTTGGGGGAGGGACTTGGACTTCCAGCAGGCGTGCATGAGCGTGTTAGATAGGAGTGAATGGAGACGAATGGTATTTGGGACCTGACGAGCTGTTGGAGTGTGAGCAGGGTAATATTTAGTGAAGGGATTCAGGGAAACCGGTTATTTTATATAACGAACTTGGTCTGGAAATGGGAAGTACAATGCCTGCACTCTAAAGGAGGGGTTCGGGATATTGGCAGTTTGGAGGGATATGTTGTGTATCTTTTACGTTTGCTTTAAATTTTTTTATTCTGAGCAACCTTTTGCAAAAACAGTGATAATTTTGTGAGTTTTGGTGGAAAATGTTTTGGGGAAAGATGATGAAAGTATTTTCCCTTTTTTGGGGGTTTTTTTTTCTTTTTTTTTGGGGCACCCCGTCGGTGGGGGAAAGACCGACTTGTTGAAATAAAATTTGATAATAGTAATAATAATAATAATTAAAAATAATAATAATTTAAAAATAATATTATTATTATTATTATTATTTTATTATTATTAATTTTTAGTATTAGTATAAATTTTTATCATTATTATTATTATTATTATTATTTTATTATTATTATTTTTTTATTTTTTATTATTATTATTATTATTATTATTATTTTTTATTATTTTTATTTTAATCAAGTTAAAGGGGAAACCCCTAAGAGTAATTTCGCACTAAAGGGGGGGATGTGCGAAAAGAGGGAAAGTGTGGTTTGCAGGAATGTTGGGTTGTTTGGTTTTTTGGGTGTGGAGGTGTGGAGTGGGGTTTTTTTGGGGGGGGGGGGGGTTGTGGTATGTGGGGTGTGGAGGGGTGGTATGTGGGTTGGGGGGGGGTTTTTGGGTTTTTGGGGGTGGGGGGGGTTGTGGTAGGGGCAATTGGGGGGGAGTGGTATTGGGGTTTTAGAAAAAGGGAGGGGGTAGTGGGGGGGGGTTGGGTTTTTGGGTTTTTTGCAGTGTTGGGGGGGGTTTTGGGCCCGTTGGGGAGGGTTAAAGGGGGGGGTGTGGGGTGGTTGGGGGGGTATGTGGGGGGTGTGGGGTTGTGGTTGGGGGGGTGGGGTTTGGGTTTTGTGGGATTTTGGGGTTGTGGGTTGTGGTATTTTTGGGGTGTGGGGGGTAAGGGTTATTGTTTGGGGGGTTTTTTAAATTTTGGGGGTTTTTGTTTTTTAGGGGGTGGGTAGATTTTTTTGGGGGGGGTTTTTGTGGGGGGTTCGGATGTGGGGTTTTGTGGGTTTTTATTTGTTTTTGGGGTGTTGGGGGGGGTTAGGGGGGTATGTTTTTTGTGTGGGTTAGTGGGAATTTTTGGGGGTGTGGAGTTGGGGGTTTTTTGGGGGGGTTGGGGGATTGGGTATGTGGGGTTGTGGGTTTGGGGGATGTGGGGTGTGTGGGTAGTGGTATTTTTTGGGGGGGTGGGTAGGGGATATGTGGGGTGGGTGGGGGTGGTATGTGGGGGGTGTGGGTAGTTTTTATGTGGGGGTGTGTGGGGTTGGGGGTATTTTTGGGGTGTTGGGTTTTGTGATATTGTTTGGGGTTTTGTGGGCAGTGGGTTGTTGGGGTGTTTTTGGGTATGTTAAAAGGGGGGGGGGTGGGGTTTTTTGTGGGGTATTTGGGATGTGGGGTGTGTGGTAGTGGGGGTGTGGGGTGTGTGGGAAGTGGTTATGTTTTTGGGGTGGGGGTAAATGTTATGGGGGGGTGTTGTGGGGGGGTTGGTTTTGTGGGGGTTTTGGTTTTTGGTGGGGGTTTTATGTGGGGGTGTGTGGCGGGGAACGGGGTTTTGGTTTGTGGGGGGGGGGGGTGGGGTGGGGGGGTGGGTATTTTTGGGGGGTTTGTGTGGGTAGGGTATGTGGGGTGTGGGGAGTGGTATTTGGGGTTTGGGAGGAGGGGGTGTGGGGGTAGTTTTTGTGGGGTGTGTGGGTAGGTTTGGGGGGTGTGTGGGGTGGGGATGGGGGTGTGGGGTAGTGGTATAAAAAGGGTGTGTGGGAGGGTAGGGGGTGTGTGGGTAGTTTATGGGGGTTTGGTGGGTATGTTATGGGGGGTGTTGGGGTAGTGTATGTGGGGGTGTGGGAGGGGGAGTGGGGTTGGGGGGTAGGGTATTGGGGTGTGGGGAGTGGTATGTGGGGTGGTGGGTAGTGGTTTGGGGGGTGTGTGGGTAGTGTATGTGGGGGTGTGGGATGGATTGGGTTTGTTGGGGGGTAGTGGTATGTGGGGTGTGTGGGTAGTGGTTTGGGGGTGTGTGGGTTATGGTTTTGTGGGGTGTGTGGGAGGGTAGGGGGGGTTGGGTTGGGTAGGGAGGGGGTGTGTGGTAGGGTAGGGGGGGGTGGGTTTGTTGTGATAGAGAATTTAAATAAAATTTGGAAAATATGTTTAATTTCTTAAAAACTCGAGGATTTGGTCAAAACGGGAGTTTTCAGCGAGGAGGCATCAGCGTTGGAGCGTGAGACGGGGGGGTACGCCTGCCCCCTTTGATAGGGGACGTCTATTAGGATTGGGAAGGAAGTGTGACCTGACAGTCCTCGAAGACTATGCCTCCCTTTTTTCTCAAAAAGGTCCCCAAAGCGCATGTGTCCGGGGGTCAGGGGAAAAGTGCAGTCCCCCCCAAACCCCCTACGGGGGAAATGACCAGAATCCTAAACCTGTTTGAAAGAAAGCCATTTGTTTGTCCCCAACCGGAAAAACCTTGTTGCCAGAGGTTGCGAGTTGCGGGGGATAACAAAAAAATAGTGCGAAAAAATTTAAACCCTGTGGGAACCGGGGGGTCACAAATATCTGACCGAGAAGCTGATCTTACTTTTTCATTGTCTGAACAAGGGGCTGCCCCGGACTCAGTAAAAAAAAAACAAATTTTTACTAAAAATGAAAAAAACAAAACCCAAAAGTTGTATAGGGGGAAACAAGGGGATGAGGGAGCAAAATTTCGGGAAGCCTGCAATTAATTTGGAAGTCCGTATAGCTGAAGACGAGGTGGAAATGGCAAAGTGCTGATAAAATTGAAAAATGGATGCAACTCTGCTGTGAAAAACGGCCGCTTCTAAAATCCCGAATTCCCTTTTCAGGAAAAAAATGGCTTTCCCGACACCTTGGGGGTTTGAACCTCAGGTACAAGCAATAGAATGAGAGTGGACTGGAAGTGATCACGAGTGATCGTGACGAGTAGGGGCAAGAAGTGGAAGGAAAAAAAACAAAAAATTCGGAACTTCCCAAGGAAAACAGGAAAGGTGAAAGTAAAATGCGGGTGAACGTAAAGGAAAGGCAAATTATGGGTGCCCAAATAGAGGAATACGGGAAGAAAAGGCAGTAAAAAATGAGGAGATGAATAAACAAAGAGCTAAAAGACAATTTTCCCTGACTGGAACAATAAAAATAACCCCCAATAGGGAGAGGAAGCTTACGGCGATTTTGGTTCGACTGGACCTTTACAAAGTCACATGAGTTTGTAATTGGGCCAAAAGGAAATGAAAAAATCGTTTTTAAGCTTTCCTTTTTTAGGGTTACTGTGTATGATTAAACAAACGCCTTTAAAATGTCCATTTCAGCCATATTTGGTGGGATCGTGGAGGTTTGGAAGCGAACAGAACAAGCCTCGATTTCAAAGGGCGAGGCGTTCACCTCTGTACAAAGGGTCTCAAAGGAAAAGGAAAGCCCTCTACTATTGTGTTACCTTCCCCGGCAGAATGACGCACTAAACTCGGCCCGACGCACAAGAGACACGCTGAACTGAATATCTTACCTTCGTCCGAAATCACAAGCTGGAGGTATGACCTTCCCAAACCCCAAATCCGCTCCGCCCTGAAACCTAATTTATGACTCCCGAACCCCCGAGTCCTATCCCTGACTTGTCCCTGCTTCTGTACCCTACTCCCGATATCCAATCATGACTCCTGAAACCCAAAACCCACATCACTGAACACAAACACGCCCCCAACACCATGAATAAAACCCAAGCAGCGAAAAAAAATCTTTTTAAATTTTAAAAAATGAAAAAAACAAATCTGCACTAATAAAAACACGGGATTTTTCATCAACAAATAAATGAGGAAATAGATATAAAAAAAAAAAAATTCTATTATTTTAGTGTTTTTGGGGCCCGTGAAAAAATTATGGGTTTCGAGTAATGTCAATGACGTTTTTTTCCCTTTCGGCCTAAATGTCGGTTGGAATGAGCGAAACCAAGCGCTGAAATGCTTTTCACACAGTCAAAAATTGCATGTTTTAGGCTTTTTTAAACATTAAAACACATAGATGCTCGAAAAAAAATGGGTGGAGAGAGAGAGAGACGAGAGGACCAACCGGCGCCACAGCCAAAACCCCAGCAACCTTTTACCGTAACCACTCTGCCCAGCTAAAAACCACCACTACCCACTAAACATCCCCGTACCACGTACCCCCAAAAACCCTCACTCTCAGACCGTCCATAACCTATATTTTAAATTATATATATATATATTTTAAAATATTTATATATATATATATAAATATTAATATAAGTAACATCCCCGCTTTTATTACGGTGCTGGTGATGGGGTTTTAAAAATTACGACTAACGAGGGTATTAAGGCTATGCGTGCCTTTTCACCACCAGGCGAGATGCTTTAAAACCTTTTAAAAAAGGGATTAAATAACTCCCAACATAAGTATGAGCGCTGAGAAAAATACTCCCGAATATATATCCCGTGCTTATCTATAGGTATTTTGTAAACCTTTTCACCCAAAATTAAGCATCCTCTCCCAGAAATGTTTAGGATGATTGTTAATTATGATGTCAGAAAAAACCTTTTTTTAAGGTTTCATTAAACTAATTTCGTATTGTTGTATGGTTAATATTAAATAATTGACTTTTGAGATTTACGTTTGAGCCAAGTTTGTTTTAATATATATATATATATATATATATATATATTATATATATATATATATATATATATATATATATTATATATATATATATATATATATATATATATTATATATATATATATATATATTATATATATGTATATATATATATATATATATATATATATATATATATATATTTATATATTATATATATTATATATAATCATAACTATAATTTTTGAAGAGATGGATCAGTAAGCCAGCTCAAGGCCTCGGTCAGATGACCAAAAGTTCCAGCTGCGGGTTATATGACTAAGACCCGCGTCACGAAACACTTATCCTGTTTCCTGACAAATCTTACCTAACCTGACCGAACTTAATGGAAGCTCTTGAGTCACAGAGTCCAGCCTCTCAATAATAAACAGTATTCCAATGATGCATAGACATTCATACAGACAACTGTTTAAAGTCTTAAAACAGTGATATCTTAGATATTTTTTAATGTGCACGGTCGATCCCTCGTTTTCTGGTACGAAAACGTTCTTGTTTAAGGAGAGAGAGAAAGTCACTTCTTTCTGCTTAACTGCTTTCACTACTAAATGTCATTAGCACCTGGATACTATTAGTCAAGAATACTTGCCAAAATAGGAACAATAGCAAACGTTTTGTGTATATACACCAAGATATACACTTCCCATTGCAAATACACTGAAAGTTGTATATACAGAGACACCTCACATACTCACACACACACCTCTTGGTGTATATCTCAGTGTATACATGCAGAGACGTGACGTAACAGTTTATAAACCCGACAAGTTGAAGACTGAGACTCGTGTGCAACATTTGGCAATGTTGCCAATGAAGATTTCCAAATGCTACACAAGTGTCTCATTCTTCAGCATGCAGAGACAAACATCTCGGCATAAATACACTGAGACATATCTCTCAGTGCACCTACATAGACATACACCTCAAGGGACACTTTCCCAGGATGGTTGAGAAAGCTTCTCTATTACTGTACAATGACTGGAGAAAATTTATGTGCAGTCAGTCCTCAGTTAAATAATTTATCACCACTGCTACCACCATCACCACCACTACCACTATCGCCACCACTACCACCACCACTACCACCACCACTACTACCACCACCACACCATCACCACCACCACCACTACCACACCACACCACTTACCACATACCAACACCACCACTACCACCACCACACTGCCGCCACCACCACCACACCACCTACACCACCACTTACACCACCACCACTACCACCACCACCCCACCACCACACACTCCCACTACTCCACCACCACTACCACCACCACCACCCACCACCACCCACCACACCACCCTACCACTAACCACTACCACCTACTACTGCCCCTCACCACCACTACACACCAACACTACCACCTACCACTCCACCACCCACTACCACACCTACCCACTACCACTCACCACCATCCACTACCACCCCCCCAACCACCACCACCACCACTCATCCCCACTACCACACCACCACTACCACCACCACTACCACCACCACTACCAACCACACCACTACCACTAACCACCACCACTACCACCACCACTCCCACCCACCACCACCACTACCCCACCACACCACCACCACTACCACACCATCACCACTACCACCACCACTACCACTACCACCACTACCACCACACTACCACCACCACTACCACCACCACTACACTACCACACCACAACACCACCACCACTACCACACCACCACCACCACTACCACCACCACTACCACCACCACACCACCACACTACCACACCACCACCACCACTACCACCACCACTACCACCACCACTACCACCACCACTACACCACCATCACCACCACTACCACTACCACCACCAACCACCACCACCACCACTACCCACCACCACCTACCACTACACTACCACCACCACTACCACCACCACTACCACCACCACTACCACCACAACTCCACCTACCACTACCACCACCACCACCAACTACCACTACCACCTACCACTACCCACTACCCACCTACCACTACACTACAACTACCACCACTACCACCACCACACAACTACCTCCCCCCCCTACCACACCGCCACCACCAACTACCACACTACCCACTACCACCACCACTCCACCACCACTCCTACCACCACCACTACCACCACTACCACCACCACTACCACCCCACCCACTACCATCCCACCACCACTACTATTACTACTACTACCCGACTACACCCGATTCATATGCAAAACTTGCACTAAGACTTGCAGTCAACAGGATATCATCCACGATCTTTGGATATTACTGCATTTTCCGGCATAAGCGCACCCCCACAAAATGTCTTGGAAAATACCCCTCCCTATATGTTAACCAGAGTAAAGGGTAACTTCGGTTACGTCTTAACAGTGTTTACACGTTACCGTCGCAACTGCTGGAAACACGTGTTATATCTCGTGCGCCTTATAGCCGGAAATGCGGCAATAAGCCATCAACTCCCCTCAGAGTGAGGAACAACACGTTCTCATACTTGATAATTTTAGTTTATAAACACTCCCCATGCACTAACTACAATGAAGATTTTATTACAATCATAGATAACGCCAAACCACTAGGGTCATTACAGCGTCTGACGCACTGAGCATCACTTCCTGTTGCTGAAATACACTTAACTGCAGTAAGAGTATACTTAAGGAGGGAAAAGAGGGGACAGATAGAGGCGGAGGATGAAGGGGAGGGATGAAGAGGAAGTAAATAAGGAGCCGGTAGGAGAAAGAAATTAACAAGGGAAAGAGAGAGAGAGACAGAGAGAGAGAGAAGAGTGGGGAGGTGGAGACGCCCTGGAGCGTTTACTGTCTCGAGAATAAAATGTCTGGTTATTTTCTTTATAATATGGAGATTGGAGGATCGCATTGTTCCAAGTTCATCTTTCAGGACAGTTCCTCACCGTTGCTCCAGTTCATCTTACAGTTCAGTCCCGACCGTTGTTCCAGTTCATCTTACAGCTCAGTCCCGACCGTTGTTCCAGTTCATCTTTCAAACGTCCGAACCCGTTGTCCGTTCACTTCAAAACAGTTCTGCCCGATGTTCCAGTTCATCATAACACAGTTCCTTCCATTGTTCAGTTCATTTTTAAACATCATTTCAGACCGTGTTGCAGTTCATCTTTCAACACAGTTCCGGCGTTGTTGCAGTTCATCTTTCAACACAGTTCCTGGCCGTTGTTCCAGTTCATCTTTCAACACAGTTCCTGGCCGTTGTTCCAGTTACTTTCAAACACAGTTCCTGGCGTTGTTGCAGTTCATCTTTCAACACAGTTCCTGACGTTGTCCAGTTACTTCAACACAGTCCGACCAGTTGTTCCAGTTCATCTTTCAAACAGTTCCTGGCCGTTTTGCTGTCTCTTATCAACACAGTTCTGACGTTGTTCAGTTTATATGGGTTAACAGTTCCTGCCGTTGTTCCAGTTCATCTTTCAACACAGTTCCTGGCCGTTGTTGCAGTTCATCTTTCAACACAGTTCCTGACCGTTGTTCCAGTTTATCTTTCAACACAGTTCCTGACCGTTGTTCCAGTTCATCTTTCAACACAGTCCCGACCGTTGTTGCAGTTCATGTTTCAACACAGTTCCTGATCGTTGTTCTAGTTCATCTTTCAACACAGTTCCTGATCGTTGTTCCAGTTCATCTTTCAACACAGTTCCTGACCGTTGTTGCAGTTCATCTTTCAACACAGTTCCTGACCGTTGTTGCAGTTCATCTTTCAACACAGTTCCTGACCGTTGTTGCAGTTCATCTTTCAACACAGTTCCTGACCGTTGTTCCAGTTCATCTTTCAACACAGTTCCTGACCGTTGTTGCAGTTCATCTTTCAACACAGTTCGTGACCGTTGTTCCAGTTCATCTTTCGACACAGTCCCGACAGGGAGTATGCATGAGACTCACCATAGGTTAGAATCATTTTCCCTGCCAGGGTATGTAGTGCGGAGTCCAGCTTACCTTGCCAGGAACTTCAGTCATGTCCCTTGACTCAGTAGATTCAGTCATGTCCCTTGACGCAGTAGCTTCAGTCATGTCCCTTGATTCAGTAACTTCAGTCATGTTCCTTGACTCAGTACTTCAGCCATTCCCTTGACTCAGTAGCTTCATTTCATCCTTGCCTCAGTACTTCAGTCATTCCCTTGACTCAGTCTTCGTCAGTCCTTGACTCAGTAGCTTCAGCCATTGCCCTTGACTCAGTAGCTTCATTTCATGTCCTTACTCAGTACTTACCGTCATGTCCTTGACTCATAGCTTCAGTCATGTCCCTTGACTCAGTAGTTCAGTCATGTCCTTGATCATACTCAGCCTTCCTTGACTCAGTAGCTTCAGTCATGTCCTTGACTCAGTACTTCAGTTGTCCTTGCTCAGTAGCTTCAGTTCATTCCCTTACTCAGTTGCTTCCATCATGTCCTTGATCGTAGCTTCAGACCATCCCTTGACTCAGTAGCTTCAGTCATGTCCTTGACTCAGTAGCTCAGTCATGTCCATTATCAGTAGCTTAGTCATGTCCCTTGACCAGTAGCTTCAGTCATGTCATGACTAGTCTCAGTCATGTCCCTTGACTCAGTAGCTTCAGTCATGTCCCTTGACTCAGTAGCTTCAGTCATGTCCATTGACTCAGTAGCTTCAGTCATGTCCCTTGACTCAGTAGCTTCAGTCATGTCCCTTGACTCAGTAGCTTCAGTCATGTCCATTGACTCAGTAGCTTCAGTCACGTCCCTTGAGTCAGTAGCTTCAGTCATGTCCATTGACTCAGTAGCTTCAGTCATGTCCCTTGACTCAGTAGCTTCAATCATGTTCCTTGACTCAGTAGCTTCAGTCATGTCCCTTGACTCAGTAGCTTCAGTCATGTCCCTTGACTCAGTAGCTTTAGTCATGTCCTTGACTCAGTAGCTTCAGTCATGTCCCTTGACTCAGTAGCTTTAGTCATGTCCCTTGACTCAGTAGCTTCAGTCATGTCCCTTGACTCAGTAGCATTAGTCATGTCCCTTGTCTTGGAAGAAGTGTGGACAGTGTCCATCAGCTAAACAAAATACAAATTTAGCTTAGCAATAATGTTGGTAGAATTACCGACAATATGTTAGGTAAAAGGACACAAGTGTATGTTAAATGTTACAAAGGTTAATCATTAACACAGGTACTCACAAAGGCAAACTGTTACCTTCGCATGAAATCTGAATGAGGCTATATGAATTTTTAAGGAGGTAATCTGATGGGAGAGGATTTCCACTTTTGATCTCATATACAAAAATATATTTACTGACATATTTAAAACCATGTATATATATATATATATATATATATATTATATATATATATATATATTATATAAATATATATATATATATATATATATATATATATATATATATATATATATATATATATATATATATATATATATATATATATATATATATATATATATATATATATTATTCTATATCCATGTATATTATATTATATATAATATAGTATAAATATGAAATTAATATTTATATTATTATTATATATTAATATGTTATTATATATAATATATATATTATATATAGATATATATATATAATATACATATCAATATATCTCGTGTCCCATGTAATATTTGCAAAACGCTTCACAAAAGCTCCTGGAGAGCCAAACGTTGCCACAGTTAATTATCGCATTAGTTGCAACTGTGTCCTTTTACCTAATAGGTTTAGCCTTTTAGGAGGCTGAGTAGAAATGTGGACCAGTGTTCACCAGTTCCTCGTCCAAGTAGTGAACACCATTTAAAAATCAGCGAAAAGCTGACGATCCAACCACGTCAGACAAGAATTTCAGCGATATTCCTTAGGGGATACCCTCAAAGGGTTAGGTTTCCTTGATGATGGTGAGGGGCTCTTGAATCTAGGAATTGGATGTGTGCTCAGTTCCTGAATTAACCTGAATGCCTTCTATCCCCCCTACAGGGCTGTATAATCCCACGGTTTACGTTTCCCTAATAATAGTAATTATAACATAATAATAATAAATAATAATAATAATAATAATAATATAAATAATAAAATAATAATAATAATAATGTAATAATAAAATAATAATTCTTGTCTGAATATAAATTCCTCTGCCTAAAGAATCTACAACCATTTTTTTTTTTTTGTCTGAGAAAAACTTTAAATAAAGACCAAAGAATCTAGTAATCTTTCTTGACAGAGTCCATCAACTACCATAAAGTTAGAAACTAATCTAGTTACCTAAGTAAGTTATACATCCACGTTCTTCACTCCCTCCACTGTACTCTCTTGATTTTTTTTCATCAAGTCATTATTTAATTCATTTCTCACTTTCAAGGACCAACATCTACAAGCCCTTTAATCTGTCTTTTGCATTTTAAATTGGGCATTTTCACATACCTATTTTTTTCCTTAGCAAAAATATTAGTCACATTATAACCACTCGTCTCTCACAGAATCCCACCAGTCACTAGTTTCTACATATATCAGCAGATTTTTCTACTGATATGTGTATATATATACTTTTATATTGCTTTACCCATTCCATGTTTACCTGGAGTTTACCTGGAGAGAGTTCCGGGGGTCAACGCCCCCGCGGCTCGGTCTGCGACCAGGCCTCCATGTAATGACGATTACAAATTCTATGATGCACGTAGCTTATTGTATTAACTTCTTGTGGCACCACAGTCATGTTGTATCTTCGCCTCGTTCCACAATACATTAAAACTGAATTCCTAACCAATAACTTCCCAGTATTTTGCCATTCCCTTTCATATCAATTCCTCAGCTGTAATTCCATTGTATTTACAGGTAATTAAACTATGAGCAATGATTGCTTTCTCAAAAAAATTTCATTAAGGGACGTCACAACACACAAGCCTGAGAGAGCAGCCATATAATTGCCGCCATATATCAAATTGCTCTGAATTCATATATCGTATTTTCCGGCATATAAGGCGCGCCTTTTTATCCCAGCAAGAAGTTAGGAAAATCACCCTGCGCCTTATATGCTCAAGGTCAGGGAAAAGTTAGCAAATTATGTTAAGCTGAAAGGGAACAGATTACGTTAATCTGAAGAGGAACAAATTATATTAAGCTGAAAGTGAACAAATTACATTAACATAAAAGGAAAGACACTGCACTAAGCTGAAAGGGAGCAAATTACATTAAGCTGAAAGGGAACAAATTATATTAAGCTGAAAGGGATCAAGTTATATTAAGAGGAAAGAAAAAAATATTTAGCTGAAAATGAGCAAATTACATTATGCTGAAAGAATAAATTATATTAAGCTGAAGAAAATTAAATTAAGCTGAAAGAGAACAAATTAAATTAAGCTGAATGGAAAAAGTACCTGTTGACTAATTAGGTCCCAAATAAAAATAAGGCAAGAAAAAGCTTTATAAAGCTTCATAATAAACAGAATATATTTAATTAAAAGAGAAAAAAAATAATAATTAATCACTACGGTATTAACAGTTTCTAAATTACAATTAAATAGTAAATGTAATTCTTTTTACCAAATTAAAACCAAAATTTATGATAAATTTACTTGAAACAGAAGAAAAATATTATCTGAGGTATGCTGATACCTCTCACAGTGCCAACTGTCTTGCTGATGCCTCTCGCAGTGCCAAGTGTCTTGCTGATACCTCTCACAGTGCCAAGTGTCTTGCTGATGCCTCTCGCAGTGCCAAGTGTCTTGCTGATACCTCTCACAGTGCCAAGTGTCTTGCTGATACCTCTCACAGTGCCAAGTGTCTTGCTGATACCTCTCACAGTGCCAAGTGTCTTGCTGATACCTCTCACAGTGCCAAGTGTCTTGCTGATGCCTCTCACAGTGCCAAGTGTCTTGCTATACTCTCACAGTGCCAAGTGTCTTGCTGATGCCTCTCACAGTGCCAAGTGTCTTGCTGATGCCTCTCACAGTGCCAAGTGTCTTGCTGATACTTCTCACAGTGCCAAGTGTCTTGCTGATACCTCTCACAGTGCCAAGTGTCTTGCTGATGCTCTCACAGTGCCAAGTGTCTTGCTGATACCTCTCACAGTGCCAAGTGTCTTGCTGATGCCTCTCACAGTGCCAAGTGTCTAGCTGATGCCTCTCACAGTGCCAAGTGTCTTGCTGATGCCTCTCACAGTGACAAGTGTCTTGCTGATGCCTCTCACAGTGCCAAGTGTCTTGGTGATGCCTCTCACAGTGCCAAGTGTCTTGCTGATGCCTCTCACAGTGCCAAGTGTCTTGCTGATGCCTCTCACAGTGCCAAGTGTCTTGCTGATGCCTCTCACAGTGCCAAGTGTCTTGCTGATGCCTCACACAGTGCCAAGTGTCTTGCTGATGCCTCTCACAGTGCCAAGTGTCTTGCTGATACCTCTCACAGTGCCAAGTGTCTTGCTGATGCCTCTCACAGTGCCAAGTGTCTTGCTGATGCCTCTCAGAGTGCCAAGTGTCTTGCTGATACCTCTCACAGTGCCAAGTGTCTTGCTGATACCTCTCACAGTGCCAAGTGTCTTGCTGATACCTCTTACAGTGCCAAGTGTCTTGCTGATACCTCTCACAGTGCCAAGTGACTTGCTGATACCTCTCACAGTGCCAAGTGTCTTGCTGATGCCTCTCACAGTGCCAAGTGTCTTGCTGATGCCTCTCACAGTGCCAAGTGTCTTGCTGATGCCTCTCACAGTGCCAAGTGTCTTGCTGATGCCTTCACAGTGCCAAGTGTCTTGCTGATGCCTCTCACAGTGCCAAGTGTCTTGCTGATGCCTCTCACAGTGCCAAGTGTCTTGCTGATGCCTCTCGCAGTGCCAAGTGTCTTGCTGATACCTCTCACAGTGCCAAGTATCTTGCTGATACCTCTCACAGTGCCAAGTGTCTTGCTCATACCTCTCACAGTGCCAAGTGTCTTGCTGATACCTCTCACAGTGCCAAGTGTCTTGCTGATACCTCTCACAGTGCCAAGTGTCTTGCTGATACCTCTCACAGTGCCAAGTGACTTGCTGATGCCTCTCACAGTACCAAGTGTCTTGCTGATACCTCTCACAGTGCCAAGTGTCTTGCTGATGCCTCTCACAGTGCCAAGTGTCTTGCTGATGCCTCTCACAGTGCAAAGTGTCTTGCTGATGCCTCTCAAAGTGCCAAGTGTCTTGCTGATACCTCTCACAGTGCCAAGTGTCTTGCTGATGCCTCTCAAAGTGCCAAGTGTCTTGCTGATGCCTCTCACAGTGCCAAGTGTCTTGCTGATGCCTCTCACAGTGCCAAGTGTCTTGCTGATACCTCTCACAGTGCCAAGTGTCTTGTTGATACCTCTCACAGTGCCAAGTGTCTTGCTGATACCTCTCACAGTGCCAAGTGTGTTGCTGATACCTCTCACAGTGCCAAGTGTCCTGCTGATACCTCTCACAGTGCCAAGTGTCTTGCTGATGCCTCTCACAGTGCCAAGTGTCTTGCTGATGCCTCTCGCAGTGCCAAGTGTCTTGCTGATACCTCTCACAGTGCCAAGTGTCTTGCTGATACCTCTCACAGTGCCAAGTGTCTTGCTGATACCTCTCACAGTGCCAAGTGTCTTGCTGATACCTCTCACAGTGCCAAGTGTCTTGCTGATACCTCTCACAGTGCCAAGTGTCTTGCTGATACCTCTCACAGTGCCAAGTGACTTGCTGATGCCTCTTACAGTACCAAGTGTCTTGCTGATACCTCTCACAGTGCCAAGTGTCTTGCTGATGCCTCTCACAGTGCCAAGTGTCTTGCTGATGCCTCTCACAGTGCCAAGTGTCTTGCTGATGCCTCTCAAAGTGCCAAGTGTCTTGCTGATACCTCTCACAGTGCCAAGTGTCTTGCTGATGCCTCTCAAAGTGCCAAGTGTCTTGCTGATGCCTCTCACAGTGCCAAGTGTCTTGCTGATGCCTCTCACAGTGCCAAGTGTCTTGCTGATACCTCTCACAGTGCCAAGTGTCTTGCTGATACCTCTCACAGTGCCAAGTGTCTTGCTGATACCTCTCACAGTGCCAAGTGTCTTGCTGATACCTCTCACAGTGCCAAGTGTCTTGCTGATACCTCTCACAGTGCCAAGTGTCTTGCTGATACCTCTCACAGTGCCAAGTGTCTTGCTGATGCCTCTCACAGTGCCAAGTTTCTTGCTGATGCCTCTCACAGTGCCAAGTGTCTTGCTGATACCTCTCACAGTGCCAAGTGTCTTGCTGATGCCTCTCACAGTGCCAAGTGTCTTGCTGATGCCTCTCACAGTGCCAAGTGTCTTGCTGATGCCTCTCACAGTGCCAAGTGTCTTGCTGATGCCTCTCACAGTGCCAGGTGTCTTGCTGGTGCCTTTCACAGTGCCAGGTGACTTGCGGGTGCCTTTCATAGTGCCAGGTGTCTTGCTGGTGCCTTTCACAGTGCCAGGTGACTTGCGGGTGCCTTTCATAGTGCCAGGTGACTTGCTGATGCCTCTCACAGTGCCAGGTGTCTTGCTGGTGCCTTTCACAGTGCCAGGTGACTTGCGGGTGCCTTTCATAGTGCCAGGTGTCTTGCTGGTGCCTTTCACAGTGCCAGGTGACTTGCGGGTGCCTTTCATAGTGCCAGGTGTCTTGCTGGTGCCTTTCACAGTGCCAGGTGACTTGCGGGTGCCTTTCATAATGCCAGGTGTCTTGCTGGTGCCTTTCACAGTGCCAGGTGACTTGCGGGTGCCTTTCATAGTGCCAGGTGTCTTGCTGGTGCCTTTCACAGTGCCAGGTGACTTGCGGGTGCCTTTCATAGTGCCAGGTGTCTTGCTGGTGCCTTTCACAGTGCCAGGTGACTTGCGGGTGCCTTTCATAGTGCCAGGTGCCTTGCTGGTGCCTTTCACAGTGCCAGGTGACTTGCGGGTGCCTTTCATAGTGCCAGGTGTCTTGCTGGTGCCTTTCACAGTGCCAGGTGACTTGCGGGTGCCTTTCATAGTGCCAGGTGTCTTGCTGGTGCCTTTCACAGTGCCAGGTGACTTGCGGGTGCCTTTCATAGTGCCAGGTGTCTTGCTGGTGCCTTTCACAGTGCCAGGTGTCTTGCGGGTGCCTTTCATAGTGCCAGGTGTCTTGCTGGTGCCTTTCACAGTGCCAGGTGACTTGCGGGTGCCTTTCATAGTGCCAGGTGTCTTGCTGGTGCCTTTCACAGTGCCAGGTGACTTGCGGGTGCCTTTCACAGTGCCAGGTGACTTGCGGGTGCCTTTCACAGTGCCAGGTGACTTGCGGGTGCCTTTCACAGTGCCAGGTGACTTGCGGGGTGCCTTTCACAGTGCCAGGTGACTTGCGGGTGCCTTTCACAGTGCCAGGTGTCTTGCTGGTGCCTTTCATAGTGCCAGGTGTCTTGCTGGTGCCTTTCATAGTGCCAGGTGTCTTGCTGGTGCCTTTCACAGTGCCAGGTGTCTTCGGGTGCCTTTCATAGTGCCAGGTGTCTTGCTGGTGCCTTTCACAGTGCCAGGTGACTTGCGGGTGCCTTTCATAGTGCCAGGTGTCTTGCTGGTGCCTTTCACAGTGCCAGGTGACTTGCGGGTGCCTTTCACAGTGCCAGGTGACTTGCGGGTGCCTTTCACAGTGCCAGGTGACTTGCGGGTGCCTTTCACAGTGCCAGGTGTCTTGCTGGTGCCTTTCACAGTGCCAGGTGTCTTGCGGGTGCCTTTCATAGTGCCAGGTGTCTTGCTGGTGCCTTTCACAGTGCCAGGTGACTTGCGGGTGCCTTTCATAGTGCCAGGTGTCTTGCTGGTGCCTTTCACAGTGCCAGGTGACTTGCGGGTGCCTTTCACAGTGCCAGATGTCTTGCTGGTGCCTTTCACAGTGCCAAGTGTCTTGCTGGTGCCTTTCACAGTGCCAGGTGACTTGCGGGTGCCTTTCATAGTGCCAGGTGTCTTGCTGGTGCCTTTTCACAGTGCCAGGTGACTTGCGGGTGCCTTTCACAGTGCCAGGTGTCTTGCTGGTGCCTTTCACAGTGCCAGGTGACTTGCGGGTGCCTTTCATAGTGCCAGGTGTCTTGCTGGTGCCTTTCACAGTGCCAGGTGACTTGCGGGTGCCTTTCATAGTGCCAGGTGTCTTGCTGGTGCCTTTCACAGTGCCAGGTGACTTGCAGGTGCCTTTCATAGTGCCAGGTGTCTTGCTGGTGCCTTTCACAGTGCCAGGTGACTTGCGCGTGCCTTTCATTTGTGCCAGGTGTCTTGCTGGTGCCTTTTCACAATGCCAGGTGACTTGCGGGTGCCTTTCATAGTGCCAGGTGTCTTGCTGGTGCCTTTCACAGTGCCAGGTGACTTGCAGGTGCCTTTCACAGTGCCAGGTGACTTGCGGGTGCCTTTCACAGTGCCAGGTGACTTGCGGGTGCCTTTCACAGTGCCAGGTGTCTTGCTGGTGCCCTTCACAGTGCCAGGTGTCTTGCGGGTGCCTTTCATAGTGCCAGGTGTCTTGCTGGTGCCTTTCACAGTGAAAGGTGACTTGCGGGTGCCTTTCATAGTGCCAGGTGTCTTGCTGGTGCCTTTCACAGTGCCAGGTGACTTGCGGGTGCCTTTCACAGTGCCAGGTGTCTTGCTGGTGCCTTTCACAGTTCCAAGTGTCTTGCTGGTGCCTTTCACAGTGCCAGGTGACTTGCGGGTGCCTTTCATAGTGCCAGGTGTCTTGCTGGTGCCTTTCACAGTGCCAGGTGACTTGCGGGTGCCTTTCACAGTGCCAGGTGTCTTGCTGGTGCCTCTCACAGTGCCAGGTGACTTGCGGGTGCCTTTCATAGTGCCAGGTGTCTTGCTGGTGCCTTTCATAGTGCCAGGTGTCTTGCTGGTGCCTTTCACAGTGCCAGGTGACTTGCGGGTGCCTTTCATAGTGCCAGGTGTCTTGCTGGTGCCTTTCACAGTGCCAGGTGACTTGCGGGTGCCTTTCACAGGACAAAACTGCGAGAAACTTTCCTTGACAGGAAAAAAAGAGAAAGTGTTAAAGTGTGCTAAGTAGTAGTAATAGTAGTAGTAATAG
>NC_069400.1:17029148-17071648 GCF_026875155.1 Cherax quadricarinatus
AATTTCTCCATGATTTGCCCACTAATGTCAGAGCCCACAGGTCTTGTTTATGCTGTTTTGTTTCCTTTTTAAATATGGGGACTCATTAGCGGCTTCCTTTTAGGTGGGCCCGTTTCAAGGGATTTGGGTTGAAAATTGGGGTTTTGAGGCACCCACAGCTCTCTGCCCCCTTCTCAAAGGACCCATGGGGAGATGTTGTCCGGCCCCCATCGCTTTGGGTGTCAAGGTCATTAAAGGTTCTTCACCCTCCTCATTTGCGTTGTCATCAACATTGTTGGTTTTTCCCCTTTTTGTGTTCCCTTTTGCTGTTTCCCAACCCCTTCCTGCTCTCTGAAAAACTTCCTTAAATTCCTGTTAGCTCTCAATACCTCTGCTTTCTTGTGGTTCTCCACCTTCTGTCTTAATTGTCCCTGGCTTTGACTTTTGTTTTCCTCCTGATTGGCTATACAAAAGTTCGGGTCAGTTTGATTCTCGATGCTATGTCATTTTCATACGTGCGGGGCCTCCCCCCTTACCTGTGCGTCCCTTTTCCTGGTTTGCGATGATCTCCCTATTTTCGGTGTTCTCTGCCTTTGTACGTTTTCCTTTCTATTGACTTTGTTTTTGCCCCCTTCAGTGGGTAAAACCCGGGGTGTTCTGGTCTTCCCCCTGTTACGTTGCCCCTTTGGGAATAAAACCTTTTCCCCAATGCCTCCTTTTTTTGTTGTTAATATTCCTCATTTTATTTTCTGGTTTCCGCCAGTTCTCTGTCCCACTGACCTCGGGAAATTCTTCAACCCCTTTTGTCCCCTTTTTATTGTCAGGGTTTTTCTTAAATCTGTTTTTCTTCCCCTTGCAGCTTACTTGCATTCAAAACAAGAACCACGTGGTCGCTAGCTCCTAGGGGGATCTCTACTTGATGTCCTCAATGTCTGAGCTGCCCTGGGTCGCTCTTCCTCATGTCCAGTCTTGCTCCCCGGTTCTCCTCCCCTCTCACTCTGGTAGTGTCCTTAACATGTTGGTGCATGGGTTTTTCCAGCACCACGTTCCAACATCCTGGTTCTCCATGTTTCGGACCCCATGTGGCTCAGGTTTTTTCCCAGTCAATCTCCAGTGTTAGAAATCCCCCATAACCAGCAACTTTGTTCTTGCTGGGAGTGAGCTTCTTCTTGCCTCTCCAGCGTGTCCCACCATTGCTTGTTGTATCTCATATTCCTCTATTGCGCCTCCTGCAGTTCTGGGACTTCTCATGATTTTCTTTCTTGCCATTCCTCATGTTTATTCGTTAATCCATCGCATTTGTGTACCAACCTTCAATTCTTTTCTAATACTCGCTAAACGTGGTGCGGGAGGGTGGAAACAGAGGGATCGGTGCTGTGCATGGATTGGTTTGGATTGTTCAGTTGCGTTGTGTGTGTGTTGTGCATGGGTGTGTGTGTGTGTGTGTGTGTGTGTACTTGTGTGTGTGTGTGTAGTGTGTGTTGTTGTGCGTGTGTGTGTGTGTATGTGCTGCGCCTGCTCGTGTGTGTGTGTGTGTGTGTGTGTGTGTGTGTGTGTGTGTTGTGTGGTTTTTTTGTGTGTGTGTGTGTGTGTGCTAGGTTATGATAAACAAACACCATTACTCACGGAAACACAAAAATTCACTAAATATTAAACTCGAATGGAGACACCACAATAAACCACCATTAAAACACACAAAAACAAACAAGTACTAAAACAAACTTTCAATACACACTGCAACACTAAAATCCTTTAAAACACCGTAAAAATTACGGAACATGTTGCAAACATACTAAAAATATTGCAAACATACTAAAAAATATTGCAAACATACTAAAAAATATTGCAAACATACTAAAAATATTGCAAACATACTAAAAATATTGCAAACATACTAAAAAATATTGCAAACATACTAAAAAATATTGCAAACATACTAAAAATATTGCAAACAATCTAAAAAATATTGCCTAAAACATTACTAAAAAATATGGCAAAATACTAAAAATATTGCAAAACATACTAAAACTATTGCAAACATACTAAAATAAATATAATGCATCATACTAAAAAAATATTGCAAAACTTACATTAAAAATATTGCAAACATACTCTAAAAAAAATGCAATACATACTAAAAACTATTGGAATACATACTAAAAATATTGCAAACATACTAAAAAATATTGCATAAATTACTAAAAATATTGCAAACATGGCTAAAAAAATATTGCAAACATACTAAAAAAATCATTGCCCAAACATACTAAAAATATGCAAGACATACTAAAAAATATTGCAAACATACTAAAAAATATTGCAAACATACTAAAAAATATTGCAAACATACTAAAAAATATTGCAAACATACTAAAAAATATTGCAAACATACTAAAAATATTGCAAACATACTAAAAAATATTGGAACACTACTAAAAATATTGCAAGCCATATTAAAAAATATTGGAAACATACTAAAAAATATTCCAAACATACTAACTCTCTCGCTCGTGCAAACATACTAAAAAATATTGCAAAACCATACTAAAAAATATTGGAAACAAGTAAAAAATTATTGCAAAACATACTAAAAAAATATTGCAAACATAGACTAAAAATATGCAAACTACTAAAAAAATATTGCAAAATACTAAAAAATATTGCAAACATTCTAAAAAATATTGCCTAAACATACTAAAAATATTGCAAACATACTAAAAATATTGCAAACATACTAAAAATATTGCATAAACATACTAAAAAATATTGCAAAACATACTAAATCTCAATATTGCAAACATACTAAGAAAATATTGCGCTCTCACATACTAAAAATATTGCAAACATACTAAAAATATTGCAAACATACTAAAAATATTGCAAACATACTAAAAAATATTGCAAACATACTAAAAATATTGCAAACATACTAAAAATATTGCAAACATACTAAAAATATTGGAAACATAGTAAAACACGTAGTAAATACAAGAAAGAGAATACAACATAATAGAAGGTTGTAATACCCTGGCAGCTGACCTGACTTCACTGTCATTAACAAATGTCTCTCAACCCAACCACACAGTTGGCAGGGGAAGGAGGGCAGGGAGGGAAGGCATGGAGGAAAGACAGGGAAGGAAGGTAGGGAGGGCAGGGGAGAGAAGACAGGGAGGGTAGGAGAAGGAAGCAGGGGAGGAGGGCAGGGGAGGAGAAGAAAGAACAGGGTGATAGAGGAAAGAGAGCGGCAAGGCGAGGGCATCTACGAATGTGTTTCCATTCCCGGGATGGACCGCACGCGCGCTATGGAAACACATTCGTACAGCATTATGATGCTCAAGAGATAAAGTCAGGTTGATCAATGAAAATGCTGGGCCCACAGATGGCTCCCCAACACGCACTCGCACGTGGCTGTTTCCCTACTTTATGTTCAAACAATTAAATTGCTTTCAAATGGAGCTGATGTATGTAAACAGCTCTTAGCTTGCAATTAAGTTAGGAATCCTCCCCCCTTTCCTCCCCCCCCGCTCCCAATAGCTTGTCAATAAAGCTGGGATCCTTTTATCCTTGTTCCAAACCCTGTGTTAAAAGAGAGACGGAGTGGGAGAGAGAGAGAGAGAGAGAGAAGTAGTGAGAAGAGAGAGATGACGAGGAGAGAGAGACGAGAGAGAGAGAGAGAGAAGGTAATAAACAGAGAGAGATGATAGAGAATTAAGTGCTACACAGAATACAATACAACACATGTACAAGGAACCATGCCAGAAGATACATTTGAAGAGCTATACAGCTGTATTATAATCTCTCTCTCATCTCTCTCCTCTCTCTCTCACTCTCTCTCTCTCTCTCTCCCATCGTCCATATTGATCCACACTATACATAAATACAGCGATGCTGGGGCCGCCAGATATGTTATGCTATACAACTAGATTATACTACAACATACAACGCCAACCCATTTTCCAGGCCAATAGTAACTGATGGCTGCATTGCCCCTGCGTGTCCATGCATTACTCACGCATTTCCCCTGCTATCTCCATGCATTCTCCATCATTTCTGCTATATGTGGCATGTATTTTTCCTGCCTGCTTCATGCATTTACCACTCCATTTTCATCAATTCCCCAAGCATTTATACTCTATTTCCCTCAATTCCACGCATTTCTCAGGGCATTTCCCTACAGTTCTACCCGCATCTCCAAGTATTACTTCCCCCTTCCACTCTCCTTTCCCCCCACTTTCAGACCAATTTTTCCCTGCATTCCCCTCTATCTCCACGAGCATTTTCCTGCAATTATCCCTGCATCTTCCAGCTTTCTCCTCATTTCCCCCTACCAATACAACAATCCACCCAAGCATTTCACACAACCCACGACAATATTTTAAAAGCTTCCCACTCCAACATTCGCGTGTACTACCACTTATGTCTACGCTTTTCTAAGCATTTTCCCGCATTCCGCGACATTCCCAGCACTATTGCATGGTTCATATCCACACTCGTGTATTTCTACGTGTAATTGGTGGTCCGCTTAACGAGCATTTGAGCCGCCAAATAGACCATTAACTGGCTGTTGCTGATTCTTTGTGATGATTCGAATTACTGCGGCACACAGCACAACAGCTGGTACCAGGAAACACGGAGGGGCCAGGAGGATGCGATGAAGGGAGACAAGCGAGATGAAGAGGGAGAGGAAGCAACGAAGAAGAAGAGGTATAAGAAGAGAGGGTGCAAAAAAACCAAAAAACCTAGATCACACACAGGACTTCTTCATTTGCTATGGCATTGGTTAGGTTCAACTGTACATGTATACTTCCTCTGATACCTCACCGTATCACTAGGCCCTGTTTCACTAGCCAGATTTACTAGCCTTGATTTCACTTCCACTGATTCACTAGCCCCTGTCGTCCTAGCCTTGATTCGCTCAGACCTGATTCACTAGACATGATTCACTACCCCTGTAATTCACTAGCCCTGTATCACTAGCCCCGATTCACTAGACATGATTCACTAGCCCTGATTCACTAGAACTAATTCACTAGACCTGATTCACTAGATCTGATTCACTAGACCTGATTCACTAGACCTGATTCACTAGGCCTGATTACCTTCTGATGACTGTAATTATCTTATTACCTTGGGCAAGTTGCGTTTCTGTGATTTTTTCAAGGGAATGGATGGAGGAGGAAGTTTAGAGAGTGTCTTGAAACTGGTGAAAGGTTTCTTGATCCAATTAAATGAAGTATCCTTCCCTTCCATGAATATAATAATAATAATAATAATAATAATAATAATCCTCTAATAATAATAATAATATAATATAATAACAAACAATAATAATATTAATATTTGTTTTTGTTATTATTTTATTTATTACTCAATTTTTTATATTTCATTATCGCTCTCGTCATATTATTATTATTATTATTATTATTATTATTATTATTTATTATTATTTATTATTATTATATTATATTAGAATAGGTGTCCTACAACGAGTGGTGAATGAGAGGCAATGGGGTTCCTTCCGAGGAAGGGGATGAGTAGCTCCAGTCCCTAGAATCTAGAGGAAATCATCAGCATCAATACATCAAAATTCCTTTAAAAGCTGAAATCTGCTGAAGAGGACCTGAGTGTGAAGGCTGAAACAGAAACGGTCCTCATATTCTGTTCTATGGTCTCCATATTTATGCAAGAAATGCGAGTGAGAGAGAGAGAGAGAGAGAGAGAGAGAGAGAGAGAGAGAGAGAGAGAGAGAGAGAGAGAGAGAGAGAGAGAGAGAGAGAGAGAGAGAGAGAGAGAGAGAGATTACCTTTGAGCTGTGAGTGTTCATCACTCAGGTGACTTCCTCCTAAAAGTTCCCAGTCTTCAATGTGTGAAATCAAGTAGAAAAAATATAATTCTTTTTTGAGATTTATTTTGGATTTTACAGTCAAATATTTCTGAGAGTACCATGAGGCGCTCTGATTACCTTCAGGAGGCAGTGTTTACACTGCTCTTGACGCTGTGTTTCCAGGTCGACACTCAAGAGCTGCAGTTCATCCCGTTGAGAGTCTCGGTATTCAACGATCTCTTTGAGGGACTCAACAATGTCGCTAAATGATGTCGGCTCGTCGCCAGGAAACCATGTCAAAAAAAAAAATATTAAAAAGGGTAACCTTTTAGCCCTAAAAGCTAACCTGAAACCCAAAAAGCTAGACCTTAACCGTGCCCTTCCTCAAAAAAAAATAATAATGGAGGGAGCAAGCTTCAGTGATTTCACCTGTATATACTGCAGGCGTGAAGGCCATTGCGACTATCCCGTCGCTGCGTAAAGGTGAACAAACCAGAGCATCAGTCAACAATACTTCACTTGTACAGCCAGAAGGGGAAGGGACCACTTCCCCCCATACACAGTATACATAGTATACCAAGAGATGTTTATATATCGATTCATATTCACAGTGAACAGGTGATATCAAAATATGCAAAGCAACCACTGTGAAAAAAATAGTGAACTTCCAGGTGCTTTCGTGATTTCGCACATTATCAAGGACCTGTAATTAATAATGTTAGAAATCGCGGAAGCGCTCGGAATTTCACTATTTTATCACAGTTATTGCTGTGCACAAACTGATATATAACTTAGTGGATATACATCACTCGAGTACATTATATATATATATATATATATATATATATATATATATATATATATATATATATATATATATATATATATTATATATATATATATATATATATATATATATATATATATATATATACAATAAGATCACAGTAAACAGGTGATTTCAGAATATGCAAAACAACCACTCTGAAAGAATAGAGAAATTCCAAGCGCTTTCGTGACTACTCACATTATCAAGGAACTATGAAAGTAAAGCATCCAAGGAAGCTATATAAGGGGTCTGGCCAACACCTCACTATCAGATCCCACAACGGTTAAACACCTGACGCGCGCCGACCCAACTTGGATAGGTCCTTTGCACAACTCACCCACAAACTATTCTACCCAAGAAAAATTTAAAAATGATTATTTGTCCAGTGTATTATTAAATTCTTCCCAAATTCTATTAATTATAAATGGATCTAATTTTATATAAACCAAAGGAAATATTCATATTATTGTCAAAACTGCTTTTTATGAAACAAGATTCAATTATATTCCTGTCGACCATGGACTTGCTTGATACTACTTTCTCAACTTTTTGAAAATCAATTGGATGGTTAAAATCTCTTACATGAATAAATAGAGCATTGGAATCTTGTCCAGTTCTAATGCTATATTTATGTTGTTTTAATCTTAGTTCGAGATTTTTACCAGTTTGACCGTAATAAACTTTATCGCAAATTTTACAAGGAATCTTATAGACACATCCATCAGCATTTTGGGGGGAATTCTTTATCAAAAGTTTTTTTACTGTATCAAGATTTTTGAATACAACTTTAATATTAAAAGTCTGAAGAAGAGAAGGCATATCAACCAAGTTTTCATGGTAAGGGAGAACCAACATATTTTTAGTTGAATAAGGCTGGTTGTCCCTTTTTGGATTATAAAAAGTATTTCTAGCAACTCTAAAAGATTTATCAATTACATTTCTTGGGTATTTTAAATCATTACCTATTTCAATAAATTTTGGATATTTCCTCATCTATGAACTCAGGACTACAAATTCGTAAAGCTCTCAATATATATATATATATATATATATATATATATATATATATATATATATATATATATATATATATATATTATATATATATATATATATATATATATATATATATATATATATATATATATGTCGTGCCGAATAGGCAGAACTTGCGATCTTGGCTTAAATAGCAACGTTCATCTTGCCGTATAGTACAAGTGAAAATTTGTGTATGCAATAATTTCGCCAAAATCATTCTGAACCTAAATAAAAAAATATATTTGATTGTGTTTGTTTAGTATTAAATTATTGTAAACGTATTTAAAATATATTTAGTTGGGTTAGGCTAAAATAAATTGCTCTTGATATAATAGGGTTAGGTAAGTTTTCTAAGATTCTTTTGGTGCAAAATTAAAAATTTTTACATTAACATTAATGAAAAAAATATATCTTTAAACGTATAAAAGAAAATTTTAGAAAGGACTTAATTTTAAATGAGTTCTTGCTAATTGACCATTTTACATTATTCGCACGACATATATATATATATACATTTATATATATATATATATTCTCCATGGTGGAAGTGGCAGAATTCTCTTGCGTTAAGCCACGTCTTTGGTATAGTACAAGTAAAATTTCGTGTAGCAAAGGGTTTGCAACATCATTCTTGAATAATTAAAAAATATATGATGTGTTTGAGAAATTTGAACGTTTTTTTTTATTGGGCCAAATACTCCCTCGGTGGATACGGGTTGGTGTTTCTAAGATTCTTTGGTCAATATATAAATTTTTACATATAAATTAATAAATAAAATAAATCTATTAACGATAAAGAAAATTTTAGAATAGAATTATATTTTAAATGATTCTTGCTATTGACCATTTAATATTAGAATATATATTATAATTATATAATATATATATATATATATATATATATATATATATATATATATATATATTATATATTTATGTTACGAGTTTATCTATTATATATATAATAATATTAAATTTTCAGTATTTATAAATGAATATATATTCATTTATGTGTAATGTAAGTTTATATCACACAAAAACTTTCCACACTGTACTCTTCCCATTATACCACATGTGTTAACATCTCTGAGGATAATGTAACATGTAAGCGCCACCATATTAATAAGATGCCCATTTCCATCTCCACAATACTCTACATTCTTAACTGTCCTGGAACAGTCCGCAAGAAACCAGCATAATTAAGTGCCACTTTCGCAACATTTCTAATTTTACTTGTCATGAACATCAGCAACACTGCTAAGTCATGCTTTTGCAATATCCAGGAACAGCTGCAAGACACAGCAACACTGCCTAAAACGCTCCAGCAACATTCAACAACAGCCTGCAATACACACAGCAACACTGCCTAACAAGTTCCAGCAACACCCAACAAGAGCCTGCAACACACAAAGCAACACTGCCTGGCATGCTTCAGCAGCATCCAACAACAACAGCCTGCAACACACAGCAACACTGCTAAGGCCCCTCACTTCAAAGCTCCCATCTCTATTCTGCCTAATTGTGCAAGAGCTCTACCACCACCATTAAGATCTACGTCTTGTAGCACCCGCTACCCGTCCCCTTGAAGCGGGTAAGTGGCACCCGCTACCCATTCCCGGCTACTATGCCACCTGAGGGAGTGACACAGAGTGCCTAAGTGCAACGTGCAACGAGTGAATAATTGAACACGTGTAGATGCCTACTCTGTTTACGTGAGAAATGCAGGCAAGGTCTCTGTTGCATCTGGTGATGATGGTGGTAATGATGGTGGTAATGATGGTGGTAATGATGATGGTAATGATGGTGGTAATGATGATGGTAATGATGGTGGTAATGATGGTGGTAATGATGATGGTAATGATGGTGGTAATGATGGTAATGATGGTGGTAATGATGATGGTAATGATGGTGGTTATGGTGGTGGTAATGATGGTTATGATTGGCGATGAGATAGAAATCATCTCGTATCATCAGTCATGAAAGGAATAAAAAAAACGTGAACAAAAAAAAAAGTCTTATCTTCCATCTTCAACTTCACAATCTTACATTTCCCCTCACAACAACTTCACAATCTTACATTTCCCCTCACAACAACTTCACAATCTTACATTTCCCCTCACAACAACTTCACAATCTTACATTTCCCCTCACAACAACTTCACAATCTTACATTTCCCTCACCATTCACAATTACATTTCCCTCACAACAACTTTACATCTTACATTTCCCTCACAACAACTTCACAATCTTACATTTCCCCTCACAACAACTTCACAATCTTACATTTCCCCTCACAACAACTTCACAATCTTACATTTCCCCTCACAACAACTTCACAATCTTACATTTCCCCTCACAACAACTTCACAATCTTACATTTCCCCTCACAACAACTTCACAATCTTACATTTCCCCTCACAACAACTTCACAATCTTACATTTCCCCTCACAACAACTTCACAATCTTACATTTCCCCTCACAACAACTTCACAATCTTACATTTCCCCTCACAACAACTTCACAATCTTACATTTCCCCTCACAACAACTTCACAATCTTAATTTCCCTCACAACAACTTCACAATCTTACATTTCCCCTCACAACAACTTCACAATCTTACATTTCCCCTCACAACAACTTCACAATCTTACATTTCCCCTCACAACAACTTCACAATCTTACATTTCCCCTCACAACAACTTCACAATCTTACATTTCCCCTCACAACAACTTCACAATCTTACATTTCCCCTCACAACAACTTCACAATCTTACATTTCCCCTCACAACAACTTCACAATCTTACATTTCCCCTCAGAACAACTTCACAATCTTACATTTCCCCTCACAACAACTTCACAATCTTACATTTCCCCTCACAACAACTTCACAATCTTACATTTCCCCTCACAACAACTTCACAATCTTACATTTCCCTCACAACAACTTCACAATCTTACATTTCCCTCACAAACAACTTCACAATCTTACATTTCCCTCACAACAACTTCACAATCTTACATTTCCCCTCAGAACAACTTCACAATCTTACATTTCCCCTCACAAACAACTTCACAATCTTACATTTCCCCTCACAACAACTTCACAATCTTACATTTCCCCTCACAACAACTTCACAATCTTACATTTCCCCTCACAACAACTTCACAATCTTACATTTCCCCTCACAACAACTTCACAATCTTACATTTCCCCTCAGAACAACTTCACAATCTTACATTTCCCCTCACAAATTCACAATTTCATTCCCTAAACGACTTCACAATCTTACATTACCCTCTCACAACACTTCCAATCTTACTTCCCCTCACGACATCACACTTTCATTTTCACAAGGTTCATCTTAATTTCCCACACAATTACATTTCATGTCCACTCACAGACAACTTCACAATCTTCTTTTCAACACTTCACAATTTCATTTCTCACAACAAATTCCAATCTTACATTTCCTTTAAACAACTTCAAATCTTATTCCCTCACAAACTCACAATCTTAATTTCCTACACAACTTAAATCTTACATTCTGAAAAACTTTACAATTCATTATTCAAACAACTTCACAATCGTAATTTCCCTCAAACAACTTACAATTATTTCCTCAAAACTTATATTCTTATTTTATCAACAATCACAAACTTACATTTTAATATAATAAATCTACATTTATACAAAAACTTCACAATCTTACATTTCCCTCACAATATATTACATATTTACATTTCTACACAATTACATTTACATTTCCCCTAATATATATTAATATATTATAATAATTCATAATCTTACATTATACTACATACACTTCACATATTTACTATATCACTAAGTTCATATAGATGATATATTCATAAAGTACTATTAATATTATGGGCAATACTAATATCGTCGAATGGTCACACTTTTGCGAGGTCTGGTTGTAAGAGCATTGGACTTTTGTCCATTAGGCAAGTCGACGAAACTGTTGGGCATTCTAACTTTTCTGCAAAAATTATTCTGATCTAAGAGAAACTATATTTCATTGTGTTTGTTATTTTCAATTATTTGTAAATCTGTATTGATTATATATATTTACTGCAAATAGGCAATTAACTGCGATTGCGACAATTAAGTCTTAGGTATATATATATATATTTATATTATAATTATTATATATTTTATATAACATAAATTAAAAAATATTATATTTATATATATATAAAGTATAATATTTTAATAAATATATATTATATATATGACTAACATAATATATCACATATATATATATATAATATAATATATATATATATATATATATATATATATATATTTTTGTTTATTGTGCGAATAGGTAACTTGCGAGTGTTGTGTGTGTGGCTGGTTTCTTGCCGAATAAGGCAAAAATTTGGTGCATATTTCCAAAAAATATTCTACCTAGGATGAAAAGATAATTCATTGTGTTGTTATATTTTTCAATGTAAAAATTTGAATATATTTAGTTGGATTAGGCTAAATTAAAGCGTTGTTATAACTAAGTCTTGGTAAGTTTTCTAATTCTGTTGGTACAAATTATTATTTTTCATTAACATAATTTAACAATATATCTTTAAAAGTATAAGAAAAAATTTGAAAGATAGTTTATATTGCCGACAAACATCACACACACACACACACACACATCACCATATATATATTTATTTTTATGATATTATCTATTTTATTATATATATGTGGTGTGTGTTGTGTGTGTGTTTGCGTGTGTGGTGTGGTGTGTGTGGTGTGTGTGTGTATGTGTTTCTGTTTCGTGTGTGTTTGTGAGTTTACCTGGAGTTTACCTGGAGAGAGTTCCGGGGGTCAACGCCCCCGCGGCCCGGTCTGTGACCAGGCAACACATGCCTTGACTGAGGGAGATTTGAACAAGTATCTACAAAAGATACAGCTACGTTCACTAGTGACTGTGAAATTACTAACTCTTCTGCTAGGAGTACTCAACTCGTGTGTGTTATATTAACACGCTGGTTGTGTCAATGTTGTTGATGGTAGTGGTAGTAGTGGTGGTTGTGGTGGTAGTGTTGATGGTAGTGGTAGTTATGGTGGTTGTGGTGGTTGTGGTGGTTGTGGTGGTAGTGTTGATGGTAGTGGTAGTTATGGTGGTTATGGTGGTTGTGGTGGTAGTGTTGATGGTGGCAGCTGCTGATATAACAATGGTTGTCATGGTACTACTCCTCCTCCCCTCTCCAAGACATGTTATGGTAATTACCATTACTATACATAAGAAGAATAGCAAACCAGGGCCATCAATAAGCATAAATTAGATTGATGACAACAGCACACCCCACCGGGTTATTTAGCTAAGTGCTAGTCTCATCAACACTAGAATATACGACTACTAAAAATACCACAATTAATATTGACCCAGAGAAATACAAATCCAGGAACTATCTGAAGGAGCAAGAAAACCTCCTGACCTTGCTATTGAATATAATTATAATTATTGTAATATATTCTTAACTATATATATATATATATATATATATATATATATATATATATATATATATATATATATATATATATATATATATGTATATATATTATATATATTATACATGTGTGTGTGTGTGTGTGTGTGTGTTAATATGTATATACACACACATATATGGAATAAGGGTTAGTAGAGTATGCAGAATATTTATACATAGGAGTCACATAAAAAATATGGTGCAGAAAAATAGCAGGAGCACCTAAGGGATTTCATGTGCTAACACACACATCTTCAGAAGAAACAACTGTCAGCACATGAAAGCTTTCCGTTTTTTCAACATATTTTTTTTTACCGTGGTATTTTTTTTATTGGCGTCACGCGTTCTATTGCGGCTACTTTCACAGGAGGTTCACACATGACCTGCCACTAGGATTCCCAATATGGAATGTGTGTTTGGTAGGGTGTGTAGGCAGTGAGTATGTGTGTGTGTGTGTTTGTGTGTGTGTGTGTGTGTGTGTAGAGGACAACCCCTGACAACGTTGTGAGACATGTTACCTCATCTACAAGTTCCTACCTACAGATAATAGAGGGAGAAACTAGAGGTTTTAAAGGTAAACTCCCATTAAAGTGCAAGGTAAGTATAAGGTGAACAGTGACAGCAGGTATAAGGTAACATATACCCAGGTACCTACCTACTGCTAGGTGAACAGTGACAACAGGTGTAAGGCAACTAATACCTAGGTACCTACCTACCACTAGGTGAACAGTGACAACAGGTGTAAGGCAACTAATACCGAGGTACCTACCCACCACTATGTGAACAGTGACAGTAGATGTAAGGTAACTAACACCCAGGTGCCTACTAACTACTTGGTGAACAGTGTCAGCAGGTGTACGGTAACAAACTCCAGGTACTTACCTGCCACTAGGTGAACAGTGACAACAGGTGAAAGGTAACTAACACCTAGGTACCTACCTACCACTAGGTGAACAGTGACAGCAGGTGTAAGGTAACTAACACCCAGGTGAACAGTGACATCAAATGTAAGATAACTAACACCCAGGTAACATCCTAGTACTAGCAGGTGCAAGGAAACGTGCCCAACTTTTCACCCTTGAACAGAGACATCCTTACAAAATGTAAGGGTGTCCAACAACAGTGGGAAACAGACAGAGAACAATAGCTGTTGAATTACATGATGTTAACCACACAAAGTCCCAAGACTCTTGTTGAAGAGCGAGGAGAGAAGAGAGAGAGAGAGGAGGAGGGGGAGAGAGAGAGAAAAGGGGAGAGAGAGAAGAGAGAAAAGAGAGAGAGAGAGAGGAGAGAGAGGGGAGAAAGAAGAAAGACAGAGAGAGAGAGAAAGGGTGTGGACCCCTCTGAGTAAGCAATATACAGAGGCTGGTCCAGAAAAACCCCATAGCGCGTCATCAAAAAAAAAAAAAGGAACCCAGTGAAAAGTCGAAAAAGGTTGGATGGGGAAATTTAAAAAATATGGCCAATCAATGTTTTGAAATTTGTCGACGCTTTAAAAAACCCGTCTACGTGTAAAGAAGTATAAGCGCGTTACTCTTTTCCCAAACCACACCTTTGAGCATATTGCTACGTGTTGGGAAAAGGGACAAAGTGTAACAATGAATTTTTTATTGGGGAAAACGTTTCCCCTCTAGGGGTTTTGTCACCCATTAACAAGCAAGGACAAAAGGGGCTATATTATATATATTTATAATATATATATTATATATATATATATATATATATATTATTTTTATATTATAATATAAAATTAATTTATATATTATATTATAAAAAAATATTATATATATATATATATATTATATTATATATATATTATATATATATTTTATATATATTATAGATAGTATATATATGTAGGTAGTTTTGTAGCCCTGGAGAGCAAAACGTTGCAAAAAAAGAAAATGTCCCATTGTTGTATTGTGTCCTTTTACTAATTTTTGGGGAATTTACAACTTTATTTATTTTTTCCCTAAACCCATCCCCCCCATGCGTGCTGCGCACACCCTAAGGGTTTAAAAACCCATCCCCCCATGGGGTGCTGTGCATCCCCCTCAAGGTTTAACCCCCCCCCATGCAGTGTGCTGTCCCCTCACGGTTTAACCCACCCCCCCCCTGCAGTGCTCTCCCCCCTCACAGGTTTAACCACCCCCCCTTTGCGTGTGCTGCATCACCCTCACAGGTTTCCCATCCCCCCCATGCAGTGTGTTTCATCCCCCTCACAGGTTTAACCACCCCCCCATGCAGTGTGTGCTTTCACCCCCCCAAGGTTGTTTTTAAATGTTTATTTATTTATATTTAAATACACAATAATGATCCATTCCCTAAAATAATCTTCCAAAATGTGTCTTTAACACTATTAATATTTATATTAAAGTCTAAAATATGTAGTTTCCAATACTTTAGTTTTTGGGAATAAATTAAATGCAAAGAGATATTCTGTAAAAAGCAAATTATGGGCGCAATGGTAATATTCGGGAGTGTCTCGGTGGGGTATGAGGTGGTAGGGGTTTTGGTGGTGGTGGTGGTAGTAGTGGTGGTGGTATGGGGGGGGTGGTTTGGGGGGTGGTAGGGGTGGTGGTAGTGGTGGGTAGTGAGGGTGGTAGTGAGGGTGGCGTGGTGGTGGTGGGTGGGGGTCGTGGTGGTGGTCGTGATGGTGGTAGTGGTGGTAGTGTGGTGGTGTAGTGGTGGTGGGGGGTAGTGATGGGGGGTTTAGTGGTGGTGGTAGTAAAGGGGTGGATGGTGGTTTTAGGGGGTGGTGTGATGGTGGATGGTGGGGGTTTGTGTGGTGGTAGTGGTGGGGGTGTGATGGTGGTAGTAGTGGTGGTGGTGGTGTGGTGGTGTTTGTGGTGGTGGTGGGGTGGTGGTGTGGGGTAGTGGTGGTGGTTTTGTTGGGGGTTTATGGGGGTGTGAGGTGGTGGTGGTGGGGGTTTTGTGTGGTGGTGTTGGGGGTGGTAGTGGGGGTGGTAGGGGTGGTGTGATGGGGGTAGGGTGGGGTGTGTGGTGGGGGGGGGGGTGGGGGGGGGGTGGGGGGGGGGTGGGGGGGGGGGTGGGGGGGGGGGGGGGGGTAGGAGGTGGTGTGGGGGTGGTGTGAGGTGGTGGGGGGGGTTAGGGGGGGGGTGGGTTTGGTGGGGGGGTTGGTGGGGGTGAGGGGTGGGTGGGGTAGGGTGGGGGGGGTGGGGTTTTGGGTGGGTGGGGGGTGTGGGGTGGTGGGGGGGGTGGTGTGTGGTGGTAGGGGGGGGTGGTGGTGGTGGGGTAGGGTGGTGTTAGTGGGGGTGGTGGTGATGGTGGTGGTGAGGTGGTAGTGGTGGGGCGTGTGGTGGTGTGGTGGTAGTGATGGTGGTGTGATGGTGGTAGTGGTGGGGTGTGGGGTGGTAATGTGGTGGTAGTGGGGTGGTAGTGATGTGGTGATGGTGGTAGTGTTGGAGGAGTGGGGGGTGGTGGTGATGGGGGGTAGTGTGGGGGTGGGTGGTGGTAGTGTAGTGGTAGTGATGGTGGTGTGATGGTAGGTGATGGTGGGGGTGATGATAGGGTGAGGGTAGTGGTGATGGTTTTATATTAAATATTTTATTTTAATTTTTTGATTAATATTTTATATTTATTTTTTTTTTTTATGGGGTTTTTTTTTGGTGAGGTTTGATTTTTTGGGGGTATGGTGGAAAATTGGAGGTGGTGATGGGGGTGTGATGGAGGTGGTGATGGTGGTGGTGATGGGGTGTGATGGGGTTTGTGTGGGGGTGGTGATGGGGGTAGTGTGGGTAGTGTGGTTTTGGTGATGGGGGTGGTGATGATGGTGATGGGGTGGTGATGGGGGTAGTGATGGTGGAAGTGATGATTTGGGATGGTGATGGGGTAGTGATGGTGGTGGGTTGGGATAGTGAAGTGGTAGGATGGTGGTGTGTGGTGGTGGTGATGGTGGTAGTGTGGTGGTAGTGTGGTGGGGTGTGGTGGTGGTGATGGGGGGGGTGAGGTGGTGGTGATGGTGGTAGTATGGTGGTGTGATGGGGGTAGTGGTGGTGGTAGGGGTGGGGGTAGTGATGGGGGTAGTGTGGTGGTATGATGGGGAAGGGTGGTGGTAGTGGTGGTGGAGTGGTGGTGGAGTGGTGCTGGTAGTGTGGTGGTTTATGATGGTGGTAGTGGTGGGGGAAAGGATGGTGGTAGTGTGGTGGTATGGGGGGTGGTAGTGGGGGTGGTAGGGGTGGGTGGTAGTGATGGGGTAGGGTGGTGGTAGTGTGGTGGTAGTAGGGGTGTAGTATGGTAGTGGGTGGTGGTGTGGTGGTGGTGGGGTGGTGGTAGGATGGTGGTAGTGATGGTGGAGTGATGGTGGTAGTGAGGTGGTGTGTGGTGGGTGGTGGGGGTTGTGGTGGTAGTGAGGGGGTAGTGGTGGGGGTGGGGTGGGGGTAGTGGGGGTGGAATGGTGGGGGTAGTGATGGGGTAGTGATGGGGGTTTAGTGTGGTGGTAGTGTGGGGGTTGTGGTGGGGGTAGTGAGGGTGGGTGATGGTGGTAGTGATGGTGGGGGGTGATGGTGGTATGATGGTGGTAGGGGTGTGGTAGTGATGGTGGTAGTGATGGTGGTATGGGGTGGTGTAGTGGTGGTAGGATGGGGGGTAGTGATGGTGGTAGGAGGGGGTTGTGGTGGTATGATGATGATGATGGGGGTGGTAGTGATGGGGGAAAGTGTGGTGGTGTTGGGTGGTGGTGATGGTGGTAGGTGGTGGGGGTGATGGTGGTGTGAGGGTATTGGTGTGGTGGGGGTGATGGGGGTGTGTGGTGGTGGTGATGGTGGTAGTGATGGGGTTGTGATGGTGGTAGTGATGGTGGTTGGGGAGGTGGTAGTGAGGGTGGGGGTGATGGTGGTAATGTGGTGGTGTGATGGGGGTTGGTGATGGTGGGGTTTGGGGGGTAGTGATGGTGGTGTGATGGGGGTAGTGATGGTGGTGGTGATGGTGGTAGTGGGGTTGTGGTGATGGTGGTAGTGTGGTGGTAGTGAGGGGGTAGTGGGGTGGTGTGATGGTGGTAGTGTGGTGGTTTTACAACCAGGATTCCAAAGGCCCTGTTACCCCGGGTGAAAATGGAAAAAAATAAACACAGCAGAAAAAAGTTTAGATTTAAAATTTTCTTCCATAATTTAAAACCCGAATATGTCACTATGTACAGGAAAAAGTTAGTGCACTCCACGAAAGAAAAGGCAAAATGAAGCCAAAAGTAGGACCGTGTTTAAACCCGCTTAGAGTGGGAAATGAAAGGGAGAAGGAGAGCGGTATCCACTAACCTTGAGATTGCAACCCCCTTTTTATGGCTGAACCTGGTTATTTAAACGTGGGGCCCCTAATCAATTTTGAAAAGGTTCGCTGGTTGGGGGGAGATAGCCTGTAAATGGGGTGTGTCATGGCCGAATAAAGGTTAGACTCTTTGCATGCCCCCCCCCACCGGAAAGGGTCAGGATTGGCTGCCCCTCCCAGTGGTACCGTGCCGCCATGGCAAAAATAAGGGGGCCCGCTTTCCTTCCCCCTCCAAAACTTTGTTTGGCTCAGCTTTTCTCGTGCCCAAAAACCCAAACCCCTAAACTTGGGAGACAGCAGTCAGCAGGCTAGCATGGTCCAAGATACGGCGGACGGTACCCGTCCCCACTAAAAACAAAACCCACCCAGGGGATAAAAAAAAAGAGCTGAAAAAGGGGGTTACCACAAATAACATCCAAACCTAAATAAATTATATCTAGTAAAGAGTTCCCAAACTATTTTCTTTGAGGAAATTATTTAATGGAATTATGGGGCTGCAGCTTGGGTTTCCGCGCTGGCCTTGTGTTGTGGTTCTTTGGTTGGAGTATATAGAGGATTGTGAATGTAGCTGTGCCCCACCTGCGAGTTGGCCCCTAAACATCGAAAAGCTCCAAAAACCCTACCAGCGCGAGGGCTTCTTTTTAATGGTGAAAAAGCCCCCTTTATGGGCGGAACTTTGCTGAAAAAATTTGCTCAGGCTGCAAATCCCTTGTTCCCCATTTGTAAGTATGCCCCCAAACCCAGATCACAAGCACAACCCGTAAGAAAAAAAGGTTTGGAGAAGTCTGGGACGAGGGGAAAGGGTGCGTACACAATAAACTTTTTGCTTTATTAAAAACAGTGTTTTCAGTTGAGGTCCCAATTTAAAAGGGAATTTGGACTGGTAAAAGAGGTAAGAGGGGTACAATATCTGAGAATTCTTACAGAATTTCTGTAAAAATCCTATATGCCTAGGAAACGTTGAAGGGTTTCCCATCATGAGGAATGGATAATCTTTAATAGAAAGAACTTAGCAAGTTTGGTGCAACTTTACCCCTACCTACTTCATGGCTAGAAAAAGGGCAGTGGCCTGGCCCAAAAGGAGATTTTGTAAATTAAAATGTTAAATGGGGAAATTTTAAGGTCTCAAAAGAGCTTTGTTAATAGGTGTTGACCCCGTACAGACACCCCAAAAATTCATCTAGGTACGCGCCCTGCCTTCAAGTCCCTTTTAAAAGCCCATGGATAAATTTTTGGAATGAAGAGGGAGAATTTTTCATTCCCAAGGGGGTAAGGTATTTTAAGCTCCTGGAATTACGAAGGCGAGATTTCTTCCTTTTCTGTCAAAGGTCCTGATGTAGCCTTTAAGGAGTCAATTTGGACAAAAAGTGCCTTTCCCACAAAGTAAATTTGTATCAGCGGGAAAAAAGGGGGTAAACATCTGTAATTTTGACCTGTTCATTTCGGGAGTTTTAAACCCCTCGAAAAACCCCCCTAGCCTTTTCCCAAAAATGCCGGGAAGCCCCGGACTAGACGATCCTCACTAAAAAATGCTTTCAAAAATTTTACTTCCCGAGAAGTACCTTTTCCCTTTTTGGTGTTGTAGGGGGGGAGTTTAAATTTGGTTTTTGGTTTCCCATCTACATCATGAAACCTAACGTACATTTTCTGGCACATCCCAAAAAATAAGGATTGAGTAGAAGCTCAGTTAAATTTTTTTGCTTTCATTTCAGATAAAACCCCCCATTAAAAGGCTGGATCCCTTTAGGAGGAAGAATTTGAAAGTTTAATATTAATTTCGAGTAGAGTGCAAAGGTGGTTGTCTCAGAGGTAGAGGACAGAGTCATTCTGGGACTTTATTGGTGTTGGAAATTCTTTAATTGATTAATTTGGGAAGTTTTGTTTTTGAGGTCTTATCAATTGGGACTACCCCTAAATTTTCATCAGATAATCTATTACAATTCTAGGGCCCCTAAATCTAGCTTTAAGGGTGGCCAGGTTTTAGGGTTCCCGACCTTGCTCCTGGATGGAAGGAGCGGAATTTTCATTTGTCATACCTCTGTTTATTTATTTTAGCGTCTTTAGGGGTTTTACCTTGGTAATGAAGTGCCACCCGCAAACCTTGAGACGGGGTTTGGGGGGTGTTGAGTAAAGTCTTTCCCATCCATCCCTTTTTTGAGCACCCCCAAGAGGACCTGTACATTGTTCCCCAAAATCGTCAAAGGATTACCCCAGACTCTTGCAGTTTGTATGAGAACAGCAACAAAAGGTAGGATTCATCCCCGTCTGAGGGAAAAGGGTGCAAAAAGTTCTCTATTGTTTTTTTTGTTGGTGGGAATCTTTCCCAAGGCGCCTGGGCTGGGGGTGATAGGAGTGGGTAAGTTGTGGATTATCCTAAACCCGTTATACTTCCCCAAAGTTTGGCAGTAAAAGTTGTCTTGTCACTTTGAATAGTTTTAGGAATGCCAAAAAAAAGAATAATTTTTTGGGTTTTAAAACTTTTAGAAAAGCTTTTGTTTAAAACTAGCATGGAATTGCTTAGGGTTTGGTTATTTCCTAATCGTAAAAAAATACTGATTTCCCGATTTGACCCAGGTAGTGGACCTCCAAACTATAATAAAAATTTCAAAGGTTCTCCATCAGAGGTTGGGTTGGAGAGGGGAGGTTTAAATGAAAAGGGCAGGGTTTCCAAAATTGTGAATTCTCGGCACCCTAATATGTTTTTTTCACATTTTCTTTAATTTTGGCAATAAAATTTTTTTGTGATTCTTACAAGGTTTTTGTAATTCCTAAGTGACCCCTAATGAGTATTTGAGATATTTAAGATTTGAGGTCTATTACTTTGTTGGAATACTAACCTGTTAAAAATTTCCCGGGCCCTCTATTCCTTCCATTCTGTGCAGATCAAAAATCGTTTTTAATTCATACTTGAGGGGACCCAAAGAGGATTTACCCCTGGTGCCTCAAAAAGCGAAATTCAAAGAAGGGCCCTTTTTTTGTTCCCCCCGGAAGGACAGTCCCCCGGGATGGAAACAGAGAATCTGGCAAACGCAACCTGGGGGGAAAAGGAAGGGTTGTCGGGGTCTGTTCACTTGATTTACGAGGCCCGCGGTGTGCCTAAAACAAAATGGCTATTCCGGTCGGGTGTCCAGGATAGGTAAAAATTTTCTCCAGCAACCCTTGGGATGTTGCCCCCCAGTTTTGGCCAAACCCGGAGAAAAATTAATCATTATAGGTTAGGACACGAATAAAGTAGTAATTTTATTCCCCCGTAATAAAAAATGGCATCTTTCTGGGAAAACCTTTGAGACCCTAAGAAGTCACGTGTAATATTTGATGTCATAAATTTTAGCAAAGAAACAGAAATTTTAGCTCCCCCAAAAATTCCAAAAAAACTGAGGAATTTAAAGAATATTCTCCCAAAGGGGGAATATCTTTTTTACAAGTGAGCAATATGTTGAAATTTAAGGGCTTTCTTTGTTTTTTCTGAGTTTTCTGAAGGGAAATAAGACTTTGCAATAATAAGGGGCCTACCCTTTTTTACTTCTAGGGGGGCTTTTTTTAGGGATATTAGGATTTTCCAATGGGTTGGGGGTTTTTGGGGGCAGTTGGAATGATGTGACCACTTTATTGCCCTGAAGAGAGACAGGTTGCCTTTCTCCCTGTTGACGTTGAAATGGTGTCGTTCTGGCTGGGTTTTCGGGTACTGTTGTCGGTCCCACGAGTAGTTTGCCCCTGCGGTGGAATATGTTGAAAAGCGTGGCTCACTGGGACTAGTTGGCTGCGTGGTTCTCCTCCGGCTGGATTCATTCTCCAAGGTTGACGATCTCTGTCTGCCAGGGTGTTGAAAGAGAGAGGGGGGTCGGCAAGGAGCGGTTTGTTTCGGGTATCACAACCCGGTGCTCCCAAAGCGTGGTTAAATCCCATCTGCAGAAAAAAATGACCTTGGGCCCAAAACCCAGAGGTTATAACGAATAAGCGCACGCTCCTCAAAGGTAGAGACACCCCTTGCTTTATACCAAAAAATGGTAAAAGCTTTGGTTTGCTGTCCACAAAATCCATAGGGATTGCCAAACTGCCGCGTTAAATTTTAAAATTTTTTTTTGTATGGCTGGGATACATGTATATGTCCAAAACCCGTGGTCTTCACTATTGATAAACAGAGAATTCAGGATTTAATACTGGGCGTAAATTCCTGTGCCTTACCCAATAACTGTATGAACCAAGATGCCCAAAGTGTTCCGGCCACCTAAGGTGAGCCTGATTTTCGAAATTTCGAAAAATTGCTCTGCTTGGCCTCATTGAAGCGGGGAAAAAAACTGTATGCTTTTTTAAACTAAAAATATTTAAAAATGCGAAAAATGCCTCCTTCTCTTTCCCTTCATATTTTTCCTTTTGGAATGCTCTCTGTTCCTAGTTTGCTCAAGTGTTTTTTGCCAGCCAAGGCCAAGACGCTGATTACCCCGAGAAACCAGCTGCCTATGAATTTTGTCCCTAGGTGTATCGTTTCCTCCCGCGAGAACTAGGAGTTTTTGCCCAGCTCCCCTAGAGGGAGAAGTTTTAGTGCATCTCTTTTCTAAAGTTGTCAGCAATAGTGAACGCGTTGGAGCTGGGAGGTGCGTTTTTTGTAATGCCAAAGGAAGAGCAATTGCCAACCCAAAAAGCTTAGGGGACAAATTTTGGTGGTTAGCAAAGTATATGCCCACACCAAAGTTGACTTTTAGGGGGTAAATTATTCGTATGCCAGTACGATTGCAGAAACCCCCAAGTAATGTTAATTTGAGAACACTTTAGTTGCACGTACGATTGCAGAAAAGCATAAAGAAAGGATGCAAAAATTCCCCCCGAACAGGGGTAGTAAAAATGACACGCAAAAAATTGTAAAGCTGAGAAGCACAGTTTAGAAGATTGACCTTAGCGAAGCAGCACACCCAACAAATAGTAGCGGTGTTTAAAAGATCAACCCTGCAAGGTGTTTATTAAAAACAATGCACGAAAATTTGTAAAAACAATGCCCGACGCAAACTGCACAATGTTCTGTACGAGCTTCACCCAAAAACCCCGTTTCTTTAGTCCCGTCCCCATCCGGGGGGCCCCCCTATTCACCAGGTTCCAAAAAGGGGTTACCCCGGGGTAATGGGGGCAAAATAAACACAGCAGAAAAGTTTAGATTACATTTTCCTTCACTAATTTTGAACGCAATTGTAAATGTCAGTGAAAAGTATAGTGCCCCCCCGGGAAAAAGGAGAAATAGAGCCACAAAAATAGAGAACCCGGTTACAGCTTAGAATGGGTATGACAAGGGCAGACAGGAGAGCGGTACCCCCCAAAAACTCGCATTTCAAAACCCTCTTTTATTGGCTAGAACCCGGATGTTGAACGACGGGGTCCCATCATAAAATCTTAGCACCCCGGTTCGCTGGTTGGGGGAGATGCTGTAAAAGAGGGTGTGTACATGCGCCGAATAAGGTTTGTACTCTTTGCATGCCCCAAATGGTGGATGGGGTGTGTGGTGGGAGTGAGGTGGAAGTGATGGTGGTAGTGTGGGGTAGTGAGGTGGTAGGATGGTGGTACTGATGGTGGTGGTAAAGGTGGTAGTGAGGTGGTGGGTGGTGGGATGAGGGGTGGTGTATGTGGTGGTATGGTGGTGTATGGTGGTGTGTGGTGGTGGGGTGGTGGGAGTGATGGTAGTAGTGATGGTGTTGGTGTGGTGGTGGTGATGATGTGGTGGGTGGTTGGGGGTTTGGTGGTTTTGATGGTGGTAGTGATGATAGTGGTGATGGTGTGGTGGTATGTGGTGGGGTGATGGTGGTGTGAAGGGTAGTGATGGTGGTAGTGATGGTGGTGGTGATTGTGGTGGTGATTGTGGTGTGTGGGGTGGTGAGGTGTAGTGTTGGTGTGTGGTGGTAGTGATTGGTTTTGGGGGAGGTGGTAGTGATGGGGTGTGATGGTGGTAGTGATGGGGTGGTGATGGTGGGGGGATGGTGGTGGTGTGTGGTAGTGATGGGTGGGGTGATGGCGGTAGTGGTGGTGTGGGGTTTGTGAGGTTGGGGGTGATGGTGGTAGTGAGGTGGTATGAGGGGGGTGGTGATGGTGGTAGTGTGGTGGGAATGATGGTGTGGTGATGGTGGTAGTGTGGGGCAGTGATGGTGGTTTGGGGATGGTGGTAGTGATGGTGGTAGTGATGGTGTTTTTTGATGGTGGTGGTAAGGTTGTGATGGTGGTGGTGATGGTGGTAGGATGGTAGTGGTGTGGTGGTAGTGATGGTGTAGTGATGGTGGGATGATGGTGGTGTGATGGTGGTGGTGTGGTGGTGGTGTTGGTGGTAGTGATGGTGGTGTGTGGTGGTATGTTTGGGGTAGTGATGGTGGTGGTGATGGTGGAATGATGGTGGTAGGAGGTGGAAATGTGGTGGTGGTGTGGTGGTGGTGAAGGTGGTTGGAGGTGGTAGTGTGGTGGTAGTGTGGGGTGGTGTGGTGGTGGTGAGGTGGTAGTGTGTGGTGGGGATGGTGGTGGTGATGGTGGTGGTGATGGTGGTGGTGATGGTGTAGTGATCGTGGTGGTGATGGTGGTAGTGATGGTGGTAGTGATGGTGGTAGTGATGGTGGTGGTGATAGTGGTAGTGATGGTGGTAGTGATGGTGGTAGTGTTGGTGGTAGTGATGGTGGTGGTGATGGTGGTAGTGATGGTGGTAGTGATGGTGGTAGTGATAGTAGTGATGGTGATGGTGGTAGTGATGATGGTAGTGATGGTGGTAGTGATGGTGGTAGTGATGGTGGTGGTGATGATGGTAGTGATGGTTTTGGTGATGGTTTGGTGATGGTGGTGGTGATGGTGGTGGTGATGGTGGTAGTGATGGTGGTTGTGAGTGGTAGTGTGGTGGTAGTGATGGTGGTAGTGATGGTGGTGGTGATGGTGGTGGTGATGGTGGTGGTGATGGTGGTAGTGATGGTGGTAGTGATGGTGGTAGTGATGGTGGTGGTGATGGTGGTGGTGATGGTGGTGGTGATGGTGGTAGTGATGGTGTAGTGATGGTGGTGTGATGGTGGTGGTGATGGTGGTGGTGATGTGGTAGTGATGGTTGTAGTGATGGGTAGTGATGGTTGGTGGTGATGGTGGTAGTGATGGTGGTAGTGATGGTGGTGGTGATGGTGGTAGTGATGGTGGTAGTGATGGTGGTAGTGATGGTGGTAGTGATGGTGGTAGTGATGGTGGTAGTGATGGTGGTGTGATGTGGTAGTGATGGTGGTAGTGATGTGGTAGTGATGGTGGTGGTGATGGTGGTAGTGATGGTGGTAGTGATGGTGGTTGTGATGGTGGTGGTGATGGTGGTAGTGATGGTGGCGGTGATGTGGTGGTGATGGTGTAGTGATGGTGGCGGTGATGGTGGTGGTGATGGTGGTAGTGATTTTGGTGGTGGATGCTGATGATGATATGATGGTTATGATGATGATGATGATGATGATAATATAATAATAATAATAATAATATAAAAAATAATATAATAATAATAATAATATAATTATTATTATTATTATTATTATTATTATTCATTATTATTATTATTATATTATCATCATCATCATCATCATCATATTACTGCTGTTATTATAATGACTATCTGAAAATAACATATATATTTTAATATATTTTAATTAATATTCCATTAGCTTAGAATTATTAAAATAGATTACAATTACATTTACATTTACAAGTACACACACACACACACACACACACACACACACACACACACACACACACACACACACACACACACCTTTCCAACGGGATTACCAGATCCTGAGGAAAGACAGAGATAACAGGGGGGGGGGTGGAGGAGTGGCAGTGCTAATCAAAAAACCGATGGAATTTTGATGAGCTGGTGAGAGGAGACAGCGAAGAAACAAGCGATTGCATAGCGGGAACGCTTCACTCTGGAGGTCCCAAGGTGGTAATTGCAATGATGTATAACCAACCACAGAACAGCAGGAGGCCAAGGAAAGAGTACGACGAGAGCAATAGAGCGATGGTTGACACACTGGCTGCAGTGGCCAGAAGAGCTCATGAGCGGGGCAAAGCCCCATAATGGGCAACTTTAACCACAGGGAGATCGATTGGGATAACTTGGGCCACATGGGGGCCAAGACACATGGAGGGCTAAGAGTTGGAGATGGTACTGGAAAACTTCATGCACCAACACGTAAGGGACACTACAAGAGAGAGAGGAGAGGATGCACCAGCGAAACTGGACCTAGTATTCACCTTGAGTAGTGCAGATATTGAGGACATCACATATGAAAGCCCCCTTTGGGGGCCAGTGATCATGTGGTTTTAAGCTTCGAATACACAGTAGAGCTACAAGTGGAGGGAGAAGCAGGAAGGCCAGGGCGAATGAAGCAAATACAAAAAAGGGGACTACAGGGGATGAGGAACTTCCTGAACGGGGTTCAGTGGGGCAAAAGGGGAACTGGCAGGGAAGCCAGTTAATGAGATGCTGGAATATGTAACAACCATGTGCAAGGAGGCTGAGGAGAGGTTTGTACCAAAAGGGAAAAAGGATTAATGAAAAAGCCAGGATGAGCCAAAGGTGCAGGGGGGCAAAAACCAAGTGTGCTAGGGAATGGAAAAAATACAGAAGGCAGAGGACCCCGGAGAATAAGGAGAGCAGCGAAGAGCCAGAAATGAATATGCACAGATAAGAAGGAGGCCCAACCCGACAATATTAATACACAAGCAGCGAAAGCCAAATTGACCCGAAAGCTGTTTTTACAGCCACATCAGGAGGAAAAAAAAGTCGTGGACCAGGTAATCAGGCTAAGGCAGGAAGGAGGAGAGACAACAAGAAATGACCGTGAAGTATGTGAGGAACTCAACAAGAGATTCAAAGAAGTGTTCACAGAGGAGACAGAAGGGGCTCCAGAAAGAGGGAGAGGTGGGGTACAGTACCAAGTACTGGAGACAGTACACACAACCGAGCTAGATACCTCAAAGGCAATGGGGCCGGATAACATCTCTCCATGGGTCCTGAGAGAGGGAGCAGAGGCGCTATGTGTACCCCTAACAACAATATTCAATACATCTATCGAAACAGGGAGATTGCCTGAGGCATGGAAGACAGCAAATGTAGTCCCAATCTTTAAAAAAAGGAGACAGACATGAAGCACTAAACTACAGACTAGTGTCACTGACATGTATAGAAATGCAAAGTCATGGAGAAGATTATCAGGAGAAGAGTGGTGGAACACCTAGAAAGGAATGATCTCATCAACAGCAGCCAGCATGGTTTCAGGGACGGGAAATCCTGTGTTACAAACCTACTGGAGTTCTATGACATGGTGACAGCAGTAAGACAAGAGAGAGAGGGGGGTGGGTGGATTGCATTTTCTTGGACTGCAAGAAGGCGTTTGACACAGTTCCACACAAGAGATTAGTGCAAAAACTGGAGGACCAAGCAGGGATAACAGGGAAGGCACTACAATGGATCAGGGAATACTTGTCAGAAAGGCAGCAGCGAGTCATGGTACGTGGCGAGGTGTCAGAGTGGGCACCTGTGACCAGCGGGGTCCCACAAGGGTCAGTCCTAGGACCAATGCTGTTTCTGGTATTTGTGAACGACGTGACAGAAGGAATAGACTCCGAAGTGTCCCTGTATACAGATGACGTAAAGTTGATGAGAAGAATTCATTCGATCGAAGACCAGGCAGAACTACAAAGGGATCTGGACAGGCTGCAGACCTGGTCCAGCAATTGGCTCCTGGAGTTCAACCCCACCAAGTGCAAAGTCATGAAGATTGGGGAAGGGCAAAGAAGACCGCAGACGGAATACAGTCTAGGGGGGCCACAAACTACAATCTCACTCAAGGAAAAAGATCTTGGGGTGAGTGTAACACCAGGCACATCTCCTGAAGCGCACATCAACCAAATAACTACTGCAGCATATGGGCGCCTAGTAAACCTCAGAACAGCATTCCGACATCTTAATAAGGAATCGTTCAGGACCCTGTACACCGTGTACGTTAGGCTCATATTGGAGTATGCGGCACCAGTTTGGAACCCACACTTAACCAAGCACGTAAAGAAACTAGAGAAAGTGCAAAGGTTTGCAACAAGACTAGTCCCAGAGCTAGGAGGGATGTCTTACGAGGAGAGGTTAAGAGAAATCACCGTGACGACACTGGAGGACAGGAGAGATAGGGGGACATGATAACGACATACAAAATACTGAGAGGAATTGACGAGGTGGACAAAGACAGGATGTTCCAGAGATGGGACACAGCAATAAGGGTACGCAGTTGGAAGTTGAAGACACAGATGAATCACAGGGATGTTAGGAAGTATTTCTTCAGCCACAGATGAATCACAGGGATGTTAGAAAGTATTTCTTCAGCCACAGAGCAGTCAGGAAGTGGAATAGTTTGGGATGCGATGTAGTGGAGGCAGGATCCATACATAGCTTTAAGCAGAGGTTGTGAGACCTCTACCCACTCTACCGGAGGTATCCCAGCGAGTGAGCACGTCTCCTGTATATCCCAGTGCTTAACAAAATAGGGAATAGCATATGAAGGTACAAATAAAAATGGGAACTATGGCTATAGTTTACTTAATAACATAAAAGGGCTAGAATACAACATATCCTGATGGAAATTTACACAATATAACAATTGACCTATGAGACTTATTACCAGGGGGAAGGGTAGATGTTATCAGTAACACGGACTAGTACTCACTCTTAATTCACCGACCAGCTGACCCGAGATTCCCAAGGCGTGGTCCACTACACACGCGGCTGTCCAGAGCTCTCACTCGACGGACTTGTCACCAACAACCTTTTTGCCCCGCTCTTCCCTGGGCTTATATCGTAGTCAAAGTACCCCCTCCCCAATGGTGTATGTACCACGTGTTACGACCTGACGCCGAGCTCTGACGCTGTTAAGAACAAAAGACCTCAGACGTGGGCGTGACTACCCGACATTTGCTAAGGCAGGTGTGACCATATAATTAGGTCTCCCTAGAGACCTCACAAGCCCATCTGAACTGCATCACATCCCCCTTTCTCCCCCAATTTAAAATATCTGAGAACTAGGACAATTTGTCCTAAGTTATTAGACTATTTTAATCCTAACCCTTTTATTCTATTACAATACAATAGCAAATAATATGAATTCACACAGATCAGTAGGTTTAATAAATTCTAGCACAAGAAACGAATAACAATGACTCTGGTGCGAAACCTCCTTATCCGTCATGTCTCCTTAAAACTAAATATCGGGCTCCAGTGCCTTCCTGTACTCTACTAGAAATAAACTAGCTCCTGTAGTCACCCTCGCTAATTAACCATTGAGCCAAACCTCGTAAGGTTTTCCTGGCGTAGAAAACAGCTCCAGCGGGTATTATTCCTTCAAGTACTTGCAACTGAACCATTACACGACCACAATGTCGCATTTTCCTTGCACCCTACCGTGACCATTCATGACAAGGCAGGAATCGCAACCAGGACCAATCATTATCCCATTTCTAGGAACTAAAATAAAACCTCCCATCCCTCACATAAAGGAATCCTCTTCTGACGGCGAGCCGATTGGTGTTTACAGTTCTCCACCTGAAAAGAAAATACATCCTATCTCTACTGTGATCCCTCCCGGCAAGGAGCTAGCTCACATAATATACAACACATTTTTGTCCCAACAGCTGACATAACATAAGGCACCGAGATTCCCAAGGCGTGGTCCACTACACACGCGGCTGTCCAGAGCTCTCGCTCGACGGACCTGTCACCAACAACCTCTTTGCCCCGCTCTTCCCTGGGCTTATATCGTAGTCAAAGTACCCCCTCCCCAATGGTGTATGTACCACGTGTTACGACCTGACGCCGAGCTCTGACGCTGTTAAGAACAAAAGACCTCAGACGTGGGCGTGACTACCCGACATTTGCTAAGGCAGGTGTGACCATATAATTAGGTCTCCCTAGAGACCTCACAAGCCCATCTGAACTGCATCACAAGGTATGATAAAGCTCACGGTTCAGGGAGAGTGACTTAGTAGCGACCAGTGAAGAGGCGGGGCCAGGAGCTCGGACTCGACCCCTGCAACCTCAACTAGGTGAGTACACATAGAGGTGTGTGTGTGTGTGTGTGTGTGTGTGTGTGTGTGTGTGTGTTGTGTGTGTGTGTGTGTGTGTGTGTGTGTGTGTGTGTGTGTGTTGTGTGTGTGTGTGTGTGTGTGTGTGTGTGTGTGTGTATGTATGTGTGTGTGTGTGTGTGTGTGTGTGTGTGTGTGTGGTGTGTGTGTGTGTGTGTGTGTGTATGTGTGTGTGTGTGTGTGTGTGTGTGTGTGTGTGTGTGTGTGTGTGTGTGTGTGTGTGTGTGTGTGTGTGTGTGTGTGTGTGTGTGTGTGTGTGTGTGTGTGTGTTTGTGTTATTCATTAACAATCACGTGTTCCTTTTACATTATTAAGTTATACGAACACTGTACCAACACACCGCCATTCGTAGAAAGATCAAGCTGACACAAGCCCAAGCTGAAATTATTGTGAAGCACTAAAATCATGTGGGTCATTCGGCTCTAGGAATGAAGGCTCGATCCTCCGTCAGCTAAGGACGAGCAAGAAAAAGTCTAAGAGTGCTGAGGATACACTACCCAGAAACACAATATAGGCACACACACAATACAAAGCAAGAAGATCAGAGACAAGATTCGGAAATACGATAAACCAACACTCCAGCCTGTATCATCCGGCGTCGGCTGGACGACAAGCAGCACTCGAGAACTGTACACACATGTCCTGGCTCAGGCAGCACTCGAGAACTGTACACACATGTCCTGGCTCAGGCAGCACTCGAGAACTGTACACATATGTCCTGGCTCAGGCAGCACTCGAGAACTGTACACACATGTCCTGGCTCAGGCAGCACTCGAGAACTGTACACACATGTCCTGGCTCAGGCAGCACTCGAGAACTGTACACACATGTCCTGGCTCAGGCAGCACTCGAGAACTGTACACACATGTCCTGGCTCAGGCAGCACTCGAGAACTGTACACACATGTCCTGGCTCAGGCAGCACTCGAGAACTGTACACACATGTCCTGGCTCAGGCAGCACTCGAGAACTGTTCACACATGTCCTGGCTCAGGCAGCACTCGAGAACTGTGCACACACGTCCTGGCTCAGGCAGCACTCGAGAACTGTACACACATGTCCTGGCTCAGGCAGCACTCGAGAACTGTACACACATGTCCTGGCTCAGGCAGCACTCGAGAACTGTACACACATGTCCTGGCTCAGGCAGCACACGAGAACTGTACACACATGTCCTGGCTCAGGCAGCACTCGAGAACTGTACACACATGTCCTGGCTCAGGCAGCACTCGAGAACTGTACACACATGTCCTGGCTCAGGCAGCACTCGAGAACTGTTCACACATGTCCTGGCTCAGGCAGCACTCGAGAACTGTACACACATGTCCTGGCTCAGGCAGCACTCGAGAACTGTACACACATGTCCTGGCTCAGGCAGCACTCGAAAACTATACACACATGTCCTGGCTCAGGCAGCACTCGAGAACTGTACACACATGTCCTGGCTCAGGCAGCACTCGAGAACTGTACACACATGTCCTGGCTCAGGCAGCACTCGAAAACTGTACACACATGTCCTGGCTCAGGCAGCACTTGAGAACTGTACACACATGTCCTGGCTCAGGCAGCACTCGAGAACTGTACACACATGTCCTGGCTCAGGCAGCACTTGAGAACTGTACACACATGTCCTGGCTCAGGCAGCACTTGAGAACTGTACACACATGTCCTGGCTCAGGCAGCACTCGAGAACTGTACACACATGTCCTGGCTCAGGCAGCACTCGAGAACTGTACACACATGTCCTGGCTCAGGCAGCACTCGAGAACTGTGCACACATGTCCTGGCTCAGGCAGCACTCGAGAACTGTACACACATGTCCTGGCTCAGGCAGCACTCGAGAACTGTACACACATGTCCTGGCTCAGGCAGCACTCGAGAACTGTACACACATGTTCTGGCTCAGGCAGCACTCGAGAACTGTACACACATTTCCTGGCTCAGGCAGCACTCGAGAACTGTCCACACATGTCCTGGCTCAGGCAGCACTCGAGAACTGTACACACATGTCCTGGCTCAGGCAGCACTCGAGAACTGTACACACATGTTCTGGCTCAGGCAGCACTCGAGAACTGTACACACATGTCCTGGCTCAGGCAGCATTCGAGAACTGTACACACATGTCCTGGCTCAGGCAGCACTCGAGAACTGTACACACATGTCCTGGCTCAGGCAGCACTCGAGAACTGTCCACACATGTCCTGGCTCAGGCAGCCCTCGAGAACTGTACACACATGTCCTGGCTCAGGCAGCACTCGAGAACTGTACACACATGTCCTGGCTCAGGCAGCACTCGAGAACTGTACACACATGTTCTGGCTCAGGCAGCACTCGAGAACTGTACACACATGTCCTAGCTCAGGCAGCACTCGAGAACTGTACACACATGTCCAGGCTCAGGCAGCACTCGAGAACTGTACACACATGTCCTGGCTCAGGCAGCACTCGAGAACTGTACACACATGTCCTGGCTCAGGCAGCACTCGAGAACTGTACACACATGTCCTGGTTCAGGCAACACTCGAGAACTGTACACACATGTCCTGGCTCAGGCAGCACTCGAGAACTGTACACACATGTCCTGGCTCAGGCAGCAAATCGAGAACTGTGCACACATGTCCTGGCTCAGGCAGCACTCGAGAACTGTACACACATGTCCTGGCTCAGGCAGCACTCGAGAACTGTACACACATGTCCTGGCTCAGGCAGCACTCGAGAACTGTACACACATGTCCTGGCTCAGGCAGCACTCGAGAACTGTACACACATGTCCTGGCTCAGGCAGCACTCGAGAACTGTACACACATGTCCTGGCTCAGGCAGCACTCGAGAACTGTACACACATGTCCTGGCTCAGGCAGCACTCGAGAACTGTACACACATGTCCTGGCTCAGGCAGCACTCGAGAACTGTATACACATGTCCTGGCTCAGGCAGCCCCTCGAGAACTGTATACACATGTCCTGGCTCAGGCAGCACTCGAGAACTGTACCCACATGTCCTGGCTCAGGCAGCACTCGAGAACTGTATACACATGTCCTGGCTCAGGCAGCACTCGAGAACTGTACCCACATGTCCTGGCTCAGGCAGCACTCGAGAACTGTATACACATGTCCTGGCTCAGGCAGCACTCGAGAACGACTATACCTTCATGCCCTCTGCCGAGTGCTCCGAGTGTGTATGCACTCATTCAGCGATATGTACCAAAATCCTATAGTCATCTTTGCCAGCTGTAAACGCAGTAAGCACAGCTGTCAAGTGATGATATAGAACCCTAAATCATCTAGTCATCGTTTGGTTCGCTGCGGCATTCTGAGTTGTCAGGGGGTAAAAGGAATGGTTTGATCACCTTGACTTGTAAATGGAACAAGTCGGACCAAACATCACCATATGCGTGTTGTTCCAGTCATGGCATTGTGCCTTTTTGTTCTTTACCTTCTCTAAGTAATTGTTCCATCCACTCAGGCTCTCTGGCCATCGATTTGTGACCTCTGGTTCTAGGTGATAGTTACGTACACTTTGTAACTGAGTTGGCTTCTCCTAAAACTCTCTGTACATCTTGTAAGCAGTGTATGTAGCGTTTTGGTGAGGGAATGAAACAGTTAACGATAAGAGTTATTACCGAGTCTACATCTTTCCTGTTACTGGCCGTTGTTTACAGCACAACCCGATACTGTAGGCGTGCAACGCAAGTACTACAAGACTGAAGCACAGGTACTAGAGATCGTGTAAGCGTTTTTCTCAGCCTTCTCCAATTTCTGCCGTACTACTCACCCAAAGTCTACATTGTCGACTCAGGGTTACTCACCCTGCTCCATCATCCAGTCATCATACTTGGAGTATACCTGGAGGGTGTTCTGGGGATCAACGCCCCTGCTGTCCAGTCCATAATCAGGCCTTGCAGTATATCAGGACCTAATCAACGAGACTTTTACTGCTGGACACACGCAGACCGACGTACGAACCACAGCCCGGCTGGTCAGGTACTGACTTTAGGTGTCTGTCCACCTCCCTCTTGAAGACAGGGGTAGCGTTTCTGTCTCGCGATTAATGGGGACTTAAAATCGAGTCTCCATCACTCCTTGCGGTTAGGTTAGGTAAGATTCATCAGGAAGCAATGTTTCCTGACGCGGGTCTCAGTCATATGATGACCCGCCACTGCGGCTTTTGGCCGTCTGACTGGGGCCTTCCACTGGCTTATCGATCCACCCCTTTAAAAATTAATTTAATTACTGGTACATAGCTTCTCATACTGCAAATCAACAAACATTTACCTCCATGAAGAATTCCAGGAAGCACTAAGTGCGTCTCCCTTCATCATACGTGAAGAATAATAACAACGATAACAAAGCATAACATCATAATAACTCCCAGTAATAACATATATTAGGAAGAAAATAACGAATAATTAATAACGAATATTAATAACCGGATAAAAATAACACAATAACACAGGTGATAATCCTGACAGTATTACCCTAGCAGTCAGCACCGGCTCCTGTTCATTACACCCTCGTTAAACCTCGTTAACCACCGATGCCTGGATATTAAGGGACAGTCAGAGGCAATTCACCGGCTGTCGTTTCCCACTGGAGCCGCTCGTATGCTGTCTCAATATGCAAAACACACCTAAATGAAGTGACGTCTACTGCCTCTTTTCCCAAGGAACTGGTAGTAGCAATAAGTGTTTTTTCTGTTGTAATTGGTTTCTCCGTGGAAGAAAAGGGATGCAAGTAGTAAGTAGTGTAGTAGTAGTTAGTAGTAGTAGTAGTAGTAGTCAGTATTTAGTATTTAATAGTATTTAGTAGTAATAGTAGTAGTAGTAGTTAGTAGTAGTAGTAAAAATTTGTAGCAGTAGTAGTAGTAGTAGTAGTAGAGTAGTAATAGTAGTAGTAGTAGTAATATCAGTAGTGTTAGTAGTAGTAGTTTTAGTAGTAGAAGTAGTATAGTAGTAATATTAGTAGTAGTAGTAACAGTAGAAGTATTTTATCAGAGATCATGTTTGGTGTTGTTTAGTAACGGCAGAATTCTTGGACATAGCTCCAAGGAAGAATTCGCACAACGGGAGACAATAGTAATAGTAATAGTATTTGTGAATAGTAACACGAGTATATTAGAACATAAGTGAATATAGGAAGGATTATGTAATGTAATCGAGTGCAATTGAGTCAAAAAAACATCCATGGAAATCCCCGTTTGGTAATCCAGTGGAAACCAGTTGGGAATCCAGTTCGAAACCAGTTGGAATCCTAAAAAATGCAGGTAGTAATCAGTGAAAACACAGTTGGTAATCCAGTGGAAAATCCAGTTAGGAATCCAGTGAAAACCAGGTAATAATCCAGTGGAAATCCAGTTGGAATCCAGTGCAACCCAAATTTGGGAATCCAGTGGAAACCCAGTTGGGAATCCAATGGAAACCCAGTTTGGGAATCCAGTAGAACCAGTTGGGAATCCAGTTTGGGAAAACCCCGTTTTGGGAATCCAGTGGAAACCCCGTTGGGAATCGTGGAAACCATTGGGAATCCAGTGGAAACCCGTTGGGAATCCAGTGGAAACCCAATTTGAATTTCCCGTGGAAACGCATTGGGAATCCAGTAGAAACCCATTGGAAATCCAGTGGAAAACCAGTTGGGAATCAGTGGAAACCCCACTTGGAAAACCAGTGGAAAACCCACTTTGAAATCAGTGGAAACCACTTGGAAGTCAGGGGGAAAAACCCAGTTTGAAATCCAGTTTGGGAAACCCATTTGGGAATCAGGGGGAAACCACTTGGAAAATCCAGTGGAAACCCAGTTGAATCCAGGGAACCCATTGGGAATCCCGAGGAAACCCACTTGGAAATCCAGTGGAAACCCAGTTTGGAATCCAGTGGAAAACCCACTTGGAAATCAGTGGAAACCCAGTTGGGGAATCCGTGGAAACCCAGTTTGGAATCCAGTGGAAACCACTTGGAAATCCAGTGGAAACCCCAGTTGGGAATCCAGTGGAAACCCGTTGGAAATCCAGTGGAAACCCCCATCCACGGGGATAAATCTAGCATTTTTACTGGTATAATTTTTCCCTTTGGTTTAAAAACGGCAACATTCATACATTGTGGGTTTTTTGGACCGGTTTATGAAAATCTTCTTTACTCTTTTAGCTTTCTTCCAGTCTGTATATTTCGGCCCTTTGTTCATACGGCGTCGTCATACGGACGTCGTTCAACGGGACGCTCGTTCATACGGACGTTCCCTTCATACCACGCTCGTTCTACGGACCGCTCGTTCATACGGGCGCTCGTCATACGGCGCTCGTTCATACGGACGTTCGTTCATTACGGCGCTGTCATACGGACGCTGTTATACGGCCCCTCGTTATACGGACACTCGTTCATACGGACGCTCGTTCATACGGACGCTCGTTAAATACGGAACACTCATTCATAGGGCCCCTCGTTCACACGGACGCTAGTTCAACGGCCCTCGTTATAACGGACACTGTTCAAAACGGCCCCGTTCATACGGCCCCTCGTTCATTCGGCCCCTCGTTCATACGGACACTCGTTAATAGGCCCCTCGTTTTCATACGGGGGCGCTTTGTTCATACGGACCACTCCTCAATAGGGCCCTCTTCATGCGGACGCCTCGTTCATACGGCCCCTCGTTCATACGGACGCTCGTTCATACGGACGTTCGTTCATACGGCCTCTCGTTCATACGGCCCCTCGTTCATACGGACGCTCTTTCAATTTCGAACATCGTTCATACGGACGCTCGTTTTATACGGCCCTTTTCATACGGGACGTCGTTCATACGGGACACTCGTTCATTACGGCCCCTCGTTTCATACGGCCCCCTCGTTCTACGGACACTCGTTCATACGGACACTCGTTCATACGGCCCCACGTTATACACCTTCGTTAACGGCCCCTCGTTCATAACAACCCTTGTTCATACGCCCCTCGTTCATACGGAGCCTCGTTCATACGGACGCTCGTTCATACGGCCCCCCGTTCATACGGCCCTCGTTCATACGGACGCTCGTTCATACGGACATCTTGTTCATTTCGGACGCTCGTTCATGCGGCCTCGTTCATACGGCCTCGTTCATCGGACGCTGTTCATCGGCCCCCCGTTCATACGGCCCCTCGTTCTACGGCGTCGTTCATTTAATTTTCTACGGACCCTCGTTCATTCGGCCCCCCCGTTCTACGGACGCTTTACGGACCTCGTATACGGGCCCCTGTTCATACGGCCCCTCGTTCATACGGCCCCTCGTTTTATCGGACCCCGTTTTATACGGCCTGTTCATACGGCCCCGTTATCGGCCCCCCGTTTTTCCCCTTTTCTACGGACGCTCGTTCATACGGCCCGTTCATACCCCCTCGTTTATACGGCCTCGTTTACACGTCGTTCTACGGCCCCCCGTTCATACGGCCTTGTTCATAAGGACGCTCGTCATACGGCCCCCCCGTTTTATACGGCCCTCGTTCTCGGACACTGTTTTTTATAAGGCCCCCCGTTCATAAGGCGCTCGTTCATGGCCCTCGTTATACGGACGCTCGTTCATGGACCTCGTTCATAAGGCCCCTCGTTCATCGGCCCCTCGTTCATACGGGCGCTCGTTTTAACGGACGTCGTTCATTTCGGCCCCTCGTTATACGGCCCCGTTCATAGGACGCCCCTTCAAAACGGACACTCGTTATACGGCCCCCGTTTATACGGCCCCGTTCTACGACGCTCGTTTTACGGACATCGTTCATAGGCCCTCGTTCATAGGCCCCTCGTTCTCGGCGCTGTTCATACGGGCCCCCGTTCTACGGCCCCTCGTTCAACGGCCCCCCTTCTACGGCTCCTCGTTCAACGGGCCCCTTTTTACGGACACTCGTTCATACGGCCCCTCGTTCTACGGCCCCCTTTTATACGGACGCTGTTCTACGGGCCCCCTCGTTCCGGCCCTCGTTCAACGGCCCCCCGTTTTTCCCCCCTCTTTAACCCCCTCGTTCATACGGCTCCTCGTTCAACGGACGCTCGTTCATACGGAACTCTTCATACGGCCCCCCGTTTTATAGGGGCCCCCGTTCTACGGCCCCCCCTTCTAAGGACACTGTTCATACGGCCCCTTTATACGGCCCTTTCAACGGGCCTGTTCTACGGCCCCCCGTTCATACGGGCCCCCCGTTTTCGGCCCCCGTCAAAGGCCCCTCTTCATACGGACACTCGTTCATACGGCCCCTGTTCATACCCCCCCCGTTCTGGACACTCGTTCTACGGCCCCCGTTCATACGGCCCCTCGTTCATACGGACACTCGTTCATACGGCCCCTCGTTCATACGGCCCCTCGTTCATACGGACACTCGTTCATATGGACACTCGTTCATACGGACGCTCGTTCATACGGACACTCGTTCATACGGACGCTCGTTCATACGGACTCGTTCATACGGACGCTCGTTCATACGGACCACTCGTTCATTACGGACGCTCGTTCATACGGACACTCGTTCATACGGGACGCTCGTTCATACGGGACACTCGTTCATACGGACGCTCGTTCATACGGACACTCGTTCATACGGACGCTCGTTCATACGGACACTCGTTCATACGGACGCTCGTTCATACGGACACTCGTTCATACGGACGCTCGTTCATACGGACACTCGTTCATACGGACACTCGTTCATACGGACACTCGTTCATACGGCCCCTCGTTCATACGGACACTCGTTCATACGGACGCTCGTTCATACGGACACTCGTTCATACGGACACTCGTTCATACGGACGCTCGTTCATACGGACACTCGTTCATACGGACACTCGTTCATACGGACACTCGTTCATACGGCCCCTCGTTCATACGGACACTCGTTCATACGGACACTCGAATCATTGTTCGAAGACCAATTGTCATATAGAGGATTTTTTTTTTCTTTGCCTCTTTCTGTGATTTATTTTAAATGGGTTGCTCTTATTTTTTTGTGTTTGTGAATAATGAAGAGGAATTTTTTAATGATTTTTTCTTAATGATGAAGGAGCGCTAATAGTAATAATAATTAATAATAATAATTAATAATAATAATAATAATAATATAATAATAATAATAATAATATAATAATATATAATAATAATCTTTATTTCTACAAGTATATGATACAACTTATTCCCTGTTTCTTCTATCCTTAAAATTTTTTAGTGTCTCTTCATCGTTCATTCCTCATAGCAGTGAACCTAGTCTAGTTGCATATCTTTACTCTTTCTCTAGTTACTTAATTACCCTATTTTCCGGAATATAAGACGCGCCTTTTCCCCCTAATACGCTGGAAAATACGGAAACATGCTATATCAGGTGTGGGCTCCATGCTGGTGCGCCTTACCCTAAGATGTGACCGACATATATGATGACTACTGTCTTGAGATTCCTGAAGCAACTTTGGAATCGCCAAATGCTCATTCGCTAAAGAAATTATTCGTTCGTTGTGTGCCTCTGGCGATATGCTCGGCACTATGCTCACTACTGTAAGCATAGTGCCGGACACGTATTGTGGGTCATTTTTAGCAATATGTATCAGTGTTTACCTCGGTTGGGTGCTTCTACTTGAGTGAAGTTTGAAGTCTCGCGTACTCTAGTTTGTACTCTATTTCCGATCTTTATTCATATTAGTTTTACATTATGTGCACAGAGGCCCATACAGCACTATTTCCAGCAAGCAGGATACCCCACTCACCAGCAGGATACCCTCCACTTACTAGCAGGATACCCCCCACGTTACTTAGCAGATACCCCCACTACTAGCAGGATACCCCCACTAACTAGCAGGATAACCCCACTCCCAGCAGGATACCCACCACTTACTAGCAGAATACCCCCACTTACTAGCAGGATACCCACTTACTAAGCAGTATACCCCCACTCACCAGCAGAATAACCCTCTACTTCTAGCAGGATACCCCCACTTACTACAGGATACCCCACTTACTAGCAGATACCCCCACACAACCAGCAGGATAACCCCCCACTTACTAGCATGGATACCCCCACTTACTAGCAGATACCCCCACTTACTATCAGGTATACCCCCCCACTCACCACATGATATCCCCCCCAAACTAGAGGATACCCCCACTCACTAGCAGGATACCCCCACTCACTAGCAGTATACCCCCCCACTTACTAGCAGGATACCCCCACTTACTAGCAAGATACCCCCACTCATCAGCAGGATACCCTCCGCACTTACTAGCAGATACTCCCCCACTTACTAGCAGATACCCCCACTTTTTAACTAGCAGAACCCCCCACTTACTAGCAGGATACCCCACTTACTAGCAGGAACCCCCACTTACTTGCAGAAACCCCCACTTACTAGCAGGATATACCCCCACTTACTAGCGGGAATATAACTCCCCACTCACCAGCAGATACCCCCACTTACCAGCAGGATACCCCCACTCACTACAGGATAACCCCCACACACTAGCAGGAAAACCCCCACTCACTAGCAGGATACCCCCACTTACTAGCAGATACCCCCCACTCACACAGGATACCCCCACTCACTAGCAGGATACCCACTCACTAGCAGGAATACCCCCACTTACTAGCGGATACCCCCACTCACTAGCAGGATACCCCCAACTCACTAGCATGGATACCCCCACACTCACGCAGCAGGATACCCTCCACTTACTAGCAATACCCCCCACTTACACAGGATACCCCCACTTACTAGCAGGATAACCACACTCACCACAGATACCCTCTACTTACTAGTCAGATACCCCCACTTACTAGCAGGATACCCCCACTTACTAGCAGAATACCCCCACCACCAGCAGGATAACCCTCCCACTTACTAGCAGATACCCCCACTTACTAGCAGGAATACCCCCCACTTACTAGCAGGAAACCCCACTTCACCAGCAGATATCCCCCTTACTAGCAAGGATACCCCCACTCACTAGCAGGATAAACCCGCCACTCTCTAGCAGGATACCCCACGACTTACTAGCAGGATACCCCCACTTACTAGCAGGAAACCCCCACTCATCAGCAGGATACCTCCACTATACTACAGGATACCCCCACTTACTAGCAGATACCCCCACTTTACAAGCAGATACCCCCCACTTACTAGCAGGATACCCCACTTACTAGCAGGATACCTCCACCTTACTAGCAGGATACCCCCACTACTAGCAGAACCCCACCCCCACTTACTAGCAGGATACCCCCACGTCACCCAGCAGGTACCCCTCACTTCTAGCAGGATAACCCCCACTCACATCGCAGGATACCCCCACTCACTACATGATACCCCCTCACTCACTACAGAACCCCCCTTCTAGCAGAAGGATACCCGCACCCCCACTCACTAGCAGGATACCCCCACTCACTAGCAAGGATAGGATACCCCACTCACTATCAGGAACCCCCACTTACTAGCAGGCTATCCCCCACTCACTAGCAGGATACCCCCCCACTCACTAGCATGATACCCCCACTCACTACAGGATACCCCCACTCACTAGCAGGAGACCCCCACTCACTAGCAGGATACCCACTCACTACCATATACCCCCACTCACTACAGGATACCCCCACTCACTATCAGGATACCCCCACTCACTAAGCAGGATACCCCCCTTCACTACAGATACCCCACTCACTAGCAATACCCCCACTCACTACAGGATACCCCCACTCACAAGCAGAATACCCCCACTCACTCAAGATACCCACACTCACTAGCAGGATAACCCCACTCACTATAGGATACCCCACATCACTAGCGAGGATAACCCCCCACTTACTACAGGATACCCCCCACTTACTAGCATGGATACCCCCACTCACTACAGTATACCCCCACTCACTACAGAAACCCCCACGTCACTAGGCAGGATAACCCCCCCACTCA
>NC_069400.1:17079148-17106648 GCF_026875155.1 Cherax quadricarinatus
AGATGGGAAAAGAGGAAAATGACAACAACAAGTAAGAGGGAGGTGAAAGTGTATAAACTGAGGGAGGAGGAAGTTCAGGTGAGATATAAGCAACTATTGGCAGAAAGGTGGGCTGGTGAAAGTATGAGTAGTGGGGGCTGAAGAGGGTTGGAATAGTTTTAAAAATGCAGTATTAGAATGTGGGGCAGAAGTTTGTGGTTATAGGAGGTGGGTGCAGGAGGAAAGAGGAGTGATTGGTGGAATGATGAAGTAAAGGGTGTGATAAAAGAGAAAAAGTTTGCTTATGAGAGGTTTTTACAAAGCAGAAGTGTTATAAGAAGAGTAGAGTATATGGAGAGTATAAGAAAGATGAAGAGAGTGGTGAGAGAATGCAAAGGAGAGCAGATAAGAAAAAAAATTTGGAGCGAGTTAAACAAGTTAAGAAAGCCTAGGGAACGAATGCATATGTCAGTTAAAAACAGAGTAGCGGAGTTAGTAGATGGAGAGATGGAGGTATTGGGTAGATGGCGAGAATACTTTGAGGAACTTTTAAATGTTGAGGAAGAAAGGGAGGCGGTAATTTCATGCACTGGCCAGGGAGGTATACCATCTTTTAGGAGTGAAAAAGAGCAGAATGTAAGTGTGGGGAAGGTACGTGAGGCATTACGTAGAATGAAAGGGGGGTAAAGCAGCTGGAACTGATGGGATTAATGACAGAAATGTTAATAGCAGGGGATGACATAGTGTTGGAGTGGTTGGTATTTTTGTTTAATAAATGTATGAAAGAGGGGAAGGTACCTAGGAATTGGCAGAGAGCATGTATAGTCTCTTTATATAAAGGGAAAGGGGACAAAAGAGATTGTAAAAATTATAGAGGAATAAGTTTACTGAGTATACCAGGAAAAGTGTACGGTAGGGTTATTATTGAAAGAATTAGAGGTAAGACAGAATGTAGGATTGCGGATGAGCAGGGAGGTTTTAGAGTGGGTAGGGGATGTGTAGATCAAGTGTTTGCATTGAAGCATATATGTGAACAGTATTTAGATAAAGGTAGGGAAGTTTTTACTGCATTTATGGATTTAGAAAAGGCATATGATAGAGTGGATAGGGGAACAATGTGGCAGATGTTACAAGTATATGGAATAGGTGGTAAGTTACTAAATGCTGTAAAGAGTTTTTATGAGGATAGTGAGGCTCAGGTTAGGGTGTGTAGAAGAGAGGGAGACTACTTCCCGGTAAAAATAGGTCTTAGACAGGAATGTGTAATGTCACCATGGTTGTTTAATATATTTATAGATGGGGTTGTAAAAGAAGTAAATGCTAGGATGTTCGGGAGAGGGTTGGGATTAAATTATGGGGAATCAAATACAAAATAGGAATTGACACAGTTACTTTTTGCAGATGATTCTGTGCTTATGGGAGATTCTAAATAAAAATTGCAAAGGTTAGTGGACGAGTTTGGGAGTGTGTGTAAAGGGAGAGAGTTGAAAGTGAACATAGAAGAGAGTAAGGTGATGAGGGTATCAAATGATTTAAATAATGAAAAATTGGACATGAAATTATTGAGGAGGAGTATGGAAGAAGTGAATGTTTTCAGATATTTGGGAGTTGACATGTCGGCGGATGGATTTATGAAGGATGAGGTTAATCATAGAACTGACGATGGAAAAAAGGTGAGTGGTGCGTTGAGGTATATGTGGAGACAAAAAAACGTTATCTATGGAGGCAAAGAAGGGAATGTATGAGAGTATAGTAGTACCAACACTCTTATATGGTTGTGAAGCTTGGGTTGTAAATGTCGCAGCGAGGAGGCAGTTGGAGGCAGTGGAGATGTCCTGTCTAAGAGCAATGTATGGTGTGAATATTATGCAGAAAATTCGGAGTGTGGAAATTAGGAGAAGGTCTGGAGTTAATAAAAGTATTAGTCAGAGGGCAGAAGAGGAGTTGTTGAGGTGGTTTGATCATTTAGAGAGAATGGATCAAAGTAGAATGACATGGAGAGCGTATAAATCTGTAGGGTAAGGAAGTCGGTGTAGGAGTCGTCCTCGAAAAGGTTGGGGGGAGGGGGTAAAGGAGGTTTTTTGGGCGAGGGACTTGGACTTCCAGCAGGCGTGCATGAGCGTGTTAGATAGGAGTGAATGGAGACGAATGGTATTTGGGACCTGCCGAGCTGTTGGAGTGTGAGCAGGGTAATATTTAGTGAAGGGATTCAGGGAAACCGGTTACTTTATATAGCCGGACTTGAGTCCTGGAAATGGGAAGTACAATGCCTGCACTTTAAAGGAGGGGTTCGGGATATTGGCAGTTTGGAGGGATATGTTGTGTATCTTTATACGTATATGCTTCTAAACTGTTGTGTTCTGAGCACCTCTGCAAAAACAGTGATTATGTGTGAGTGAGGTGAAAGTGTTGAATGATGATGAAAGTATTTTCTTTTTGGGGATTTTCTTTCTTTTTTGGGTCACCCTGCCTCGGTGGGAGACGACCGACTTGTTGAAATAAAATATGATAATAGTAATAATAATAATAATAATAATAATAATAATAATAATAATAATAATATTATTATTATTATTATTTTATTATTATTATTATTATTATTAGTATTAGTTTTATTATTATTATTATCATTATTATTATTATTATTATTATTATTATTTTTATTATTATTATTATTATTATTATTATTATTATTATTATTATTATTAATATAATCAAGTTAAGTGGCAAACCCGTAAGAGTCATACAGCACTAAAGGGAGGGATGTGCGAAAAGAGGAATGTGTGATAGTAGGAATGTTGGGGTAGTGGTATGTGGGGTGTGGAGGTAGTGGTATGTGGGTTGTGGGGGTTGTGGTATGTGGGGTGTGGGGGTTGTGGTATGTGGTGTGTGTGGGTAGTGGTATTTGGGGTGTGTGGGTAGTGGTATGTGGGGTGTGTGGGTAGTGGTATGTGGGGTGTGTGGGTAGTGGTATGTGGGGTGTGTGGGTAGTGGTATGTGGGGTGTGGAGGTAGTGGTATGTGGGTTGTGGGGTTGTGGTATGTGGGGTGTGGAGGTAGTGGTATGTGGGTTGTGGGGGTTGTGGTATGTGGGGTGTGGGGGTTGTGGTATGTGCAATGTGGGGTATGTGGTTATGTGGGGTGTAGAGGTAGTGGTATGTGGGGTGTGGAGGTTGTGGTATGTGGGGTGTGTGGGTAGTGGTATGTGGTGTGTGTGGGTAGTGGTATTTGGGGTGTGTGGGTAGTGGTATGTGGGGTGTGTGGGTAGTGGTATGTGGGGTGTGTGGGTAGTGGTATGTGGGGTGTGTGGGTAGTGGTATGTGGGGTGTGTGGGTAGTGGTATGTGGGGTGTGTGGGTAGTGGTATGTGGGGTGTGTGGGTAGTGGTATTGTGGGGTGTGTGGGTAGTGGTATGTGGGGTGTGTGGGTAGTGGTATGTGGGGTGTGTGGGTAGTGGTATGTGGGGTGTGTGGGTAGTGGTATGTGGGATGTGTGGGTAGTGGTATGTGGGGTGTGTGGGTAGTGGTATGTGGGGTGTGTGGGTAGTGGTATGTGGGGTGTGTGGGTAGTGGTATGTGGGGTGTGTGGGTAGTGGTATGTGGGGTGTGTGGGTAGTGGTATGTGGGGTGTGTGGGTAGTGGTATGTGGGGTGTGTGGGTAGTGGTATGTGGGGTGTGTGGGTAGTGGTATGTGGGGTGTGTGGGTAGTGGTATGTGGGGTGTGTGGGTAGTGGTATGTGGGGTGTGTGGGTAGTGGTATGTGGGGTGTGTGGGTAGTGGTATGTGGGGTGTGTGGGTAGTGGTATGTGGGGTGTGTGGAGTAGTGGTATGTGGGGTGTGTGGGTAGTGGTTATGTCGGGTGTGTGGGTAGTGGTATGTGGGGTGTGTGGGTAGTGGTATGTGGGGTGTGTGGGTAGTGGTATGTGGGGTGTGGGTTGTAGTGCATGAGTAGAATTTAATCAAAAGTTGATACAATATGTTAATTTCGGTTTAAAAACTCGAGGAGTTTGTGTCAAAACTGGAGCTTTCAGCGAGGAGGTTTCCAGTCAAAATGTTGGAGCGGTTTTAGACGGTGGGTACTGCTCCCTTTCCTTGGATGGGAGGGGACAGTCTATTAGGATAGGGGAAAACGGGAAAGTGTGCCCTGACACCCCCTTTTTAAACTATGCCTGCCATTTCTAAATAAGGTACCCAAAGAGCCCGCATGTGCCCGGGGCAGGTCAGTTTTGGAAGTGCAGTCCCCCCCCAACCCGCCTACGGGGGAAGTTTACCAGAATCCTAAACCGGGTTTTGAAAAAAAAGCCTTTTTGTTTTAGCCCAACTCGGACCAACCTTGTTGCCAGAGGTTGCGAGCTTGTGAGGGATAACTGAAAAATAGTAAAAAAAGTTTTTAACCCCTTTGGGGAAACCCCGGGGGGGTAAAGGAAATATCTGCCCGAAAAGTGAGTCTTACTTATTCATTGTCAGGGAACAACGGGCGTTTTCCGGGGGCCCAAAAGAAAAAAAAAAAAAAAAAATTTACTAAAAAAATCCCAACAAACCCAAGGGGGTTGTATACGAGGAAAAGGGGGATGAAAAGGAGTCAAAATTTCTGGTTTAGCCGGGCAATAAAATTTGGGGTCCGTAAATGCTACGAATGACGAGGTGGACAGGGACTAAAGGGTGCATGATGTTTATTTAAAAAAAAGGGATGAAACCCTCTGCTTGAAAACACTGGCCGCTTCTACTAAATAACCTCAAAATTACTTTTCCCGGGAAAAAAGGGGCATTCCCGACACCTTTTGGGGGATTTAAAACCCAAACAGTGTACAACCCAATAAATGAGAGTGGGACTGGAAGTGATCACGAGTGATCCCCTGAAAGATGTGGAAAGGGAAGAGAATGGGAGAGGAACAAACATGAAATTGGGAAATTCCCCAAAGGGAATTTAGGGGGGGGGGGAAAGTAAAAAAGCCGGGGGAAAAGTTTAAAAGGAAAAAGGGAAATTATAGGATGGGCCCGTTTGGTGGAAAACGGAGAAGGAAAAAAGCCCAATAAAAAAGGGGAAGGGGGATTTAATAAACTAAAGAGCTAAAAAAACAATTCCGTTACCCGGAACAATAACAAATAACCCCCCCATGGGAGAGAAGCTTACGGGCGATTTTGGTTCGATTGGGGCCCTTTACAAAGTCACAGTGAGTTTTTTAAAAGGGGCCCCAAATCGGACTTTAAAATCGTTGTAAGCTTTCTTATTTTCGGGTTTTTTTGTGTTTTTATTTTAAAATAATCCCGCCTTTTAAAAATTTTCCATTTCCCGTTCCCCATATTTGGATGGATCTTGGGGGTCTTGGGAAACGAACCGAAAAACGCCCCGATCTTCAAAAAATGAGGGTTACCTCTGTACAAAGGGGGTTTTCGACACAGGGAAAATGGAAAACCCTCCACATTGTGTTACCTTAACCCCTTTGGGCAGAATGAGCACTAAAATCGGGCCCGGGCGCACACAATTTACGACCACTGAACTGAATAAACATTACCTTACGACTCCCGACTCGCACATAGCTGGAGGTATGACTCTTCAAACCCGAACTCCTGACTCCTGACTCCTGAAAACCTAATTCATGACTCCTGAGACCCTGAGTCCTGATCCCTGACTCCTGATCCCTGACTTCTGATACCCTAACTCCTGATATCCTAACTCGTGACTCCTGATACCCAACACCCACATCACTGAACACAAGCGACACGCCTCACACACCATGAATATAAACACAAGCAGCGTAAAAAAATCTTTAATGTATAACACATGAACTATACAAATCTGCACTAATACACACCGGTATTTTGCATCAACAAATAAATGAGAGAAATCAGATATAAATAAAAAAAATTCTATTATTTTATGTGTTATTTGGGACCTGTGAAAACATTATGGTTGACGAGTAATGTCAATGACGTTTTTTTCCATTTCGGTCCTAAATGTCGTGTTGGAGTGAGCGAAACACAAGCGCTGAAATGCTTTTCACACACGTCAAAAGTTGCATGTTTTATGGCATATATAAACATTAATTCACATAGATGCGTCAGAATAAATAACTGGGTGGAGAGAGAGAGAGACAGAGAGAGACCAACCGTGCAGCCACAGCCAACAACCACAGCAACCATTCACCGTAAACCACTACTGCCACAGCTAAAATCCACCACTACCACTACTAAACTATCCAGTACCACTGCTACCACAAACCATCACTCTCACTGAGCCTGATCCAGTATATTTCCCATATATATATATATATATATATATATATATATATTATAAAATTTATATATATATTTATTATTATATATTTATTTATATATATATATTATATATGTAATCATCCTTGGCTTATATTACTGGATGGCTGGTGAATGGGGGTTTAAAGATTATCGACTACACGAGGCTCATTAAGGCTATGCGTAGCCTTTTCACCACCAGGCGAGAATGCTTTAATCCTTAAAATAGGGATTAACATAAACTCCCAACATAAGTATGAGCGCTGAGAGAAATACATCTCACGGTATATCTATCCCGTGCTTATGCTCAGTAGTGTAATGTGTAGTAACCATATACATCCAAATTAAGCAGTCCTCTCCTAGATAATCATTTAGGATGATTAGTTAATTAGTGATGTCAGAACTATACCTTTTATTAAGGTTTCATTAAACTAATTACGTATATGTTGTATGGTTAATATTAAATAATTGACTTTTGAGATTTACGTTTGACCCAAGTTTGTTTTTAATATATATATATATTATTTATATATATATATATTATATATATATATATTTATATTTTATTTATATATATATTTATAATATATATATATATCTATATATATTTATATTATATAAAATATTTTATGTATGTATATATTATATATTATATATATATATATATTTTTATATATATATATATATATATATAATATTTTAATCAACTATAATTTTTGAAGAGATGGATCAGTAAGCCAGCTCAAGGCCCTCGGTCAGATGACCAAAAGTTCCAGCTGCGGGTTATATGACTAAGACCCGCGTCAGGGAAACACTTATCCTGTTTCCTGACAAATCTTACCTACCTGACCGAACTTTAAAGGAAGCTCTTGAGTCACGAGGGCCAGCCTCTCAATAATAAACAGTATTCCAATGATGCATAGACATTCATTTCAGACAACTGTTTAAAGTCTTAAAACAGTGATATCTTAGATATTTTTTAATGTGCACGGTCGATCCCTCGTTTTCTGGTACGAAAACGTTCTTGTTTAAGGAGAGAGAGAAAGTCACTTCTTTCTGCCTTAACTGCTTTCACTACTAAATGTCATTAGCACCTGGATACTATTAGTCAAGAATACTTGCCAAAATAGGAACAATAGCAAACGTTTTGGTATATACACCAAGATATACACTTCCCATTGCAAATACACTGAAAGTTGTATATACAGAGACACCTCTCGGTGTATTTACACTGAGACACTCACATACTCACACACACACCTCTTGGTGTATATCTCAGTGTATACATGCAGAGACGTGACGTAAAAGTTTATAAAACCGACAAGTTGAAGACTGAGACTCGTGTGAACATTTGGCAATGTTGCCAATGAAGATTCCCAAATGCTACACAAGTGTCTCATTCTTCAGCATGCAGAGACAACATCTCGGCATAAATACACTGAGACATATCTTCAGTGCACCTACATAGACATACACCTCAAGGGACACTTTCCCAGGATGGTTGAGAAAGCTTCTCTATTATGTACAATGACTGGAGAAAATTTATGTGCAGTCAGTCCTCAGTTTTAAAAAATTTATCACCACTGCTACCACCCTCACCCCACTACCCCTATCGCCACCACTACCACCACCACTACCACCACCCACTACTACCACCCCACCACCATCACACCCACCACCACTACCACCACACTACCACTACCACCACCACTACCACCCCCACTGCCGCCCCCCCACCACCACCACTGCCGCCACCACTACCACACCCCCTACCACCCCACTACTAATACCACCACCACCCACCACCACCACCACCACCACCACCACTACCACTACCACCACTACTGCCCTCACCACCACTACCACCAACACTACCACCTCACTGCCACCACCACTACCACTACCACTACCACTACCACCACCACTACCACCACCCCTACCACCACCACTACCACTACCACCACCACTACCACCACCAAATTCCACCACCACTACCACCCCCACTACCACTACCACCACCACTACCACCACTTTCCACCACCACTGCCGCCCCACCACCCCAAATGCCGCCACCCCCTCCACCACCACTACCATACCACCACCACTACCACCACCGCTACCACTACCACCGCCACTACCACCATCACTACCCACCACTACCACCACACCACTATCACTACCACCCCACTACCACCACCACTTTCCACCACCATACCACCACCACTACCACCACCACTATCACCACCACTACCCTACCACCACCCCACCACCCCCACTACCACCACCACTACCACTACCACGCACCACTATCCAACCACCATTACCACATCCAATAACACCACATAACCTTCCACCTCACCAGACTACCACTAATCACAACCACGACCACACCCATACCCTAACCATTACACCACCACTATCACTACCTCCACCACTACCAGCCACCACTGCCACCACCACGCTACCACCAACATATACAACTACCTCCCTCAATACGCTCACCGAGCTCTCTACAACCTCTATGATTCGCACTTACCATCACTACCACCTACCTACTACCACCACGCAACTGACCAACCATACCAATACCACCACTTCACACCACCACTTACCACCCCACCACAACTACCTCTATCCGCCACCTACCAGACGACTATTAACTACTACTACAACGACAATCAGCGGATTTCATTATGCAAATCATTGGCCACTAAGACTTAGGCCTGAGCTAATCAGGATATTCATCCACGATGTCTTTTGTGGCGATATTGACTGCATTTTCCGGAAAATATAAGCGCTCACCCTCTCAAAATGTCTGTGGAAAAATACCCTGCGCTTTTATGTTCAAGATCGAGTCCAGATGTGGTAGTTACTTAGGGTTACGTATGAACTGTTGTTTTCCTAATCGTTGACGTCGCAAGACTGCTTGGAATACAAGGTGTGTTATTTAATCAGTCGCGCCTTATAGGCCCGGAAAATGCGGCATTAAGCCATCAAAGACTCCATCAGAGTGAGGGGATAAGAACACGTTCTCATACTTGATAAGTTTGTTTATAAACATCCCATGACGTAACTACAATGAAGATTTTTATTACAATCATAGAATTAAACACGCCAAACCATTTTGGGTCTTACAGCGATGCTGATCTGCAACTGAGCATACACTTCCTGTGCTGAGATTACACTTTTATGGCATGTAAGAGTATTACTTATAGGGGAGGGAGGAAAGATGTGGGGACAGAAGAGGATGGGAGGATTTGAAGGATTGAGAGGGATTGAAGAGGAAGTAAATAAGGAGCCGGTTAGGAGAAGAATGAAGTATTATACAGGGTAAGAAGGAGTAGTGAGAGAACTGAGAGAGAGAGAAAAAGAGTGGGGAAGTAGGTTGTGGTGAGCCCTGGGAGCTGTTTTACTGTCTCGAGATTAAAGTCTGGTTATTTCTTTTATAAGAGGGGAGGATTGGAGGATCGCATTGTTTCCAAGTTCATCTTTCTGGTCATATTCCTCCACCTCGTTGGCTTCTCAGTTCAATTGTACCATCTTGACTGTTTCCAGGCTCCCGACCGTTGTTCCAGTTATCTTACCAGCTCTGTCCCGACGTTGTTCAGTTCATCTTTCACCACATGTCCTCGATCCGGTTGGTTCAAGTTCTACTTTCTAAACAGGTCCTGACCGATTGTTCAGTTTTCATTCAACACTGTCCTTACCATTGTTACAGTTCATCTTTCAACAACAGTTTCCTTGACCGTTGTTGCTGTGTTCATCTTATTCAACACAGTGCCTGGCCGGGTTTGCATGTGTCATCTGTCAAACAGTTCTGGCCGTTGTCCAGTTTTTTCGCATTTTTTCCATTTTTTTTTCAACACAGTTACTGGCAGTGGTTCCAGTTCATCTTTCTACACAGTTCCGGAGCCGTTGTGTGCTGTTCTTTTTCAACCAATCAGTTCATGACCGTATGTTACAGTTTATCTTTCAACACAGTTCCTTGTCCAGTTGTTACAGTTCATTTTCCAAGACACAGTTCCTGGCCGTTGTTGCAGTTCATCTTTCTACACAGTTCCTGACCGTTGTTCCGGTTTTATCTTTAACACACAGTTGCCTTGACGTTGTTTCCAGTTTCATCTTTCATGTACAAGTTCCTGTGCGTTGTTTGGTTGACTAGTTCTTCTTTCAAAAAACAGTTAACCTGACAGTTGTTCACAGTTTATCTTTTCATAATCGAAATTCCTGACAGTAGTTCCAGTTCTTTCTTTCAACACATGTTCCTGACCGTTGTTGGCAGTTCATGTTTCAATCATCAGTTCCTCTGATCGTTGTTCTAGGTCATCTTTTCAACAAAGTCCTGATCGTTGTTCCAGTTCATTCTTTCAACACAGTTCCTGTCCATTGTTTGCAGTTCATCTTGTTTTCAACACAGTTCCTTGACGTTGTTGCAGTTACACTTTACAAACACTGTTCCCTGAACGTTGTTGCTCGACAGTCTGTCTTTCATAGCACAGGTTGCCTGCCGTTGTTCACAGTTCATACTTTCAACACAATGTCTGACCGTATTGTTGCAGTTCATCTTTCAACGACTGTTCGTGACCGTTGTTCCAGTTCCTCTTTCGACACAAAGTCCCGACATGGTGGAGTCACTGCACTGAAGACTCACCAATGAGAGGTAAGAATCATTTTTCCACTGCCAGGGGTATGTAGTGCGGCAGTGTCAGCCTTACCTTGACCGGAACTTCAGTCATGTCCCGTGACTCAGTAGATCAGTCATGTCCCTTGACGCAGTAGCAGTCAGTCATGTCACTTGATTCTGTAACTTCAGTCCATGTCCCTCTTGACGTCAGTGCTTCAGCATGTCCCTTGATTTCAGTAGCTCAGTCATGTCCCTTGCCTCAGTAAGCATTCATGGTCATGTACCCTTGACTCTGTAGCGAGGAGCTTCAGTAATGACACCTTGAATCAGTTGCTTCACCCATGTCCCTTGACTCAGTAGCTTTCAGTCAATGTCCTTGACCTACAGTAGCTTCAGTGCATGTCCCTCTTGACTCAGTATGCTTCAGTCATGTTCCCTTGACTCTCAGTAGCTTCGTCATGTCTCCCTTGTATCAGTAGCTTCAGCTTGTCCATTGACTCATAGTAGCGTCAGTATGTCCTTGACTCAGTAGACTTCAAGTAATGTCCTTGCTTCAGTAGCTGCTGTCTTGGTCCTTGTCTCGAGAAGCTTTAGGTCATGTCCCTTGTAACGCAGTTGCTTCAGCCATGTCCCTTGACTCAGTAGCTTCAGTCAGGTCCTTTGACTCATGATAGCTTCAGTCATGTCCATTGACTCGCAGTTTAGCTTCAGTCTTGTTCCCTTGTCTCTAGTGAGCTTCAGTCTTTGTCTCCATTTGCTACAGTAGCTTCAGTCATGTCCCTTGATCTCCAGGTTGCTTCATGTCATGTCCCTTGACTCAGTAGCTTCAAGTCATGTCCATTGACTCTAGTAGTAGCTTCAGTAATGTTCACTTGACTCAGTTGCTTCAGTTCATGTCGCCATTGCAGCAGTTAGCTTCAGTCATTGTCATTGTGAACTTCAGTAGCTTCAGTCAGTCCCTTGAAGTCAGTAGCTTCAGTCATGTCCATTGACGTTCAAGTTGCTTCAGGCATTTGTCCCTGGGTCTCGCAGTAGCTTCTATGGTTCCTTGACTCAGTAGCTTCTGTTCATGTCCCTTGACGCAGTTGACTTCAGTATATGTACCTTGTATCAGTAGCTTAGTCATGTCCCTTGACTCAGTAGCTTCAGTCATGTCCCTTGACGCTCAGTAGCATTAGTCATTGTCCTTGAGCTCTCTGTTAGATTCAGTCATGTCCCTTGAACTCAGTTGCATTAGTCATGATCCCTTGTCTTGGATGAAGTAGTGTGGTCAGTGTCCTTACAGCCTAAACAAAATACAAATGTTAGCTTAGCATTAATGTTGAGTAGAATTAACCTCAGACAGTATCGTTAGGTATAAAAGGACACAAGTGTTAGGTTAAATTGTGTACAAAGGTTATCAATTAACACAGGTACTCACAAAGAGCTAAACTGTTTACCCTTCGCATTGAAATCTGAAAATGAGCTATATGATATTTTTAACGGGTGGGAATCTGATGGGAGAGGATTTCCACTTTTGATTTCATTACAAGAAAATATCTTGACATTGATAGATTTAAAGACCATTGTAATATTATATATATATAATATATATTTTATATATTATTTAATATATTTTATATTTTTATTATTATATATATATATATTACTATCTTTATATATTTAATATATGATATTATATAATATATTTAATTATTATATATATATATAAACTATTTTTTATATTTTTTGTTATATTTATATATATATGTATATTTCTTTAGTTTACCTTTATATATATATATATTTGTTATATATATTATGTATATATCTATATATATTATATATATATAATTATATATATATATATATCTTTTAAGTATTTACATTAATATAATATATTTTATTTATATTATTTATATATTATTATTTTTATATATTATATAATTATTATTATATATATATCACTCTGTGTCCAGGTAATATTTGGACAACGGCTTCACATATGCTCCTGGTATGAGCTGAATCGTGCCACAGTTAATTATCGAATTAGTTGCAAAACTGTGTCCTTTTTACCTAATTAATGTTTAGCCTTTTTAGGAGGATGAGTAGAAATGTGGACCAGGTTCACCAGTTCCATCAGTCCAGTAGTGAACATCCATTTAAAAAATCAAGCGGAAAAAAAGCTGGACAGAATTCCAAACTCGTGCAAGACAAGAAAATTTCAGCGATATCACTTGAGGGGATACCCTCAAGGGAGGGTCCTTGATGATGGTGGGGGCTCTTGATTAGGGAATTGGGTGTGTGCTCCAGTTCTTGATTTAACCTGAATGCCTTTCTATACCCCCCTTAAGGGCGCTGTATATCCCTACGGGTTTAGCGTTTTCCATTAATATAGTAATTATAACAACTCAATAAATAATAATAATTATAATAATAATGAATTATTATTATATAAATATTAATATATGAATAATATTAATAATAATAATAATAATGTATAGTATAATTTAAAATAATAATTCTGGTCTGATTATAAATTCCTCTCAATGACTATAGATCTACAACCGTTTTTTTTTGTCTGGATAGAAAAAAATTTAATAAAGACCAAAGAATCTTAGTAATTCTTTTTTGACAGAGTCCATAAAACTACCTTAAGGTTGAAATATCTAGGTTAATCCTAAGTTAAGTTATTACATCCACGTCTTCACTCCCTCCCTGTACTGTCTCTTGATCTTTTTTTCATCAAAGTCATTATTTAAGGTCATTTTCACATTTAAGGAACCAACATCTACTCAAGCCATTAATCAGTCTTATGGCATTTTAAATTGGGGCATTTACACATACCTATTTTTTTCCTTAGCAAAAATATTAGTCACATTATAACTCATCTTCGGTCTCTCACAGAGAATCCTCCACCAGTCGTCTAAGTTTTCTACATAATATTCAGAGAGATTTTTCTACTGTATATGTGTATATAGTTATTTTTATTATTGCTTTTACCCAATTCCAGTTTACCTGAAGTGTTTACCTGGAGAGAGTTCCGGGGTCAGAACGCCCCGCGGCTCGGTCTGTACCCAGGCCTCCATGTAATGATTGATTACAAATTCTATGACGCATCGTAGCTTATTGTATTAACTTCTGTGGCACCACAGTCTTGTTGTATCTTCGCCTCGTTCCACAAGACATTTAAAACTGAATTCTACTAACCAATAACTTCTATTATTTTGCCATTCCCTTCATAATTCAATTCCTCAGCTGTAATTCACATTGTTTTACAGGTAATTAAACTATGAGCAATGCATTGCTTTCTCAAAAATAAATTTCATAAGGGACGTCACAACACACAAGCCTGATGAGAGCAGCCATATAAGTGCCGCCCATATATCAAAATTGCTCTGAATTTTTCATATATCGTTTTTCCGGATATAAGGCGCGCCTCTTATTATCCCAGCAAGAAGTTAGGAAAGATCACCCTGCGCTCCTGTATTTGCTCAATGGTCAGGGGGAAAGTTTAGACAAATTATTTATGTTAAAGCTGAAAGGGAACAGATTACTCGTTAATCTGAAGAGGGAAACTCAATTTATATTAAGCTGAAAGGGTACAAATTAACATTAACATAAAAGGAAGAGGGAAAGAGACACTGCGCACTTAAGCTGAAAGGGAGCAATTTGTCATTAAGCGAGAAAGGTGAACAGAAATAATTTAAGCTGAAAGGGGTTCATGTTATATAAGGGAAAAAGAAAAAAATATTAAGCTGTATAATGAGCAAATTAACATTATGCTGAAGAATAAATTATATATTAAGCTGAAAAAAATTGAAAATTAAGCTTGAAAGGGAAATAATTAATTTAAGCTGAAAGAAAAAGTTACCTGTTGAATAATAAGGTCCCAATAAAAATAAGGCAAGGAAAAAAGCTTTTATAAAGCTTCATAATAAACAGAATGTTTATTTATTAAATAGAGAGGAAAAAATTAATGATTAAAGAAACTACGGTATTTAAAGTTTCTAAATATACCATATAAATAGTAATTTGTAATTCTTTTACCAAATTAAAACAATATTTATGATAAATTTCATTGAAACAGAGAAAAATATCTTAGGTTATGCTGATGCCTACTCACACAAGTCCAAGTGTCTTGCTGATAGCCTCTCATCAGTGCCAAGTGTCTTGCTGATGCTCTCACAGGTGCCAAGGTGTCTTGCTGATACTCTTCTCACAGTTGCCACAGTGTCTTTCTGGATGCCTCTCACAGATGCCAAGTGTCTTGCTGATGCCTCTCAAAGTGCCAAGTGTCTTGCTGAGCCTCTCACAGTGCTCCAAGTGTCTTGCTGATGCCTTCACAGTGCCTAGTGTCTTGTGATTGCCTCTCACAGATGCCAAGTGTCTTGCTGATGCGCCTCTACTACAGTTGCCAAGTGATCTTGCTGTGATACTATCACCAGTGCTCAAAGTGTCTTGCTGATACCTCTCACAGTGCCATGTGTCTTGATGATGACTATCACAGTGCCAAGTGTCGTGCTGATGCCTCTCACAGTGTCCATAGTGTTCTTGCTGGATACCTCATCAGTGCCTAAGTGTCATTGCTGTTGCCTCTAACAAGGCCTAGTTGTCTTGTAGATACTCTCACAGTGATACACAGTCGTCTTGCTGTTGCCTACTCCTCAGTGCCAAGTGTCTTGCTGATACCTCTCACTCAGTGCCAAACGTGTCTTGCTGATTACCTTCTCACTCAGTGCCAAGTGTCTTTGCTGATACCTCGTCACTTTCAGTGCCAAGTGTCTTATGATACCTCTCCAGTGCCAGTGTCTTGCGGTACCTCTCACAGTGTCACAAGTGTCTTGGCTGATGCCTATTCACTGTGCAGTGTCTTGCTAATACCTCTCACAGTGCAAGTGTCTTGTCTAAGCTCTCACTGTGCAAAGATGTATTGACTGATACCTGCTCACAGTGCCAAGTGTCTTGCTGATACCTCTCACAGTGCCAAGTGTCTATTGCTGATACCGTCACAGTGCCATGGTGTCTTGCGGATGCTCTCTACAGTGCCATGTGTCTTGCTGTTAACTCTCAACTGTGCCAAGTGTCTTGGCTGATGGCTTCACTCTGTGCACAAGTGTCTTGCTGATGCCTCTCTCAGTGCCAAGTTTCTTGCTGATTGTGCTCTCACAGTTGCCAAGTGTCTTGCTGATACCTCTCACAGTGCCAAAGGTTTTTTGGGTTTCTTTTTGCATATGCCTCTCACCAGGTCCCAAGTTGTTTGCTGATGCCCTCTCACAGTGACCCAAGTATCTTGATGAACCTCTTCACAGTGCAGTGTCTTGCTGGTCCTCTCTCACAGTGCTATGTGTCTTGCCTCGATGCCACTCTCAGTGCAAGTGTTCTTGCTGATGCCTCTCACAGTGACTAGTGTACTTGATGATACTCTCATCGTGCAAAGTGTCTTTGCTGATGCCTCTGCACAAGTGCCAAAGTGTCTGCTTGATGCCATCTCACAGTGCAGAAGTGTATTGTGATACCTCTCACAAGTGCCAGTGTTCTTGCTGACTGCCTCTTCACTGTGACCATGTGTCTTGATGATTGCCTCTCACAGTGTCAAAGTGATCTTGCTGATGCCTCTACAGTGCCCCAAGTGTATCTGCTGATGCCTCTCACATGTGCCAAGTGTTCTTGCTGATACCTCTCACAGTGTCAAGTGTCTTGCTGATGCGTCTCACAGTTGCCACAAGTGTCCTTGTTGATACCTCTCACAGTGCAAGTGTCTTGCTGTATGCCTCTCACGTGCCAAGTGTCTTGCTGAAGTCCTCTCACATGTGCCAAGTGTCTTGCTGGTGCCTTCTCACAGTGCCATAGTGTCTTGCTGGATACCTACTCAGACATGTTGTCCAGTGTTTGCTGATCCTCTCACGCAGTGCCAAGTGTCTTATGCTGATGCTTCCTCACAGTGCAAGTGTTTGAAGATGCCTCCACAGTGCCAAGTGTATTTGTGATACCTCTCACAGAAATGCCAAGTGTCTTGCTGATGCTCTACCAGTGGCCAAGTGTCTTGCTGATATCCTCTCACTAGTGTCCAAGTGTCATGCTTATTGCACTCACAGTGCCAAGTGTCTTGCTGATTCCCTCTCATCAGTGAAAGGTCTTTTGCTGTCACTCTCACAGTGCCAAGTGTCCTTTATGATACCTCTCACAGTGCCAAGTATCTTGCTGTGCCTCTCACGCAGTGACAGTGTCTTGCTGATTGCCCGCTCACACACAGGGCCAGGTGTCTTGCCTGAATGCCTTCTCACAGGGCAGGTGTATTGCTGGTGCCTTTCACGCTCAGTGCCAGGTGACTGCTTGGTGCCTTTCTCAGGTGGCACAGGTGTCTGCTTGGTGCCTTTCCACAGTGCAGGTGAATCTTGTCTGGTGCCTTTCACAGTGCCAGGTGTCTTGCCTGGTGCCTCTCAAGCAGGACAAAAACTGCGAGGAAGAAACTTTCATAGAGAGGAAAAAATTAGAAAAGTGTTAAAGTGTCCTAGTAGTAGAAGTAGTAATTAGTATGTTTTGCAAGAACAGTAGTAGTAGTCAGTAGTTTTTGATAACGTAGTAGTTAACAGTAGTTGTAGACAGCTGTAGTAGCAGTAGTAGTATATCAGTCAGTAGTTACAGTATGTATGTTATAGTAGTATAGAGTAGTATAGTAGCAGTAAGTAGTAACAGTAGTAGTAAACTCAGTTTAGTAGTTATTGTAGTAGAATTGCAGTAGTTTCAGTAAACAGTAGTTGTATAATAGAAGTGTGTCAGTAGTTGTAACAGTAGTTGTTATTTATGTAGTGTATAAGTAGGCAGTAGTAGTAACTATTAGATAGTCATTCTGTAGTAGAAATTGTAGTAGTAGCAGTAGTAGCTTAAGCAGTTGTTGTAACAGGTAGTAGTAATATAGTAGCAGTAGTAGCAACTGTAAGTTGTAATTTAGTAGCAGTAGATTAGTTAGATAGTACAGTAGTAGTAACTTGTAGTATGTAATAGTTAGTAGTAGACGTAGTAGTATACAGTAGTAGTAATAGTAGTAGAATAGTAGTTAGTAGCACAGTAGTAGTAACTGGAGGTAGGTAAATAGTAAGTAGTTGCCACTGTAGGGTAACAATAGTAGTAACAGTAGTAGTTATAGTAGTAGTAGCTCAGTAGTAGTAGAAGTAGTAGTAACAGTAGATTGTTAGTAGTTAGATAGCAGTTGTCAGTAACTGTAGTAGTAAAAGTAGTAGTAATAGTAGGTAGCCAGTAGTAGTTAGCAGTAGTTGTAACATGTAGTAGTTAGTAAGAGTTGTAGCAGTAGTTAGTAACAGTAGTAGTAAGGTAGTATGTAGCAGTAGTAGTAACAGTAGTAGTAACAGTAGTAGTAATAGGAGTAGTAAAAGTGTAGTAAGTAACAGTAGTTGTATTTTAGTAGTAATTGTTGTAATGTAGCAGTAGTTGTAACTAGTTTAGAAGTAATAGTAGTAGTAGCAGTAGTAGTAACAAGTTGTAGTAGCAGTTGTAGTAAACATAGTAAGTATACACTAGTTGGCTGTTGCGCGTAACTTGTAAGTAGTAAACAGTTGTAGTAGCAGCATAGTAATAGAGCCGTTGTAGTAAACAGTGTTGTAGTAACAGTAGTAGTATTTTGTATTTAGTAGCAGTAGTTATGTTAGCGTGAGTTAGTAACAAGTTGTAGTAATTGGTAGTAGTAAGCAAGTTAGTATGTTTAACTGTTTGTAGAATAGAGTTGATAAAGTTGCTGTAAGTGAAGTTACAGTAGCTGTAAAACAGTAGTAGTAATTGTAGCAAGTATTATAGCAGTTAGTAATGTAATCAGATTGTTGTTACAAAAGATAGTAAGTAATAAGTAAGTAGCAGTAGTTAGTAACTGTTAGTAAGTGAAATTGTAGTTGTAGCAGTATAAGATAGTAGAAGTAAGAGTAACAGTTGTAGTAATAGTATAGTTAGTTAGCAAGTAGCAGTAACAGTAATAGAAAGTAGTATCTGTAGTAGTAATGTAATAGTAGACAGTAGTAGTTGTAGCTGTTGTTTGTAAAGTAGTAGTATAGTAGTAGTAGCAGTAGTATAGTTTTACAGTAGTTGTAACTAGTATTGTAAGGTATTAGTAGTGTAGTAGTAGCTGTAGTAGTGCGTTAGTGGTAACTGTAGGTGTAATAGTAGTAGCAGAGTAGTAGTTAACAGTAGAAGTATATACTAGTAAAGCTAGCCAGGTGTTACGTAATCACAGTATGTAGTATCTGTTATAGTTATAGGTGTTGTAACAGTCAGTAGATATCTGGAAGTTAGTAATAAGGATGTAGTAGTTTTAGTAGTAAAGATAACTGATTAGATAGTAACAGTTGTAGTAAATACTGGAGTAGTAGCAGTTGTTGTAACAGTTGTTAGTTATCACAGTAGTAGTAATCGTAAGTAAGTTGCTCAGTAAGTTTAGTAACAGTAGTAGTGGCAGTTCTGTTGTAAGTATAGGATTGTAGTAGCAGTCAGTCGTTGCAGTAGATAGTTGTCTGTAGTTGTAGCTGTTGAATAATAGTAAACTGGATGTAGTAGCAGCACAGTAGTTAAGTTGTAGTAATAGTTGTACGTAGCAGTAGTTGTTACAAATTAGAGTAGTAGCAGTTCCAAGTTAGTTTACAGTAGTAGTATACAGTAGTAGTAAAGTAGTTTAGTATCTATTGTAGTAGTAACAGTAGTAGAATAGTTAGTAGAGAAGCATGTTAGTAGTATCTGGAGTAGTTGCAGTTGTAGTTAACGGTAAGTAGTTAACAAGTCAGTTGTAGTAGCCGTGGTTTGTTTGACTGTTAATGTAGGAGCAGTTAGTAGTACATGTAGATTGTTTCTGTTATTTAAGTATCAGTTGTTGTTACTGTGTAGGAGTAGGTTACAGTTGTGGTTGTTTCACACGCTGAGAGTAACTGTTTGTTTTTGCTTATGTTCTGTATGTAAGTTGGATCTGTTTGTAGGAATCAGTTGTTAGTTACACTAGTAATAGCCTGAGTATAGTATCTAGTTAGTAAGTAAACAGTTAGTTTGTAGCAGTATAGTAGTAACTGAATTGTAGTAGTAAATAACAGTAGTGTAACAGGAAGTAATAACAGTAGTGTAGTTAACAGTAGTAGTAACAGTAGTAGTTAACTGTTGTTGTCAGCTCAGTAGGAGTTACAGTAGTTGTAAACAGTTAGTAGTTGTTTCAGTAGTTCCAGTAACAGTAGTAGTAAACTGATATGTAGTGGTTATTAAAAATAAAAATTAATTATTAATATCTTATATTTAATAAATAATAATATATAATAATAATTATGTAATAATCAATAATATATTAAAATTATAATATAATATAGAATAATAATTGATAATGTAATAATAATAATTATAAATTAATAATAATAATAATTATAATGTAATTAATATACTAATAATAATAATATATATTAATAATAATAATAACTTATATTAATAATAATAAAATAATAGTTATAATAATAATAATATAAATATATATAATAATAATTAATAATAATAATAGTTATACTAATAACAATAATAATTATTAAAATAATAGTAATTTATAATAATTTCTAATAATAGATATAATAATAATTATATAATATTAATTAAAATAATAATAAACCTTAATAAGTAATAATATAATAATAATAATACTGAAGTAAATAATAATAAATAATAATAAATAATAATAAAATTAATAATAATAATACTGTTATAATAATAACAATAACTAATAATTAATCCATACTAGTAATAAAATAATATAATAATTATAATAATAATTATAATAATAATTATGTATATAATAAATTAAATATAAATAATAATATATTATTATGCTTCTTAAAACTATGTATTACTTTTCCTTACGGACTCTTAATTAAAGTTCATGTAAGACATTATTTATACAATTTCGTAAAGAGCTTAGTGGGGACGCAGCAAGTGTGTGGTGTGAGCATCACAGCAGTTTGATGTGTGAGCATCCTGCTGTGTGTGTGTGAGCACCCTAGCAGTTGTGTTGAGCCTCACCCAAAGCAGTGTAGTGTTGACTCGTGTGCACTCAGCCAGATGTTGTGTGATCTCCAGCTGTGGTGTAGTGATAGCATCCAGCAGATGTGTGAGTGAGCACCAGCAGTGTGTATGTGAGCACCTGCAGTGTGTGTCTGTGGAGACACCAGCAGTTTGTAGTGTGTGAGCACGCCTGCAGTGTGTTTGTGAGCACCAGCTAGTGTGTGTGAGCACCAGCAGTGTGTGTCAGTGAAGCACCAGACGTGTGTGTGTGAGCACCAGCAGGGTGTGTGAGCAAACGAAGTGTTAGTAGTTGTAGCACCAGCAGTGTGTTAGTGAGCAATCCAGCTAGTTGTGTGTTGTGAGCACCAGCAGTTGCGTGTGTGAAGCACAGCTGATGTGTGTGAGCACCCAGCAGTGATAGTGTGAGCCACCAGCAGTGAATTTTGTGTTGTGAGCACCAGCTGTGCCAGGTGATGGTGAGCACTCAGAGTGTCGTGTATGAGCTCCAAGACAGTTGTTGTTGATGTGAACACCAGGCAGTGTGTGTGCTGTGTGAGCACCAGCAGTGTGTGTGATGATTCGTTGAGCACCAGCAGTGTGTGTGTGAGCTTCCAGCTGTGTGTAGTGAGCACCAGCAGTGTGTGTGGTGGGCACCAGCTGTCGGTTGAGTTGTTGTGTGCACCCAGCAGTGTGTTGTGAGCACCAGCAGTGTGGGTGTGAGCACCAGCAGTGTGTCTGTGTTGTGAGCACCAGCTGTGATTGTGAGCACTCTGCAGATAGTTGTGTGATGAAGCACAGCTGTGTGTGTGAGCACCGAGCAGTGTGTGTGTGCACCAGCAGTGTGTGTGAGCTCGCCAGCAGTGTGTGTAGTAAGAAGCTCCAGCAGTGTTGTGTGAGCTCCTGCAGTGTTGTGAGCACCAAGCAGTGGTGTTTCGCTGAGCACACAGCAGTGTTTGTGCTGTGAGCACCAGCATGTGTGTTGTGTAAGCACCAGCTAGTGTGTGTAAGTGTTGGCATCAGCAGTGGTGTGTGAGAGCACCAGCACGTGGTGTGTTGAAAGAACCTGCGTATTGTGTGTGAGCACCAGCTGGCTGTGGTGTGTGAGTCACAGCAGGGTTTGTGGGAGCACCAGCAGGTGTGTCGTTGAGCAACAGCAGTGTGTTTAAGTGAGAACACAGCAGTGTGTGTGTGTGAGCACCAGTCTGATAGTGTGTGTTGAAGCAAAAAGACACAGTGTGTGTTGTGTGCACTCCAGCCAGTGTGTAGTGAAGCACCGATCAGACAGTGTGTGTGCTGCAGCTTACCAGCAGTTGGGTGTGTGCACCAGCATTGTGTTGTGTAGTGAGCACAGCAGTGTGTGATGAGCACAAGGCAGTGTAGTGTGATAGCACCAGCAGTCGCGTGTGATGTGAGCTCCAGTAGCTGTTTGTTTGTTGTGTGAACAAGCAGTGTGTGTGCCTGTGAATGCTCCAGCATGTGGTGTGTGCTATTGCACCAGCAGTGTGTCATGGACAGCTACCCAGCAGTGTGTGTGATGGCACAGCGCTAGTGTGCCTTGTCGAGCTTCCAGCAGTGTTGTATGTGAGCACAGAAGTGTGTGTGGAAGCATCAGCAGTGTGTGTGCTGAAACCAAGCAAGTGTGTTGTGTGTTAGCATCAGACAGTGTGTGTGGAGCACACAGCAGTGGTGGTCTTGTGGCACCTCAGCAGTGTATAGTGAGGCACCAAGCAGTGGTGTGGAGCATCCAGCAGTGAGTGTGGCATCCAGCTGTGTGATGTTGATCGAGCTCACCCAGGTGTCGTTGTGAGCTACACCCAGGGTGTGTGCGCACAAGCAGTCTGATGTGAGCAAAGACAGAGTGTGTGTGAGCACACCCAGTGTGTTTGTGAGCACACCCACATGTGTGTGAGCACATGCCAGTCTGTGTGAAGCACAAGAAAGTCTGATTGGTGGGTCACACCCGGTGTGTGTGAGAACAGCAAGTCAGTCAGTTGTGAGCACAGTGTGTGTGTCAGTGTGTGTGTCACATAAAAGGGCAGTGTGATGTGATGCAACACCCAGTTGTTGTGTGAGCACTAGCAGTCTGTGTGGAGTCATCAAGCAGTGTGTGATGAGAGCATCAAGCAGTCTGTGTGAGCACAAGCAGTAGTAGTTGTGAGCACAAGCAGTGTGTGTGAGCACAAGCAGTGTGTTGTTGTAGCCCGCTGTGTGTGTGAGCCACCAGCTGTGTGTTTAGTGAGCATAACCCAGTGTGTGTGGTGCCTCACCAGTGTGTGAAGAGCACAAGCAGTCTGTTGTGAGGCACAAGCAGTGTTGTGTGAGGCACACAAGGGTTTGAGCACACACAGTGTTGTGTGTTGCACAGCAGTCTGTGTGTGCCATGCAGTTCTGTGTGGATGCACACCACAGTGTGTTGAGCATCAAGCAGTCCAGTGTGAGAACAAAGCTGTGTGGTGTGAGAACAAGCAGTGTGTGTGAGCACATCCCAGTGTGTGTGAGCACAAGCAGGCTGTGTGAGACAAGCAGTTAGGGTCGTAGGAGCACTAAGCAAGTCTGTGTGAGCACACAGAGCAGTCCTTGTTTTGTGTGAGCACAAGCAGTGGTGATGAAGACACAAGCAGTGTGTGTGCAGGCACATGCAGTTTGTGAATTTGAGCACAAGCAGTGTGAGTCAACAAAGCGTGTGTGTGTGGCACAAGCAGTGTGTAGTGAGCTCCACCCAGTGTGTGTGAGCAGAGATCTCAACCCTGTCGGGTGTGTGCACACCCTATTTGTGGATTGAAGCACTAGCTTGTTTTGATCAGCACAAAGCAGTGTTGTGTTGAGCAAAGCAGTGTGTTGTGGAGCACAGAAGCAGTGTTGTTGTATTTGAGGTACAAGCTCTGTGAGGTGTGGCACAAGCAGTGAGTGTGAGCACAAGCAGTGTGTGTGAGCACAAGGACAGTGTGTGTGTTTTTATCTTTATATATATGTACCTAGTATCAAACGCAGTGTGTATGTGGAGCAGACAAGACAGTGTGATGTGATGCACAAGATAGTGTGTGTTAGCTCAAGCAGTGTGATGAGTGTGATCACAAGCAGGTGAGTTGTGAGCACAAACGCAGTGTGTTAGTGAGCACACAGCATTGTGTCCGTGAGCACAAGGCAGTGTTAGTGAGCACCATGCAGTGTGTGTGAGCACCAGCAGAGTGTGTGTTGAGCACACCCAGTGTTGTGTTGAGCATCTACCAGTATGTGTGTAGTGCACAAGCTGTCTCGTGTGTAGCACAAGCAGTGTTGTGTGAGACACACCCAGTGTCTGTTGTGAGCACAACCAGTGTGTGTGAGCACAAGCAGTTCGGTGTGGTGCTCAAGCAGTCTGCACTACTACCACCTCCACCACCATCTCAACCACCACCACTACCTCCAACATACCACGTCCAAAGCCACTACACAATCTACTGCCGCCCACACCACCACCATCCACTGCCGCCACCACTACACAACCACTACCACAACCATCTACATATTCCACCTCCACCACCGGACCACCTCCACACCACCTCACAATACCACGACCCTCCACGACGGCCTCACCCACCACTAGACCTCCAAACCTTCCACAGTACACTGACACGCACACCACTTCACTACCAGACTACATAGTACCACCACCAATACCACCTCCTCTACCACCTCCCACTACCACTCCACCACCACTACCGCACCACCAACTTCCTCAACCACTACCACACCACTACACACTACCACACAACCAACTTACCAACCACTACTCCCTACCATGCCGCTCCACCACCACCACTGGCCGCCACCACTTCCTCCAACCACTACCACTACCACCACCACTACCACCACCGCTACCACTACCACGCCACTATCCACCATCACTACCACACACTACACCCACCACTTCACTACCACCACACTACCACCACACTTACCTACCTCCCATCTTCGACCACCGTCTACCACCTCACCCTTCACCACCACTACCCTACCACCTCACGCCACACCACCACAACTACCACAACCACTACCATTCCCACGCACCACTATCCAACCACCATTACCACATCCAATAACACCACATAACCTTCCACCTCACCAGACTACCACTAATCACAACCACGACCACACCCATACCCTAACCATTACACCACCACTATCACTACCTCCACCACTACCAGCCACCACTGCCACCACCACGCTACCACCAACATATACAACTACCTCCCTCAATACGCTCACCGAGCTCTCTACAACCTCTATGATTCGCACTTACCATCACTACCACCTACCTACTACCACCACGCAACTGACCAACCATACCAATACCACCACTTCACACCACCACTTACCACCCCACCACAACTACCTCTATCCGCACAAGCAGTGTTTGTGTGTGAGCACAAGCATTTGTGTGTGAGCACACCAGTGTGTGTGGCACACCCGTGTGTGTGAGCACAACCAATTGTGAGAGCACAAGCAGTGTGAGCACAAGCAGTGTGTGTGAGCACAAGCAGTGTGTGTGAGCACAAGCAGTGTGTGTGAGCACAAGCAGTGTGTGTGAGCACAAGCAGTGTGTGTGAGCACAAGCAGTGTGTGTGAGCACAAGCAGTGTGTGTGAGCACCAGCAGTGTGTGTGAGCACAAGCAGTGTGTGTGAGCACAGCAGTGTGTGTGAGCACAAGCAGTGTGTGTGAGCACAAGCAGTGTGTGTGAGCACAAGCAGTGTGTGTGAGCACCAGCAGTGTGTGTGAGCACAAGCAGTGTGTGTGAGCACAAGCAGTGTGTGTGAGCACAAGCAGTGTTTGTGAGCACAGGGAAGGTGCGGTGCCCGAGCTGCACTGTTGCTGCTAATACCAAAAGCCTCGTAAATCGCGCCGTTAGTTCAAAAACAGAAAAAAGTACTGGTCCTGGTCTGTGCCGCGGTCTGTGATGTTCTCCGCAACCAAAACTGTCAATGTTATAATGATAGTACGTGTGTGTCAAGCTTGCACGACCCATACTGGCTTGGTGCTCATTTCGATATACCAACCACACACACACACACACATATATATATATATAAATATATATATTTTATATATATATAATATATATATATAGATATATTATATATATAATATATATATATTATAATATATTATATATATAATTATAGTATTATATATTCGAAACTATTATTTTCCCAAGTCTCGGGTATACCATGTCACGTCTCTCCCCTCACCCCCCACCCAAAAGAAAAAAATGCCATCACAATTCTTTACAACAGCCAACAAAACAGACCAATAATAAATTTGGTGTTGAAAAATTACCATTTTTTGGGGTTATATGAATTATATCCCACCATTAATATTATACGACGCTGAATGCGATTCATAACCCTTTGAAATTTATATTCTTTGTAAATATTTCCTCTTCGTATCACGAGGATTTTTAAGACCTAAACTGATGTCAACTAATAATTAAATTCACATTAAAACGTCGCAGAGGATGAGAAGTCCTTACTTCCCGTCCAAAACATTCTCTTAGCCATAATTTTAAAGGGATGGATGGGGTAAGCCTGTGGAAGGCTTTGGTCAGGTGACCAAAGGTTCCAGCGTCAGGATACACTTGTCCTGTTTCCTGACAAACCTTACCTAACCTAATTAAAATGGGCCCAAATGACATTGCTTTGGTGTATCACTAATTATATTTTGTGTGGAGGGATTGTATCATCTCGTCTTACCCGGGAATTGAGCCCAAGCCCTTTGGGTTGTGAGACGAGGGCTCTACCACTGACCTAGTCACCAGGCCTTTCTTACGAGCCTAAGATCATATTAAGCAGTAAGTGTTGCTTACTAGTAACTATTTAGTAGCTTTTGTTAGTTACTTTTCTAAGCTTTGATGAATAGTTTTGATATTTTTATCACACTTTGCTAAGCCTTTTATTTTAAGAAATGTCAAGTTAGGGATTGAATTCATGAAACATTAAAAATTATGTTTCCCACACGGCCAGATATACTCCCTCACAATATTACAATCGTGTTATAACGCTTCCGAGTGGCATGACAGTAAGAGGGTGGCACGACACTAAGAGTGTGGCATGACACTAAGAGTGTGGCATGACACTAAGAGTGTAGCATGACACTAAGAGTGTAGCATGACACTCCCAGCGTTTCATAACACACTCGAGCTTGTCGTGACACCTTCCCAGCGTGTTGTGACACCTTCCGAGCACGTCGTGACACCTTCCCAGCATGTTGTGACATCTTCCAGAGCGCAATAAATTGATACAGAACAAGGGGTCAGCTTACTGACATTCACAACTGCTGCAAGTATTGATGTATAAAATATACCAGCCTAGTTCTGCTTATCTAAGCATATACCAGCTTTAAAAAAAAAAACATGGGGGTTAATTGAATTTCCCGCAAAATATAAACATTTTGAGGGTGGCTGCCTGCTGTTGTTAAATTTTCTGCTATGAAAACATTACTGAAAGTTGTCAGGTCATGCTCTGTACATAACGAACATTTAGTTCACAATTATCCCGCTAGGGGGGTTATGAATGTTCCCCTTTGATGCCGTAACTCTTCTCTTACTTCGTACGTTCCTCTGAAGGGGGTTAAATATATGCAAGTTTTGGTTAA
>NC_069400.1:17111648-17146278 GCF_026875155.1 Cherax quadricarinatus
GAGCGATAAACATGCGATAAAAAAAGCGGGATAAACACGGTTTAAGATGAAATTAACATTATGTTAATTCTCGAAAGGAGAGTGAAAATGCCCATCTCTCTTCACCTGGTCACGGACCGGGCTAAGGGGGCGCTGACCTGGCCCGGTCCTGGCCCTCGATTACTCTGGAGACGTATGTGTCAGGGACACTTGTTGAGGTTCTCAACAAGGTGTGTGTGTGTTCTTACCTATTTGTGGTTGCATGGGTCGAATCACAGCTCCTGGCCCCGCCCTTTCACTGGTCACTACTAGATCCACCCTCTCCCTGTTCCATGAGCTTTATCGTACCTGCTGTTGTGTGTGTGTGTGTGGGTGTGTGTGTGTGTGTGTGTGTTTTGTGGGGTGTGTGTGTGTTGTGTGTGTGTGTGTGTGTGTGTGTGTACTCACCTATTTGGGAGGTTGCGGGGGTCGAGTCCGAGCTCCTGGCCCCGCCTCTTCACTGATCGCTACTAGGTCACTCTCCCTGAGCCGTGAGCTTTATCATACCTCTGCCTAAAGCTATGTATGGACCTGCCTCCACTACATCGCTTCCCAAACTATTCCACTTACTGATACTCTGTGGCTAAAGGGAAATATTTCCTAACATCCCTGTGATTCATCTATGTCTTCAGCTTCCAACTGTGTCCCCTTGTTACTGTGTCCAATCTCGGGAAAACATCCTGTCTTTGTCCACCTTGGTCAATCCTCTCAGTATTTTGTATGTCGTTATCATGTCGCCCCTATTCTTCCTGTCCTCCTTTGTCGTCAGGTTGATTTCCCTTAACCTCTCCTCGTAGGACATACCTCTTAGCTCTGGGACTATTTCTTGTTGCAAACCTTTGCACTTTCTCTAGTTTCTTCACGTGCTTGGCTAGGTGTGGGTTCCAACTGGTGCCGCATACTCCAATATGGGCCTAACGTACACGGTGTACAGGGTCCTAAATGATTACTTATTAAGATGTGTGTGTGTGTGTGTGTGTGTGTGTACTTACCTATTTGTACTCACCTATTTGTGGTTGCAGGGGTCGGGTCACAGCTCCTGGCCCCGCCTCTTCGCGATTGCTACGGGTCCTCTCTCTCCCTGCCCCATGAGCTCTATCATACCTCGCCTTAAAACAAATGTTGGTTCCCTCCTCCACTACGTCACTTTCTAGGCTATTCCACGGCTTTGACTACTCTATGACTGAAGAAATACTTCCTAACATCCCATTTGATTCATCTGAGTCTTCAACTTCCAATTGTGACCTCTTGTGTCTGTGTCCCTTCTCTGGAACATCCCGTCTTTGTCCACCTTTTCTATTCCCGCAGTATTTTATATGTCGTTATCAGTCTCCCCTGACCCTCCTGTCCTCAGTGTCGTCAGGCCGATTTCCCTCAAATTTTCTTCGTAGGACAATCCCCGTAGCTCTGGGACTAGTTGTTGCAAACCTTTTCACTTTCTCTAATTTCTTGACGTGCTTGACTAGGTGTTTATTCCAAATGGTGGGGTGCATACTCCAGTATGGGCCTGACGTAAAAGGTATACAGAGTCTTAAACGAATCCTTTCTGAGGTATCGGAACGCTATCCGTAAGGGTTTGCCCGGCGCCCGTATGCTGCAGCAGTTATCTGATTTATGTGGGCCTCAGGAGATATGCTCGGTGTTATACTCACCCCAGATCTTTTTCCTTGAGTGAGGTTTGCAGTCTTTGGCCATCTAAACTATATTGTGTCTGCGGTCTTCTTTGCCCTTCCCCAATCTTCATGACTTTGCATTTGGCAGGGTTAAATTCAAGGAGCCAGTTGCTGGACCAGGCTTGTAGCCTGTCCAGGTCTCTTTGTAGTCCTGCCTGATCCTCATCCGATTTGATTCTTCTCATTAACTTCGCATCATCTGCAAACAAGGCCACTTCTGAGTCTATCCTTTCCGTTATGTCGTTCACATATACCAAGAACAGCACAGGTCCTAGGACTGACCCCTGTGGAACCCCGCTTGTCACAGGCGCCCACTCTGACACCTCGTCACGTACCATGACTCGTTGTTGCCTCCCTGTCAGATATTCTCTGATCCACTGCAGTGCATTTCCTGTTATGTGTGCCTGATCCTCTACCTTTTGCAGTAACCTCTTGTGAGGAACTGTGTGTGTGTGTGTGTGTGTGTGTGTGTGTGTGTGTGTGTGTGTGTTGTGTGTGTGTGTGTGTGTGTGTGTGTGTGTGTGTGTGTGTGTGTGTGGGGTGCGTGGGTGTGTGCGTGGTGTGTGACTTCATGTGAAGTATTTCGTCCGTGATTTAAAAACGTTTAGAGCCCTCATGCGTCCGCTGACCTTTAAATTTTCACATTATTTAATTTGTTTGCCTCCGTCTTTTGGTCTTTCTCCCCCTTTGTTTCCCACAAACAACGCTTTTTTTGGTTAGCCTTTCTGTGTACGGTGTTTTTATTCGTTTATCTTAATTGTAGTCAAAAACTCCTCTCTCTCTCTTACCTATCTCTTCTCTCTCCCCCTCTCTCTCCTCTCTCTTCTCTCTCTCTCCTCTCTTTCTCTCTCTCTCTCTCTCTTCTTTCTCTCTCTCTCTCTTTCTCTCTCTCTCTTCCTCTCTCCTCTTCTCTTCTTCTCTCTCTCTCTCTCTCTCTCTCTCTCTCTTTTTTTTTTTTTTTTCACAGGTTTGAAAAGGTTAAGGATCCCTATTTATTGAAGTATATTACGGGTTTAAAAGGTTCCTAACTTTTTTGGAAGCTAAGACCTGTTACCTAACACTCATTTGAAACTTTTTTTTGTTATGAGACTACAATTTGGGAACAGGATAAAGTTGGGCCATGTGGGGCCCCATTTTCATTTTGATCAACTGACTTTATCTCGTTGGAATATTTGCTGTACGATGTGTTCCATACTCGGTCATCCGGGGGTTGTATACTCAGATGGAGTGATGTTCGGGAAAAGGGTACACCCAGAGTGAATTGTGCTTTCTGCCCGTTTGTGGCTAAAAGCTTTTTCACGCTGTCCCGAGGGGACCCAAAAGGTGGTATTTTGACATATTGGGCCCTTTGTACATAACAGTTAGGCACCCACACCCTCCATGTTAAAGGGCTCTGCGAAATGCAGATCTTCCAGGTGGGTCCGGCGAGAGGGGAAGTCTTGCTCTGTTCTCTACTCTGTCCAGCGTCGCAGATGAGAGGGGGGGCAGGCAAACCCAAGAAGTGGGAAAATCAAGTGTGAGCGTACTTGTGCCGTTTGGATCTTGCAAACCCCCTGTCAAGCAGATGCGAGATTCGGCGAAGTGCTTAAGCTTTCCCCTGCCCTTGTTGCAAGATTTTTAACTGGTTCTTCATGGTTATTTGGGTCAAATTTTCCCCAAAGGTATTAACTTCTTCCCCCGGTGCCAACATCGTCCCTTTATCCTTATACTGCACCCGCATTACCAAAAATTTGGTGCCGAAAAACGATCATCATTTGCGTTTTCTAGGGCAATGTTATTGCCATTATTTCCCCAAGCTAAAATACTCTCGTGGGATTTATGTAGCTTAGAGCAGCTGGATTTTTTTTGGTAAGTGAATGTAGTTACAGTCGTTGCTATGCTGTGATTTGGGATGAGAGAAGAAGGGCTTGAAGTGACATTCCTAACAGTGGACCCAGCAAAGCTTCCTTGTGGAACGTTGCCCCAATAGGTGTCCCCGGGTTTTCCCTTCCCTTTGGGGCTACCTTGAGACCTCCATGAAGGTAATCATGAGGGACTAGGTAGAGCCTGCAATCCAGGTTGAAGTTTTGCTAAGAGGCCCTGGTGCCACACCCGGTCGAAAGCGCCAGCAATGTCCGTGCTACCACACAGCTGACTTTAGATTCATCCAGTGATGGTGCCACTTAGTGGAGGGGTTTTAAAACAACAGATCAGCAGCAGAGAAACCTTTCCTGAAGCCATATTGACGATCACAAAGTAGTGAGTGGTAGTCAAAAAAATCTGTCATTTGTCTTGAGATTATTGTCTCAAGGATCTTACCAGTGATTGACAGGAGTGACACTGGTCTGTAGTTGCTGATTTCTGTTTGGGCTCTTCTTTTGTGAAACAGGGACTAAAATTTGCCTCTTTCCATGGAGAGGGCCATTTACACTGTACTAGGCAGTGCTGAAAGATGCGAGTTAGAGGTGCTGCCAGTGGTCTGCACATCTTCTCAACAATCTTGGCTCAATTTCGGGGCCCCACAGCCTTTTCTTGGTCAAGCGATTTAAAGAAGGAAATGCACCTCCTCCTGCCTTATTGTCACCACTGACAGTTTTGACACAGTTCTGCAGCTAGCCAAGGGGGGTTTCCCTTGCTGGATCAGGAATTTGCATTTTGGTAGCAAAGTGTTCAGCAAAGAGGTTCGCCTTCTTTTGACTATAGTAGAGGTGGCCCCATCCTTTTCGATTCAGGCAGATAACCTTGTTGTCCTTGACCAGGGACCACCAGGTTTTGGAGCCTACCCTACCTGATGCTAACTTTTCTTTTAGTGTCCACCTCCCATTTAGAAATGGCCCACTTTTGAACATCACCCATATGCCTACAGGCTTGCATGTGAAAGTTCCTGTTATAGGTGGTAGGATGTCTCTTATACCTTCGCCATGCTTTGTACTTAGCAGTAGCAGCCTCTCTACAACGAAAGCCAAACCAAGGCTGATCTGTAGGCTTTGTCACATATTGCCGGTGAGGAATGTGTTCTTGTTGCAGATTAAGGATGTGTCCAGTGAAGGCTTTCACTTGGTTGTCAACATCCCCCTGTAGAAGAGCATTCCAGTCGGTGGTGGCGAGCTCAGAGCAAAGGGCTGTCCAATTACCCCTTTCCCATAGCCAGGTTGTGCGTGTGGACTCCTCACCTCGTTCTGTTGGGATCTTAAGTGTGGTAAAAACAGCCTTGTGGTCAGACGATCTCTCTCTCTCTCTCTCTCTCTCTCTCTCTCTCTCTCTCTCTCTCTCTCTCTCTCTCTCTCTCTCTCTCTCTCTCTCTCTCTCTCTCTCTCTCCATTGCTCTGAGTACTTCCCCTCGGCATTAAAGGCTTAAGTCAGGCTTAACACTCCAACCGTGCTATCACACCCCTGACCATCATAGACTCAAGCGAGTGCCAATTACCACGGAAACTTGTCAACAAGTACACAACAGTCACTCCAGCATTGACAGTACATAAGCGAGGAGAAGTACTCCTGAATCGCTCCACCACTGATATCTCAGTCTTCATTCTGGAGGGTGAGATATGGGCTGGCCTCCCACTCCTCCTAGGGAGTGTGTCTTGAAGGAATACCTGGCAAGGGAGTCACCTTAAAGTTGATGATAATCTAGAATCTAGAAACCTTCATGAGAATGAGAGAGAGAGACAGAGAAAATTAGTGTTGACGAGGCATGTTGTGGAGCCAGGGAATTGTTATAACTGTTGTTGTTATTATTATTATTATTATTATTATTATTATTATTATTATTATTATTATTATTATTAGTAGTAGTAGTAGTAGTAGTAGTAGTAGTAGTAGTAGTAGTAGTAGTAGTAGTAGTAATAGTAGTAGTAGTAGTAGTAGTACTAGTAATATTGTTATAATTATTATTATTATTATTCTTGTCGTCAAGACCGAGGAGGCACACTGCTTTTCATGGTTCACGGTAAAGCGCATCACCTCAGAGGATAGATCTCATTTAAATCATAGATTGTTTTAACGAAACTTTAAAATATATGGAATTGATTTGTTTTTCTCGGAAGACTGCTACCTAGGTGACGAACGAGATACCTGTGCAACACCTGTGCAACACCTGTGCTTCACCCTTGCAGTACTTGTGTCTTATTCATCAACTGGTCAGTATTGTATCCCTTTAACTTCATTTTCCAATTGATACATTGTATACATTGATATTGGAAACGAGCTCTTGATCCGAGGAAGTGAAGCTACGCCCTCCCCGTCCTCTAATCAAACCTCCCATACGTTACACGGGTTTAACGTTTTGTCAAGAATATAATGTAATTTTTCTTTTCTTTTCCAGAAACAGGAGTATTTCACAGATTTTTAATACTTAGGTTTGAAAAAAATCTATTAAAATCTATCAATTTAAGTACGTTTACTTTAAATTATTTTTTAATAATAAAAAAAAAGTGTGGGAATAAACGAGGGTCGAATATGTGAAAAATATAATATATTTAAGCAAAGTCAACATAATGTGGCCCTCATAGCTATATATTTCGAGTACAGTTCACGAGACACAATGTTTATACACTTAATGTTAAACCAATATTAAACCAGTCAGACGGCGCTTGTAATATACCTGTCAGTTCCCGAAGAACATAGAAGACTGTAGCACAAGATGGCTGCAAAGAAGTTATAGGAGATAAAGATTGCAAAGAAAGATTCACAACAGAACCCGTTCATTCTGAAACAAGGTGAAAGATTCACAACAGAACCCGCTCATTCTGAAACAAGGTGAAAGATTCTCAACAGAACCCGTTCATTCTGAAACAAGGTGAAAGATTCTCAACAGAACCCGTTCATTCTGAAACAAGGTGAAAGATTCACAACAGAACCCGTTCATTCTGAAACAAGGTGAAAGATTTTCAACAGAATCCGTTCATTCTGAAACAAGGTGAAAGATTCTCAACAGAACCCGTTCATTCTGAAAACAAGGTGAAAGATTCTCAACAGAACCCGTTCATTCTGAAACAAGGTGAAAGATTCACAACAGAACCCGTTCATTCTGAAACAAGGTGAAAGATTCTCAACAGAATCCGTTCATTCTGAAACAAGGTGAAAGATTCTCAACAGAACCCGTTCATTCTGAAACAAGGTGAAAGATTCTCAACAGAACCCGTTCATTCTGAAACAAGGTGAAAGATTCTCAACAGAACCCGTTCATTCTGAAACAAGGTGAAAGATTCTCAACAGAACCCGTTCATTCTGAAACAAGGTGAAAGATTCTCAACAGAACCGTTCATTCTGAAACAAGGTGAAAGATTCACAACAGAACCCGTTCATTCTGAAACAAGGTGAAAGATTCTCAACAGAATCCGTTCATTCTGAAACAAGGTGAAAGATTCTCAACAGAACCCGTTCATTCTGAAACAAGGTGAAAGATTCTCAACAGAACCCGTTCATTCTGAAACAAGGTGAAAGATTCTCAACAGAACCCGTTGATTCTGAAACAAGGTGAAAGATTCTCAACAGAACCCGTTCATTCTGAACAAGGTGAAAGATTCTCAACAGAACCGTTCATTCTGAAACAAGGTGAAAGATTCTCAACAGAACCCGTTCATTCTGAAACAAGGTGAAAGATTCTCAACAGAACCCGTTCATTCTGAAATAAGGTGAAAGATTCTCAACAGAACCCGTTCATTTTGAAACAAGGTGAAAGATTCACAACAGAACCCGTTGATTCTGAAGAAACAGAGATTATCAAATCTCATAACAAAAAACTAACACACTAATACTATTTAAAGTGAAAAATGATTCAATGAGTCGAGAGATCGATGTGAAACCTAAGAAGAGGAGGAGAAATGCCGTCCACGTTTTTCCCAACAGTTATATAACAAAGCAGATTCCCGCCAAAAGATCTGAAAGAGAAAGAATGAGAACAAGTTACTCTATCATATGATCTCAAGACCTCTGTTTTTTCTCGCCCATGTTGTGACTTTACGATGTTTCCAAGACAGATCGAAACGTCGACATTAGGTTCCTCTCCTCAGCGGGGTTTTTGGTGAATCTAACGGAGAATTGAGTACTTTACGAAACGTTTGGACAAGCCCTCAGATGTTAGGTTGTGGTCACTGGAACACAGATGTTAGGTTGTGGTCACTGGAACACAGGTGTTAGGTTGTGGTCACTGGAACACAGGTGTTAGGTTGTGGTCACTGGAACACAGGTTTTAGGTCGTGGTCACTGCAACACAGATGTTGGTTATGGTCACTGGAACACAGACCTTAGTTCATAGACTAACCACAGACCGCTCAGGGCACAGGAAAAATTGGTGCTTGGTAGTGTCTAGTGTCTGAGACGTCGTGAATGATCGCCTAAGGCATAGTGCTTGTATCTGTGTGTGTATGTGTGTGCATGTGTGTGTGTGTGTGTGTGTTTGTATGTGTGTGTGTGTGTGTGTGTGTGTGTGTGTGTGTGTGTGTGTGTGTGTGTGTGTGTGTGTGTGTGTGTGTGTGTGTGTGTGTGTGTATGCGTCTGTATGTCACTAACATCTTACTGTAATCCTTATTTCAGGAATCAGTGTATATTCTTGCTTAACAGTATACAATTTGCTCAGAGACCAGCGCTAATGACCTCTAATTGTGGAAGTCATTAAGCTCTTTTAAATACATACTCCTCTATCTACACTGTAAATACGCTCAAAAGGACTTCTGCTGATTACTTTCCAATATATTGTGTAAAATATTCTGTCTGTCTGTCTGTCTGTCTGTCTGTCTGTCTGTCTCTTTCTCTCTCTCTCTCTCTCTCTCTCTCTCTCTCTCTCTCTCTCTCTCTCTCACTCTCTCTCTCTCTCTCTCTCTCACTCTCTCTCCATTATTTTGCAGTAAATGGCGTCGTTATGCAAAAACTGTAATAATATATGTAATTTTTATTACCTCTGATTTTACCATTATGATCATTTTGAACTGAATTTAGGGCATTTAAATTGTTGTAAAGTAGATAGATGTAATATACGTCCACACACACACACACACACACACACACACACACACACACACACACAACACACACACACACACACACAGGCAACATGGATGACTGTATTCTGGAATACAAAATGAGAAAGAAAAGAATAGGGCTCTAAGAATAGCAGTTACGAAGATAAGGCACAAAGAAGAATGGCTGAAGACAGACGAGGACGTATAGAAACTGCCAGGCTCTTAAGTATATAGAAGTTTGATAAGACAATTCAATAAAGTATTGTGTGATAACAGGGAAGAATATGAACAAAGTTGAATATGAACAAAGTTGAATATGAACAAAGTTGAATATGAACAAAGTTGAATATGAACGAAGTTGAATACGAACGAAGTTGAATATGAATAAGGAAGAATATGAACAAAGTTGAATATGAACAAAGTTGAATATTTAAAAAAATTGAAAAATAAACGAAGTTTATTATGAACAAGGAAGAATTTTGAACAAAATCCAAAATGAGCGGGGTTGAAAAAGGGAAAAAAGTTGAATATGAACAAGGAAGAAAATTGAAAAAAGTTGAAAAAAAGAACAAGGGAAGGGAAAATGAAAAAGTTGAATTTTGAACAAGGGGAAAAAATAAGAACAAAAATCGAATTTTTTATTTGAAAACATTTTATGTAGAAAAAGTTTATTTTTTTTTTAAGTTATTTAAAATGTTAAATAGTATACCAGAGAACAAGGGCAAAGGGAGAGAACAACTTGGGTTCCCTTTAAGAACCCAAAACAAGGTAGGGGAACAACTTGGGTTCTTCAAACACAAGAACCCAAAGGGAGGAACAATTGGGTTTTAAAACAAGAACCCAAAGGGAGAGGGAAAAAAAATTGGGGATTCCAAAACACAAGAACCAAGGTTTTGAGAACAAATTGGGTTTTTAAAACACAAGAACAAAGGGAGAGAACAACCCTTTGGGGTTTTTCCAAAAACAAAAGAACAAGGTTTTGAGGAAAAACTTGGGGTTTTTCAAAAACACAAAAACAAAGGGAGGAACAACCTGGGGTTTTTCAAGACAAAAAGGGAAAAGGTAGGAACACCCTTTGGGGTTTTTTCAAACACAAGAAAAAAGGTAAAACCCAAATTGGGGTTTTTCAAGACCAAAAAGAACAAAGGGAGAGAAAAACTTGGGGTTTTTCAAGGGCACAAGAAACAAGGTAAAAGAACAAAATTGGGTTTTCCCAAAACACAAGGGAAAAAGGGAGGGGGGAAAAAAATTGGGGGTTTTTCAAGGGCACAAGAACAAGGTAGAGGGAAAAACTTTGGGGGCTTCAAAACCCCAAGAAAAAGGTAGGAACCAAATTGGGTTTTCCCCAAGACACCGAAACCCAAAGGGAAAGAACCCAAACTTTTGGGGTTTTTTCAAAAAAAAGAAAAAGGTTTGAGAAAACCTGGGGGCTTCAAAAAAAAGAAAAAGGTAGGGAACAAAATTGGGTTTTTTCCAAAGGGCACAAGAACAAGGTTTGAGAACAAATTGGGGGTTTTTCAAAAACACAAATAAAAGGGAGAGAAAAACCCTTTGGGGTTTTTCAAGACAACAAGAACAAAGGGAGGAAAAAACTTGGGTTCTTCCAAGACACAAGAACAAGGTTGAGAAAACTTGGGTTTTTTCAAACACAAAGAAAAAGGTTTGAGAACAAATTGGGTTCTTCAAACACAAGGAAAAAGTAGAGAAAACTTGGGTACTTCAAAGAACAAGAACAAGGTTGAGAAACAATTTGGGTTCTTCAAGACACAAGAACAAGGGGTAGAGAACAACTTGGGTTTTTTCAAGGGAAAAAAGAAACAAAGGGAGGGGAAAAACCCTTTGGGGTTTTTCAAGGGCACAAAAAACAAGGTAGGAGAAAACCTTGGGTTCTTCAAAAACCCAAGAACAAGGTAGGGGAACAAAATTGGGTTCTTCAAGACACAAAAAACAAAAGGGAGGAAAAACAATTGGGTTCTTCAAGAACAAGAAAAAGGTAGAGAAAACTTGGGTTCTTCAAGGACACAAAAACAAGGGAGGGGAAACTTGGGTAATTTTAAGAAAAGAAAAAAGGTAGAGAACAAATTGGGTTCTTCAAGGGCACAAGAAAAAAAGGGAGAGAACAAAATTGGGTTCTTTTTAAAAACAAAAGAAACAAGGTAAGGAAAACCCCAACTTGGGTTCTTCAAAAACAAGAACAAGGTGAGAACAACCTGGGTTCTTCAAAACAAAGACAAGGTAGGAAAACTTGGGGGTTTTTCAAGAACAAGAACAAGGTAGGAAAAAACTTGGGGGTTTTTCAAAAACAACCCAAAAACAAGGTAGGAACAACTTGGGTTCTTCAAGACACAAGAAAAAAGGGGGAGAACAACTTGGGTTTCCCTTTAAGAAAACAAGAACAAAGGTTTTGAGAAAAAAATTGGGTTCTTTAAGACAAAAAGAACAAGGTAGAGAACCCAAATTGGGTTCTTCAAGACCAAGAACCCAAAGGGAGAGAAAACTTGGGTTCCTCAAGACACCCAAAAAAGGGAGAGAAAAACTTGGGTTCTTCAAGACACAAGAAAAAAGGTTTGAGGAAAAAACCTGGGTTCTTCAAGACCAAGAACAAGGTAGAGAAACAACTTTTTGGGGTTTTTTTAAGAACAAGAACAAGGTAGAGAACAACTTGGGTTCTTCAAGACACAAGAACAAGGTAGAGAACAACTTGGGTTCTTCAAGACACAAGAACAAGGTAGAGAACAACTTGGGTTCTTCAAGACACAAGAACAAGGTAGAGAACAACTTGGGTTCTTCAAGACACAAGAACAAAGGGAGAGAACAACCTGGGTTCTTCAAGACACAAGAACAAGGTAGAGAACAACTTGGGTTCTTCAAGACACAAGAACAAGGTAGAGAACAACTTGGGTTTTTTCAAAACAAGAACGGTAGAGAACAACTTGGGTTTTTCAAGACACAAGAACAAGGTAGAGAACAACTTGGGTTCTTCAAGACACAAGAACAAGGTAGAGAACAATTTTGGGTTTTTTCAAGAAAAAAACAAGGGAGAGAACAACTTTGGGGTTTTTCAAGACACAAGAACAAGGAAGAAAAAATTGGTTCTTTAAGACACAAAAAACAAAGGGAGAGAACAATTGGGTTTTCAAGAACAAGAACAAGGTAGAAACAATTGGTTCTTCAAGACACAAGAACAAGGTAGAGAACAATTGGGGTTTTTCAAGACACAAGAACAAGGAGAGAACAACTTGGGTTTTTTCAAGCACAAGACAAGGTAGGAAAAACTTGGGTCTTCAAGACCAAAAAAAGGTAGAGAACATTTGGGCTTCAAGACACAAAAAAAAGGTAGAGACAACTTGGGTTCTTCAAAACCAAAAAAAAGGTAGAGAAACTTGGGTTCTTCAAGACACAAGAAGGGTAGAGAACAAAATGGGGTTTTTCAAGACACAGAAAAAAGGGGGGAAAAACACTGGGTTCTTCAAGACACAAGAACAGGGTAGAGAACAGCCTGGGTTCTTCAAGACACAAGAACAGGGTAGAGAACAACCTGGGTTCTTCAAGACACAAGAACAGGGTAGAGAACAGCCTGGGTTCTTCAAGGCACAAGAACAGAGACGAGAACAGCCTGGGTTCTTCAAGATACAAGAACAGGGTAGAGAACAGCCTGGGTTTTTCAAGATACAAGAACAGGGTAGAGAACAGCCTGGGTTCTTCAAGGCACAAGAACAGGGTAGAGAACAACCTGGGTTCTTCAAGACACAAGAACAGGGTAGAGAACAGCCTGGGTTCTTCAAGACACAAGAACAGGGTAGAGAACAACCTGGGTTCTTCAAGACACAAGAACAGGGTAGAGAACGTCTGGGTTCTTCAGGTTCAAGAACCAGGGTAAGAGGAAACGTCTGGGTTCTTCAAGGTACAAGAAGAGGGTTAGGAGAAACAGGCTTTGGTCTCAAGGACACAAGAAAACAGGGTGAGAAAACAGTCTGGGTTTCTTCAAGACAAAGAACAGGCGTAGAGAATAGCCTGGGTTCTTTCAAGTACACCAAAACCCTGGGGTAGAGCAAAAACCAGTCTGGGGTCTTCAAGGTTACACAGAAAACAGGGTAGAAGAAAAACAGTCTGGGTTCTTCAAGTTACAAGAACCCACGGGTAGGAGAACCAACCTGGGTCTTCAAAGAGACACAGAACAGGGTAGAGAAACAAACCTGGGTTCTTCAAAGACACACAGGAAAAAACAGGGTTGGTAGAAGAACAACCTGGGTTCTTCAAAGACAACAAGAAACAGGGTAGAGACAAATGTCTGGGTTCTTCATGACCACAAAAAGAACAGGGTAGAGAACCAGCCTGGGGTTGGTCTTCAAGGACAAACAGTGCAGGGTAGAGAACACAACCTGGGTTCTTCAAGACACAAGAAGGGGTTAGAGGAAACAACCTGGGCTCTCTTCCAAGGACACAAAGAGCGGGTAGAGAACAACCTGGGTTCTTCAAGACCACAAGAACAGGGTAGATAGTAGAGGTAGAGAACAGCTGGGTTCTTTCAAGGACACAAGGAACAGCGTAGAGAAAACAGTCTGCGGTTCTTCAAGACCAAGACACAGTGTAGTAGAGAATAGTCTGGGTTCTGTAAAGGACACAATGAAACGGGTTAGAGAACAGCCTGGGTTCTTTCAAGACACAAGAACAGGGTAGAGAACAGCCTGGGTTCTTCCAAGACCACTCAAGAACAGGGTAGAGAGACAACAGCATGGGTTTGTCAGCCAACAACGGGCAGGGTAGAAAACAAGCTGGGTTCTTCCAGGGCACCGACCCATTCCAGAACCGGTAGAGAACAGCTGTTGTTCTTCCAGGCACAAAGAACAGGGTTAGAGAACAGCCTGGGTTCTTCAAGGACACAAAGAACACGGTAGAGAAAAACAGTTCTGGGTTCTTCAAGACACAAGAACAGGGAGGTTAGAGGAAAACAGCCCTGGGTTCTTCAAGAACAAGAGCACGGGTAGGAGAACAGCCTGGGTTCTTCCAGGCACAAAGACAGGGTAGAGCACAGCCTGGGGTTCTCCAGGCACAAGAACAGGGTAGAGAACAGCCGGGTTCTTCAAGAACAAGAAACCGGATAGAGAACAGTTGGGTTTCTCCAAGACAATGGGAATAAACTCCGGGTAGATCAGCAATCTCTTGCATCTGCCACAGGCACTGCATGACTCCTACGGGTTACCGCTCCCGTTAAACTAATTGTAATAAATCTAGGGCGACCTTCAAAATAAAAAATCTTTTACAATTAATAAAGTTTTAATAATTTAGGCTTTATTTTTTCTGTATTTATTCTTTAATAAAATTGATGGATAGATTGATAGATCGATAGATTAGATAAAGATAGATAGATAGATAGGATAGATCGATCGAATAGATCGATAGATAGATAGATAGATAGTAGATAGATTAGATGATAAATACAAAGGAAAGAAGAGAGAGAGAGAGGGAGAAAGAGAGAAAGAGAGAAAGATATATATATATAATATATATATAGAGAGAGAGGGAGAGAGAGAGGAGAGAGAGACGGAGAGGAGAGAGAGGAAGAGGCAGGAGAGAGAGAGAGAGAGACTAGGAGGAGGTGGAGAGAGATGTGAGGAGAGAGAGGAGAGAGAGAGAGAGAGAGAGAGAAGAGAGAGGAAGAGAAGGAGCGAGGAGGGAACCGAAAGTGGGGAGAGAGAGAGATGAGGGGAAAGAGAGGCGAGGAGGGAGAGAGAGAGAGAGAGAAAGGAGAGAAAGACGAGGAGGAGAGAAGAGAGAGAGAGGAGAGGAGGAAGAGAGAGACGACCCGAGAGGAGAGAGGAAAGAGAGAGAGGTCGCGGAAGAGAGATGGGAGAGAGGAGAGAGGAGAGAGAGAGGACGCGGAGAGAGAGAGAGGGAGAGAGAGAGAGATGAGTGGAGAGGAGAGAGAGAGAGACATAGAGAGAGAAGAGGAGAGGAAGGAGAGAGACAGAGAGAAGGGAGAGAGTGGATGACGAGAGAAGAGAAGAGAGGAGGGGCGGAGAGAGGACGCCCCCGAGAGAGAGGGAAGAGAGAGAGGAAGTGAGGAGAGAGAGAGAGAGACGGAGGGGACAGAGAGAGACATGAGAGAGGAGAGAGAGGTGGAGAGCAGAGGAGAAGGACGCTGAGACGACGAGAGAGAGAGGAGCAGAGAGAGGAGGAAAGAGGAGAAGGGAATGAGCAGAGATGATGAGGAGGAGGAGAGAGTGAGAGACGTGACTGACCGGGAGAGAGGAGAAGATGAGAGAGGAGAGAGGGGAGAGAGAGGAGAGAAGACGAGGAGACGAGAGAGGAGGTGAGTACGGAGAGGAGAGTGACGAGAGGAGAGCGAGAAGGTAGAGAGGTGAGAGAGGGAGAGAGCAGAGCAGAGAGAGAGAGAGAGTGGAATACAGCGCCTGGAGTACAGGAGGGAAGGTTCCAAGAAGTCCTACCTCAGGGACTCATGTTCAATGCTAATCAATGGACTTGCCCTCTTGGGCTGTGTTGTAAAGTTTGACAGCTAAGAAAATCCATACAGGGTAAGCACTTCATGAGCTCCTCAAATATTAGATAACCTACAAGCTATTGTTGGAAGGTCAGTGCCAAGGCCTGCATACATGTGGGTGACGTCGTAAGCTGCTCATTGATGGTGGACACTATTGGGACAATAGAATGGACCGTCCCACCAACTGGAGCTTTATCTCAGGGGGGTACACAACTGGGGGGTAAATTTTCTGTCATCGCTAATGGTCCCACAGGACTGACCAGAGTTCAAAACATACCTTTGGACAAATTTCTAACACTTTTCCTTTTGATCACCACAGAGGGGGAAAAAATTCTCTTACCTGCAAACGAGGGAGCCTTGGATCTGTTAATTCTCCTACACCTGACATCTGCTGCTTCAGCCACTGCCAGGTCCAACTTGAAGTGCCAAATTACCATCTCCTGATACCTACACTGTCAGCCACACCTGCCGGCACTATTCCAGAATCTGGGGTAGCAGGTGGCTCATCAGAAGTTCTGAGCCCCAGGAGTTTCTCCACCAGAGATTTGGTGCTAGTTAATGATCAGGGAACCATCCACTGCACCTATTACCTCTGACGCCACAAAGTTACGAACAGCAGGGGACACCTTGTCAGAAACTGTGGTAGAGGACGGGCGGGGCACGAGGGGACGTGGAAGAGGACGTGGAGGAGGTAGACTCTACAGCCCTATCACCCTCCACTAACACAGTTCTAGCGGTTAGTATCTTTGAGGAAAATCTGCAAAAACAGGCGTTATGCAACAAAATCCTAGTCCACCCTCCAGGCCACCTAGGCTGTGCTCTAAGCATGTCACCGGAACAGGGGCACTCTTGCCAACAAACTGCCTGCGAGATACCAGGTTGTTTAATTTTCACTGCTACAAGAAAAGTACATCAGGAGGGAATAGGTCGGAAGAAAAAAGGAACCTCGACCAGACAGTTGGCCTCAGGTTTAGGACGAACCTGTTTCTCAGACCAAACAGCAGGAGGATCTCCTGAACTTGGTGGAAACAAACTCAAAAGTCACCCCACTTTAGTACTCCCTATCCCAGCCCAGCAGGTGTGGTATTGTGCCTTATTCAAGGACACAGACTTTCATCCTGTTGCAGCTGCCTCGGTTACCCTAACCTTCTCTCAGGGCAGGCACCTTTCACCAATTCCCTACACACCCCACCACCTCAAGTGCCTCTTCATTCATCTGAGGAGGCCAGTCTATTCAGCTCCTGTCGGCACAACATTAGAGGTTTTCATTACTAATGTTGGGGAGAGCTCACACATAGTTTTGCGACACTCGACGTTCCCGACACCTTGTATCTGTTGTTGAAACATTTTTGCGGAATGACGGGACTTCCAGAATAATTTTGCACAAAGAGAGCAATGCTGGGCTACACCTCATGATGAGACGAGGAACAGGCAAGGGCAAGGAGGAGTTGGTTGCTGGTGTGTTCTCCTAAAGTGTTCATGCCCAGGCCACATTGAAGTTGCCAACCACTACACATCTTGAAATGATTGTTCTTCAAGCTCTGTATAACACTAGTACCTCTGTAATAGATGAGCAATGTACAGACCTCAGTGGCAACATTGCAGACCCCATTCAATCTTCCTAATGGAAAAGTATTGCTCCTTCTGCTAAAACACAACTGTCAAACTTATAATAATTGTTGGTGGGAACCTCAACCTGCCACCTTATTACAGGTGGGTCTTTGATGGACCTTCTTGCAGTGTTTGACATGAGAAACTATGTTGTTTCCCTACTCACTATCTGGCTCCTACCTTGACCCAGTAGTGAGTGAATCTGGCAGAAGGCATACATAGTCCACTTGTCACCCCTCGGCTTCGTTGGATCGTCTGAGCACAAGTCTGTTTTTATGATACTTAAGAATCCCAACAGAACGAGGTTGAGGAGTCCACAGCACAACTGGATATGTGGAAAGAGGTAATTGGTTCAGCCCTTCGCTCTGAGCTCGACCAACCACCCGATTGGATGCTTTCTTCAGGGGATGTTGACACAAAACCAAGAGAAAGTCTTCACTGGAAACATCCTTAATCTACACAAGAACACATTCCTCACGGAAATGTGACAAATCCAACAGTCGCCTTGGTTTGGCTTTCGTTTGTTAGATGAGGCTGCTAATGCTTAGTAAAAAGCATGGCGAAGGTATAAGAGACATCTCACAACCTATATAACAGGAAACTTTGCACATGGCAAGCATGTAGGCTTATGGGTTGACGTTCAAAGTGGGGGCATTGCTAAGAGTCTGAGGTGGACACTAAAATGAAAGCTAGCATCAGGTAGGGGTAGGCTCCAAAAAACCATGTGGTCCCTGGACAAGGACAGACAAGGTAATCTGCTGATGAAGCTCATTCCACCATCTAATCGAATACAGGTGGGTACCTCCTCTACTAGTTAGTCAAGGGAAGGCGGACCTCTTTGTTGATCACTTTGCTACCAAAATGCAAGTTCCTGTATCCAGCAAGGGACCCTCCTTGGCTAGCTGCAAGGGAACTGTGTCAAAACTGTCAGTGGTGACAATAAGGCAGGAGGAGGTGCATTGATTTCCTTCTTACATCGCTTGACCAAGAAAAGGCAGCTGTGTGGGCCAAGAAGTTGAGCCCAGGGTTTTGAGATGGCCAGGACCAGCTCGCAGGCACTCTATACTCGCTTCTTTCAGCACTGGCTAGTACAGTGTAATTGGCCATCCTATGAAAGAGGGCAAATGTACGTCCCTGTTACAAAAAGAAGAGAAGCGGCGAAATCAGCAATAAAGACCGTGTCACTTCCTGTTCATCTTTGGTAAGACTCCTTTGAGACAAATAATTCTCAAAACAAATGACAGAGTTTTTTGACTACCACCTCACTACTTAGTGATCGTCAATTATGGCTTCAGGAAAGGTAACTCTGTGTGATTCTGTTCTAAAAACTCCTCCATAGTAGGGTGCAAGCAGTCCACTGGATGATTGGAATCCAAAGTCAGCTGTGTGGTCAGCACTGGACATTGCTGGCGCTTTCGAACCGGGCTTGTGGCACCAGGGTTCTCTTAGCAAAACTTCAATCACTGGCGACTTAGCAAGGCTCCTACGCTATGTCTACTCAGTGATTACCAATACGGCAGATCTCTAGTGTGTTCCCTCAGTGTAACGGAAATCAGCAAGATAATCCCCATTGGGGACAGTGTTTATCCACAGGGAAGCGTCTGCGGGGTCCATTGTTATGGAATGGTCTACTTCAACGCCTTCTTCATCTCATCCCATCGGAATTCACCATGGCAGACCGACTGTTTTACATGACACTTCACTTATTCAAGTGAAGAAATGCCGCTGCTCTATAGCTACATCAGATTCAACCAGCTGAGAGCTTATTTAGCTTGGGGGAGGAAAATAGATGGCAAGTAACATTTTGCACCTGAGCGGAAAAAACGCAATGATGATTAGTCTCTAGGAGCCATATGTGGTAAATGTGGTTTCAGTTAGTAAGGATGAATGGGAGGGCTGTTGGACCTGGAGAAGAATTGATATCCTTGGGGTTTGAAATTTGACTCAAAACTAACCATGAAGAACCATGTTGTAAAATCTTGCAAACAAGGCAGCACAGGAAAGCTTACAGACTTCGCCGTATCTCGCATCTGCTTGGACAGTAGGGGCTGCAAGATCATGAAAACCGAGGGACCAAAGTAACGCTCACACCTTGAGTATGCTTCAACTTTTTGGTTTGCCCTGCCCCCCCCCCCCCCCCCCCCTCTCATCTGCGGACTGCTTGGACAGAGTAGAGAAAGAGCAAGACGTTCATCTCTCGCCTGGACTCATCCTCGAAATAGATCGGGTCCATTTCAGCAGACAGAGCCTTCAACTTAGGAGGGATGTATGGGTGGTGTGCCTTATGTTATGTACAAGGCCAATATTGTCAAAAATACCGCACTTGGGTGGTTCCACTTAGAGGACAGCGTGAAAAACAAGCTTTTATGCCACAGACGGGCAGGGGAATAGCAGAAACTTCACTGGCTGTTACCTTTCTCCAGAAACATCACTCATCTGAGATCTCATACATCCCAAGGTATATGACTTAGTATGGAAACACATTCGTACTGATTAATGATGTCAACGAGATTAAAGTCAGTTGATCAAAATGAAAATGCTGGCCCCAAACTGGCTCCAACTCATCCTGTTTTCCATAACTTGTATGGGGTCTCATAATCAAATTAAAAAATCGCTTTCAAATGAGCTGATGGAGGTAACAGCTCTTAGCTTGCCAAAAAAAAGTTAGGATCCTTAACCTGTAAATGCTTGTAAATAAAGTAGGGAGCCTTAACCTTGTTAAATAACCACCCTGTGTTAAAAAAAAAAACAAAAAGGATGAGGGAGAGAGAGCGAGAGAGAGGAGAGAGGAGTGAAGAGGGGGAGAGAGGGAGGACGGAGAGAGGGAGAGGAGAGGCGAGGAGAGAAGGAGAGGAGAGAGAGGAGGAGGACGAAGGTGAGGGGGAGAGAGAGAGAGAGAGGAGAGAGAGAGAAGGAGATGAGGGAAGAGCGAGGAGAGAGAGAGGAAGGACGACGAGTGAGGAGAGGAGAAGAGAGAGGAGGAGGGAGGAGAGAGAGCAGGAGGAGGCGGGAAGAGGAGAGGGAGAGGAGAGAGAGGAGAGGGGAGGAGGAGGAGGGGGGAGACGAGTGCGGGAGAGGAGGGACGGAGGAGGAGAGACGAGAGAGAGCGAGAGATGTGTTTTTAACGTATATTGGTTGTCGCCTCTGAAAAAAAAAAATGGATCCGGCTCTGTCGTGTTCAAACTCTGCCTGATATTCCATTTGATGCAAACTGATCTTTTGGACATATATTGTTCAGTTATTTTTTTTTTTTTTGGGGGGGGGGGAGAGGGACTGGGCAAGCTGGTGAAGAGCAACAGCGGCGGCCACCAGATTTTACAAGCTGGAGTGAACGTTAAAATTCTGAGTTTTGGGATTCAATTGTTACATGTGTCCAATACAATAACGAAGCAAGCGAAGCAGGTGAAGCAAAGGACCTAAAACGTCAGGAAAACTGTGCTTCAGAAGGAAGAAAACAGGGCGTGATTATTTTAGAAACGCAGTTTTCCAGGAAAAGCTACCAGATTGATGAGATAAGGAGAACGAAGGAACGAAGGGAGGAGAAATTTGATCGTCGTTGGGAAACCCTTTTAAAACTTTGAGCAAGTCATGCTTACAAAATAATTTTTAGCGCAAATAAATTCAGTTACAATTTTGAACTCAAGATGTCTGTGTGTATACATACACTGTGTGAGGTTGTAAAGGTGTATTGAAATAATGGTAGAATTCCGGAAATGTTGAAAAATGGAAAAGATTTTTCAAATCCCAAATTTTTATTGGGGAAAAGCTGCCTCCTGGAGTTTTGTCAAGTCGACAAATATCCTGGGGCAAAAACGTTGCTACAAAAATGTCACTTTAAATTTAACAGATGAATTGGGTAAATTTTAAAGGGAAAGTATTATTTGAAATACGTGCCCTGGGCAGAATAACTATTTTATCGAAAATAAACTGAGGCAGGATAATTGCTCTTAGTCGCAAAAATGGGGAGGATAATGTTTTAGTCAGAAAATAAGCGGGCAGGAAAATTTGTTTAGTCAGAAAAAAGCTGAGGCGGATAATTACTCTTAGTCAGAAATAGCTGAGGCAGGTAATTCTCTTATCAGTAAATAAGCTGAGGCAGGATAATTGCCTTATAAAAAGCTGAGGCGGGAAAATTGTCTTGTCATAAAAAAGCTGAGGCAGGATAATTGCTCTTAGTCAGTAAATAAGCTGAGGCAGGATAATTGCTCTTAGTCAGTAAATAAGCTGAGGCAGGATAATTACTCTTAGTCAGTAAATAAGTGAGGCAGGTTAAATTATTTTAGTCAGTAAATAAGCTGGGCAGGTAATTGCTCTTAGAAAATAACTGAGGCAGGATAATTTGCTCTTACAGCAAATAAGCTGAGGGGGGTAATGCTCTTAGTCATAAATAAGCTGAGGCAGGATAATTGCTCTTAGTCAGTAAATAAGCTGAGGCAGGATAATTACTCTTAGTCAGTAAATAAGCTGAGGCAGGATAATTGCTCTTAGTCAGTAAATAAGCTGGGCGGGGTTTTAAATTGCTCTTGTAAATAAGTGAGGCAGGAAAAATTTTTCTTATCATAAAAAGCTAGGCAGGATAATTGCTTTGTCAAAAAAATAAGTGAGGCAGGAAAATTAAATCTTAGTCAATAAATAAGCTGAGGCAGGATAATTACTCTTAGTCAGTAAATAAGCTGAGGCAGGATAATTGCTCTTAGTAAATAAGCTGAGGCAGGATAATTGCTCTTAGTCAGCAAATAAGCTGAGGCAGGATAATTGCTCTTAGTCAGTAAATAAGCTGAGGCAGGATAATTGCTCTTGTCAGTAAATAATGAGGAGGATAATTACTCTTAGTCAGAAAATAAGTGGGGCGGAAAATTACTTTAGCATAATAAGCTGGGCGGAAATTACTCTTATCGTAAATAAACTGGGCAGGAAAATTTATCTTAGTCAGCAAATAAGCTGGGGCAGGATATTCCCTTTTTGTAAATAACTGAGGCAGGTTTAATTTATCTTAGTCAGAAATAAGTGAGGCAGGTAATTCTCTTTGTCAGTAAATAATTTGAAATTACTAAACAACTCTTACTCTGTGGGTTTTAATTAAAAAAAAAAAAAAGATTTTCAAGAATAGGTCTTAGGAGCCGATAATTAGGACCAGAAAAACTTTTTGAAGGTGATAAGGAGGCTGAGTTAGGAGCTTTTGAATCGACCCTTGCAATCAAAAAATAGGCGAGTACTCCCGCAATCAACATCCACAGACGTGTATCAAAAAAAGGGGACAAAAAACAAAAAAGGATTATCACGCAAACATTCAACAAACCGTATTTAAAACCCCTTACCACAGCGGATTCAAAAAAACGAAAAAAAAAACAAAACACGTTTTATTTGTTTGATCTGTGTGTGTGTGTGTGTGTGTGTTTTCACCCATTTTTGGTTGCAGGAGTCGATTCATGTCCTGGCCCCGCCTCTTCCCTGTTATTTGTTGTTTTTGTGGTATCACCTAGTTTTGTTGCAGGAGTCGGTCAAGTCCCGGGGCCCGCCTCTTCCTGGTGTGTGTGTGGTGTACCACCTATTTGTGGTTTCAGGGTCGATTTTATGCTCCTGGCCCGCCTTTCCCCCGTGTATGTGTGTGTGTGGGGGTGTGTACTCACCTAGTTATTGTTGCGGAGTCGATCATGCTCCTGGTCCCCCCCCCTTTCCCTGTGGTGTGTGTGTGTGTGTGGTGTGTGTGTGGGGGTGTGTGTGTGTGTGTGTGTGTTGGGGGGTGTGTGGTGTGTGTGTGTGTGTTGTGTGTGTGTGTGTGGGGGTGTGTACAATACCCCATTTTGTACTTGCGGGGGGGCGAGACACAACACTTAAAAAAACCCCCTTTATTCAAATTTACATATCTGAAAATTCACTGATTCCAAATATCACGCTGGTTTATACCCCAAAAATGAAGTGTTTCACACTTATCAGTACCTTTGGGATTACTTTCGTTGTAAAAACCGCCCTACACCCCTTTTCCTTCAAAGTCGCCAGGTTCTCTTCCTTCCTTTTGGGGGAAATAGAGAGAGGAGGGAGGCAGAAAGAGAGAGAGAGAGAGAGAGAGAGAGGGAGAAGGGGGGAGAGAAGGGAAAAGGGGGAGAGAGAGGGAAAAAGGGAGGGGGAAAGAGAGAGGAGAGAGAGATGGAGAGAGGGGGAGAGAGGGAAACGAGAAGGAGAGGGGAGAGGAAAAAAAAAAAAGAGAGAGAAGGGGAAGGAAAAAAGAGAGAGGGGGAGAGATATAAGAAGTGAGAAAGAAAGGGGGTGGGATAGGGAAGGTTTACCTAATTCCTTTAAGCCCGTGGGTAGGAGAGGTTTTTTTAAAATTTTTAAAAAAACCCAGGAAGGGGTCAGGGACACGAAAAGGAAGAAAAGCCCAGGGGGGGAAAAAAAAAAAAAGGAAGAAGAAGAAGTGAGGAAAGTGAAAAAAAAAAAAAGGGGGAAAAGAGAGGGAAAAAGGAGGGATAGAGGAGGAGAAGGGGGGAGAGGGGAAGAGAGAGAGAGGAGGGAGGGGAAAAGAGAGGGGAGAAGAGGAGAGAAGAGAGAGAGAGAGAGAGAGAGGAGAGAGAGAGAGAGAGACAGAGAGAGGGAAAGAGAGAGAGAGAGAGAGACAGACAGACAGACAGAGAGAGAGAGAGTGACAGAACTAAGGATGGAGACAGAGGAATGAGTGTTATATAGAGATATACGAGAGGGAACTGAACACCTTTCATGAAGGCAGGTGCCTCATCGAGGCCGGTGATGGGCTTTTGATCCAAGAAGTGCGAGCTGCTGTTCCTTTCCCTGGTTCAAACCTGATTACCTCCCATACCCCAAGTGCTGTTACAAACTACATGATTTGGCTTTTAACCACCAAATAATAATATTATAATAATAATAATAATAATAATAATAATAATAATAATAATAATAATAATAATAATAATAATAATAATAATAATAATAATATAAATAATAATCAATAATAATAATAATAATATAATAATAATAATAATAATAATAATAATAGAAAAAACAATAACGATAATGGGAAGAAAAGGAGGAAAGAAAACTTCATGAATAAGAGCCAGGGAAGAATAAAAGAACAGGGAACTAGAACATATACTGATGATCTAAAACATGGTGAAAGAAAAAAACACAAGGGATAATACGAATTAAGTGGATCAGACAGGGAAGCACTGAAAGATAAAAACAGGAAGTTAGAGAGGAACAAAGGAATAATGTACGTGCACAGGAAGGACTAGAAAATGTCTATCATAATATACTATATATATATATATATATATATATATTATATAATATATATATATATATATATATATATATATATTAATATATATTTATTTATTTATCTATTATTATTATCACACTGGCCGATTCCCACCAAGGCAGGGTGGCCCGAAAAAGAAAAACTTTCACCATCATTCACTCCATCATTGTCTTGCCAGAAGGGTGCTTTACAACTACAGTTTTTAAACTGCAACATTAACACCCCTCCTTCAGAGTGCAGGCACTGTACTTCCCATCTCCAGGACTCAAGTCCGGCCTGCCGGTTTTCCCTGAACCCCTTCATAAATTGTTACTTGTCACACTCCAACAGCACGTCAAGTATTAAAAACCATTTGTCTCCATTTCACATCCTATTAAACACGCTCACGCATGCCTGCTGGAAGTCCAAGCCCCTCGCACACAAAACCTCCTTTGCCCCCTCCCTCCAACTTTTCTAGGCCGACCCCTACCCCGCCTTCCTTCCACTACAGACTGATACACTCTTGAAGTCACTCTGTTTCGCTCCATTCTCTCTACATGTCCGAACCACCTCAACAACCTTCCTCAGCCTTCTGGACAACAGTTTTTGGTAATCCGCACCTCCTCCTAACTTCCAAACTACGAATTCTCTGCATTATATTCACACCACACATTACCCTCAGATATGGCATCTACACTGCCTCCAGCCTTCTCCTTGCTGCAACATTCATCACCCATGCTTCACACCCATATAAGAGCGTTGGTAAAACTATACTCTCATACATTCCCCTCTTTGCCTCCAAGGACAAAGTTCTTTGTCTCCACAGACTCCTAAGTGTACCACTCACCCTTTTCCCCCCTCATCAATTCTATGATTCACCTCATCTTTCATAGACCCATCCGCTGACACGTCCACTCCCAAATATCTGAATACATTCACCTCCTCTATACTCTCTCCCTCCAATCTGATATCCGATCTTTCATCACCTAATCTTTTTGTTATCCTCATTACCTTACTCTTTCCTGTATTCACTTTTAATTTTCTTCTTTTGCACACCCTACCAAATTCATCCACCAATCTCTGCAACTTCTCTTCAGAATCTCCCAAGAACACAGTGTCATCAGCAAAGAGCAACTGTGACAACTCCCACTTTATGTGTGATTCTTTATCTTTTAACTCCACGCCTCTTGCCAAGACCCTCGCATTTACTTCTCTTACAACCCCATCTATAAATATATTAAACAACCACGGTGACATCACACATCCTTGTCTAAGGCCTACTTTTACTGGGAAATAATTACCCTCTTCCCTACATACTCTAACTTGAGCCTCACTATCCTCACAAAAACTCTTCACTGCTTTCAGTAACCTACCTCCTACACCATACACCTGCAACATCTGCCACATTGCTTCCTTATCCACCCTGTCATACGCCTTTTCCAAATCCATAAATGCCACAAAGACCTCTTTAGCCTTATCTAAATACTGTTCACTTATGTTTCACTGTAAACACCTAGTCCACACACCCCCTACCTTTCCTAAAGCCTCCTTGTTCATCTGCTATCCTATTCTCCGTCTTACTCTTAATTCTTTCAATAATACCTCTACCATACACTTTACCAGGTATACTCAGCAGACTTATCCCCTTATAATTTTTGCACTCTCTTTTGTCCACTTTGCCTTTATACAAAGGAACTATGCATGCTCTCTGCCAATCCCTAGGTACCTTACCCTCTTCCATACATTTATTAAATAATTGCGCCAACCACTCCAAAACTATATCCCCACCTGCTTTTAACATTTCTATCTTTATCCCATCAATCCCGGCTTCCTTACCCCCTTTCATTTTACCTACTGCCTCATGAACTTCCCCCACACTCACAACTGGCTCTTCCTCACTCCTACAAGATGTTATTCCTCCTTGCCCTATACACGAAATCACAGCTTCCATATCTTCATCAACATTTAACAATTCCTCAAAATATTCCCTCCATTTAATAACTATCCATTTAATAACTATCCTCTCCTATTTTTAACTGACAAATCCATTTGTTCTCTAGGTTTCCTTAACTTGTTAATCTCACTCCAAAACTTTTTCTTATTTTCAACAAAATTTGTTGATAACATCTCACCCACTCTCTCATTTGCTCTCTTTTTACACTGCTTCACCACTCCCTTAACCTCTCTCTTTTTCTCCATATACTCTTCCTTCCTTGCATCACTTCTACTTTGTAAAAACTTCTCATATGCTAACTTTTTCTCCCTTACTACTCTCTTTACATCATCATTTCCCCCAATCGCCCTAATCTTCCCTCCCGCACCTACTTTTCCTGTAACCACAAACTTCTGCTGAAACTCTAACACTACATTTTTAAACCTACCCATACCTCTTCGATCCCATTCCTATGCTCTCATTAGCCCATCTATCCTCCCAAAAGCTGTTTATATCTTACCTAACTGCCTCCTCTTTTAGTTTATAAACCTTCACTCTCTCTTTTCCCCGATGCTTCTATTCTCCTTGTATCCCATCTACCTTTCACTCTCAGTGTAGCTACAACTAGAAAGTGATCTGATATATCTGTGGCCCCTCTATAAACATGTACATCCTGAATCTACTCAACAGTCTTTTATCTACCAATACATAATCCAACAAACTACTGTCATTTCGCCCTACATCATATCTTGTATACTTATTTATCCTCTTTTTCTTAAAATATGTATTACCTATAACTAAACCCCTTTCTATACAAAGTTCAATCAAAGGGCTCCCATTATCATTTACACCTGGCACCCCAAATTACTACCACACCCTCTCTAAAAGTTTCTCCTACTTAAGCATTCAGATCCCCTACCACAATTACTCTCTCACTTGGTTCAAAGGCTCCTATACATTCACTTAACATCTCCCAAAATCTCTCTCTTCCTCTACATTCTCTCTTCTTCTCCAGGTGCATACACGCTTATTATGACCCACTTTTCGCATCCAACCCTTTACTTTAATCCACATAATTCTTGAATTTACACATTCATATTCTCTTTTCTCCTTCCATAACTGATCCTACAACATTACTGCTACCCCTTCCTTTGCTCTAACTCTCTCAGATACTCCAGATTTAATCCCATTTATTTCCCCCCACTGAAACTCCCCTATCCCCTTCAGCTTTGTTTCGCTTAGGGCCCGGACATCCAACTTCTTTTCATTCATAAACTTCAGCAATCATCTGTTTCTTGTCATCCGCACTACATCCACGCACATTCAAGCATCCCAGTTTTATAAAGTTTTTCTTTCTTCTCTTTTTTAGTAAAAGTCTACAGGAGAAGGGGTTACTAGCCCATTGCTCCCGGCATTTTAGTCGCCTCATACGACATGCATGGCTTACGGAGGAAAGATTCTTTTCCACTTCCCCATGGACAATAGAAGAAATAAGGAAGAACAAGAGCTATTTAGAAAAAGGGAGGGAAAAAACCTAGATGTATGTATATACATATGCATGTGCGTGTCTGTGAAGTGTGACCAAAGTGTAAGTAGGAGTAGCAAGATATCCTGTTATCTAGCGTGTTATGAGACAGAAAAAGAAACCAGCAATCCTACCATCATGCAAAACAGTTACAGGTTTCTGTTTCGCAGTCATCTGGCAGGGACGGTAGTACTTCCCTGGGTGGTTGCTGTCTACCAACCTACTACCTGTATTTATATATATTTTCTATCTATCTATCTGTCTATTTTATATATATATATTATTTTATATTATATATATATAATATATATATATATATATATATATATATTATATATATATTTTATATATATATATATATATATATATATATATATATAAATTATATATATTATTTTATATATATTTTATATATATATATATATATATATATATATAATATATTCATATATATAATTATAACATTATCATTTGTTGAGCCCCAGTCCAACGCGACGCATTTAGAGAGCTCCGACGGATGCACGCGACGTTTTTACGTGATTTTGAAAATGTTTTGATGATTCTCAATTGAGGTGTCGGCCAGACTCAGTTGTGGGCAAGTGAAAATTTCTTCGACTTTTTTTTTTTATTTGGTTGGCTCGGGGAGTGATTAGTGTGAGTTGACTGTGTACGGTAGAGGCAGTTGCTCTCACTCTGTCTGTTTGTCTGTCTGTCTGCCTCTCTCTCTCTCTCTCTCTCTCTGTCTCTCTCTCTCTCTCTTCTCTCTCTCTCTCTCTCTCTCTCTCTCTCTCTCTCTCTCTCTCTCTCTCTCTCTCTCTTATCCCGTGGCAACAATTATTATCACTAACACACCATGAAGCGACGTCAGCAAATATCTTCTGGTTGTGCATCTCGCTTCGGAGATAACGACTAAAACCTCTGGAGCGGAAACGAGTGACTTCGGGACACAAGGAACAGAGAGAGCATTGCTGAAAGAGTAGGAGATGCTGGAACGCTGGAAGGTCTTCTGGAAGAGTACGAGATGCTGGAACGCTGGAAGGTCTCCTGGAAGAGTAGGAGATGCTGAACTCTGGAAGGTCTCCTGGAAGAGTAGTAGATGCTGGAACGCTAGAAGGTCTCCTGGAAGAGTAGGAGATGCTGGAACGCTGGAATGACTTCTGGAAGAGTAGAAGATGCTGGAACGCTGGAAGGTCTGCTGGAGGAGTAGGAGACGATGGAACTATCACTGAGAGGCGGGGGGATTGTATGCAAGAGGAGGAGCAGTGCTGGAATATCTCTTGGAAGAGTAGGGAACGTTCGAACTATCACTGCGAGGCGGAGGTACTAGAAGGAGGAAGAGGCGCAGCAGTGCTCTAAGGTCTTCTGGAAGAGTAGGAGAAACTGGAACTGTGTCTTCGAGGGATAGGATGGAAGATATAGATCGAAACGCTGTATAGCAGACAACAGCGAAGGCAAAGATGCAAGTTACGGAAGAAGCTTGAACTGGGACAACGTTTCTCTCTGTGTAGAGCTTTACTATGGACTGGGTTTAAAGCGCAACTACTGAATTCCATAAATTGTGGGTGGAGTCTGTTATTCTGAACCTGAATGGATTTGGAAGTAGAAGTGAAACTGAATGCGATTATACAGGAATTTCCATAAAGTGTTGAGTGTAGAGATAGGGCACTGAATCTCTTGTTGAAGTGACTTAACTATCAATGGTGGCGGAGGTCTAGAATGGAAGTCCGATCTAAGTCTTCTGGATGTAATCAAGACGTGCATGCAATGAAGGTGTTGACACATTGTCGTTTTGTCTATCCCCACATTCTCTTCTTTCTATCTCTTCTCTTTTTGCCTTCTTCTCTTTGATTCCTCTCTTCTCTCACTTCTCTCGTTTTTTTCTACCTGAAGATTACTTACAAACACTGAAAAATTTTCCTTCAACATTCTATCTACCTTTATCTCCTAACCCTGGTCTCTTCTTCATCTCTCTCTCCTACTCTCTCTACTCTGCCTCTCTTCTCTCTCTCTCTCTTCTCCTTTCATCTCTTCTTCTCTTCTTTCTTTCTCTCTCTCTCTCTTTCCTCTCTCTCTCACTCTCTCTCTCTTTTCGTCACTCTCATCCTCACCTCTCATTCTCTTCTTTCTCCTTCCCCCCCTTCTTCTCTCTCTCTCCTCTCTCTTCTTTCTCTCTCTCTCTTTTTTGTCATTTCCTAGTACTTTCATAATTCGTTATCTGCTAACCCCTAATAATTCATTCCAGCCCTAACCAATTTTACCCATATACGTAGGACCATGGCATGGACCGCCATGATGGCATGACGAATAGAACCATGTATGTGTCAGTTGATTCTGGTAACAGTTCAGTGTATAATAAACTATGGTGATAGTAGAGAGTGTAGGGGGCAGTGTATGTGTCATACGATTGTATTAAACGGTTCAGTGTATAATACATTTATAGGATACAGGATGATAGCAAGAGTATAGAAACTGTGCATATGTCAGCTTGATTCTCCAAAATTGTTCAGTATAACAAAGGGTAACTACAGCATGATAGTACCAGGATGATACAGTGGATGACACACTAGCCAGCTAGTTTTGACACTATTTTGCCCTGGGGTTCTAACTCCACTCCGTCCTGTGAGTTATATCTACCTGTATAGGTGTGTCAGTATGCTTGAAGGTTACCGACCAGTATGCATGAGAGTATACATGTATGAGTGTGTATGAGGGTATGTTTATATGTACAGTTTATTTCACTGTCTGAAATGCTTGAATATCAAAATAGCGGAACTAGCTACACGAATGGTGCAATTTCTTGTGAATATTTACTATTCTCTATTTACTTCGTCACCTTAACAGCCGCCTCGACTGAATTCAGGGATCGTCAGGAAAATCTCTCCCGTACCTGAAGCTCTAAAATATTTCTGAGTCTTAGAACCGGAAGACGGAGAAGGTCCTACTAAGTCTAGAACTATTAGATGGATTTAGCTAGAAGGGTACTGACGAAGAGAGGTTAGATAAGTCATCCCTATCTTCTGACCCGCAAATATCTTTATCTCTTGACCCACCTATCGCTATCTCTTGACCCACCTATCCTTATCTCCTGACCCACCTATCCCTATCTTCTGTCCCGCCTGGTCATATGCGCACTTTCTCTCTGCAAGACGCCTGGAGTTTTCACCTCCACCAGACATAGTTAAACGTGGAGTGAGATCGCCTTAGAGTTTTATTAATTTTTTTACCCAGTGAAATTCCCAAGCTAAATACACTAGAGCACACGCTAGTACGTGGGGATGGCGGACAGCGAGGGACCTCGAATTCTCTATCCAGCTAGTTGATGTTTGGATAATCCCAGGTCTCCATGCACACCAGCACAACATGCTGTCATGGATAATTATTTGGAAAGCTGATTTAGATTTCAACTGCTACGACTATTGTTATCATCGCTACTGTTTCTTTATCTATCACTGTTTCTGTTGTGTCCTGACTGTCTCCTTGTCAAGTGATCGTCCCAGTGTAGGCAGGAATCCGTTGCCCACAGCCAGCCAGTGCAAAGTCTGTAGATGAATTTTATTTTTCCAAACTGGTTCTTAAAGTACGGTATTAGTTTTTAGTAAAGCTTCGGTGGTCAGTCTATATCAGCGATCTATAACTCTGCCCCAAAACACCTTACCTTCGTTTATGTTGCATCTTTTTCCCCGAAGTTATATTCTAGTTTCTCGAGTCATTTACTCACTCAACACATCACACACACACACACACACACACACACACAACACACACACCCAGTCTTCGCTCAGTCCCACCATCACCACCACTACAATCGCCTCCACAATCACTACCATCACTCCCCTCCAATAATACTCAATCACTGGACTGTCCTTAACAGGCCTAACACATACTTCCTGAAACAATCAGTCCTAACACAATCAGTCCCCCAAAAAATTGCATACATAAATTGTTAATAACCCGGAGACTACCCCCACCCGAGAGACAAGGGTGGGCTGTCCTCCGGAGTGGGTTGGTCTCCTGGTATTCACAGATGCGACCAGGAGACCGAGGTGCTAACGTCCAGTTAACACATTCCACCTATGAAAGTATAATTCTCTGATGGGAATATATTGTAGATGGCAAGAATATATCCCAGTAGTGAGAGTGAAAATCCCAACAGTGAGAGTGTATATCCCAATAGTGAGAGTGTATATTCCAGCAGTGAGAATGTATATCCCAGCAGTGAGAGTGTATATCCCAACAGTGAGAGTGTATATCCCAGTAGTGAGAGTGAATATCCCAACAGTGAAAGTATATCCCAACAGTGAGAGCGTATCCCAGCAGTGAGAGTATATATCCCAGCAGTGAGAGTGTATATCCCAGCAGTGAGAGTGTATATCCCAACAGCGAGAGTATATATCCCAACAGTGAGAGTGTATATCCCAACAGTGAGAGTGTATATCCCTGCAGTGAGAGTGTATATCCCAGCAGTGAGAGTGTATATCCCAGCAGTGAGAGTGTATATCCCAGCAGTGAGAGTGTATATCCCAGCAATGAGAGTGTATATCCCAGCAGTGAGAGTGAATATCGCAGCAGTGAGAGTGTATATCCCAGCAGTGAGAGTGTATATCCCAGCAGTGAGAGTGTATATCCCAGCAGTGATAGTGTATATCCCAGCAGTGAGAGTGAATATCCCAGCAGTGAGAGTGTATATCCCAGCAGTGAGAGTGTATATGCCAGCAGTGAGAGTGTATATCCCAGCAGTGAGAGTGTATTTATCCCAGCAGTGGAGTGTATATCCCAGCATGTGAGGTGAATATCCCAGCAGTGAGAGTGTATATCCCAGCAGTGAGAGTGTATATGCCAGCAGTGAGAGTGCATATCCCAGCAGTGAGAGTGTATATCCCAGCAGTGAGAGTGTATATCCCAGCAGTGAAGTGCAATATCCCAGCAGGAGAGTGCATATCCCGCATTTAGAGTGTATATCCCAGCAGTGAGAGTGTATATGCCCAGCAGTGAGAGTGCATATCCCAGCATGAGAGTGCATATCCCAGCAGTGAGAGTGTATATCCCAGCAGTGAAAAGTGTATATCCCAGCAGTGAAAAGTGCATATCCCAGCAGTGAGAGTGCATATCCCAGCAGTGAAGTGCATATCCCAGCAGTGAGAGGTATTCCCAGCAGTGAGGTGCATATCCCAGCAGTGAGAGTGTATATCACTCATTCATTTTTATTAATATAAAAATAAAAATAAAATAAATAATAATAATAATATAATAATAATTTAATAATAATAATAATAATAATAATAATAAAAAATAAATAATAATAGGTAATATAATAATTAATAATAATAATACTAATAATAAAAATAATAAAATAATATAATAATAATAATAATAATAAAAATAATAAAAATAATAATAGTAATATAATAATAATATAATATAATAATATAATAAAATAATAAATAATAATAATAATAATAAAAGTAATGAAATAATAATAATAAAAATAATAAATAATAATAATAAATAAAGTAATAATAATAATAATAATAATAATAATGGCATTTTATTATTATTAAAAATCGTCATCATCATTAACTCTGTTAAAAAAACAGTAACATTATTAATCAGCTTATTTTTACTGTTACTCTCTTAATCGCTGTGGATTCGCTAATCCACTGCATTAACTGGAATGGGTTGGGAGATTAGTTAGAGAAAGTGAGAGACAGGAAAGAGAGAGAGAGAGATTATGGAACAGAAAATCTTGAGACGAGGGGGGGAGAGCATTAGCATGATGGTGGTAAAGGGATCGTGATCCAAGGAATCTGAGCTGCTCTACCCATCCTTGGGTGAACTAGGATTATTGTTATCCTCCCATTCCCCATAACGTGGGGCAGGAAAGGGAAATGACTTAGATATGAAGAGGTAAACGTTTGTGAAACATTGATTTAAAGATTTGGGAGGTAACATTTGAATTAGAAGAGCTGGGAAGTTAAAAAACTTTGATTTAGAGGAGTTTGGAGGTTAAAAACTTTGATTTAGAGAAGTTGGGAGGTTAAAAACTTTGATTTAGAGGAGCTGGGAAATTAAAAACATTGATTTAGAGGAGTTGGGAGGTTAAAAACTTTGATTTATAGGAGCAGAGACTACAAATTATGATTTATAGGAGCTGAGAGTACAAACTTTCATTTAGAAGAGCTGAGAGTACAAACTTTCATTTAGAAGAACTGAGAGTACAAACTTTCATTAGAAGAGCTGAGAGTACAAACTTTCATTTAGAAGAGCTGAGAGTACAAACTTTCATTTAGAAGAGCTGAGAGTACAAATTTCATTTAGAAGAGCTGAATACAAACTTTATTTAGAAGAGCTGAGTACAAACTTTCATTTAGAAGAGCAGAGAGTACAAACTTTCATTTAGAAGAGCTGAGAGTACAAACTTTCATTTAGAAGAGCTGAGTACAAACTTTCATTTAGAAGAGCAGAGAGTACAAACTTTCATTTAGAAGAGCTGAGAGTACAAACTTTCATTTAGAAGAGCTGAGAGTACAAACTTTCATTTAGAAGAGCTGAGAGTACAAACTTTCATTTAGAAGAGCTGAGTACAGACTTTCATTTAGAAGAGCTGAGAGTGAAAACTTTCATTTAGAAGAGCTGAGAGTAACAAACTTTCATTTAGAAAGCTGGAGTACAAGACTTTCATTTAGAAAGAGCAACTGAGAGTGGGAAAAACTTTCATTAGAAGAGCTGAGAGTACAAACTTTCATTTAGAAGAGCTGAGAGTAACAAACTTTCATTTAGAAGAGTGAGAGTACAAACTTTCATTTAGAAGAGCTGAGAGTACAAACTTTCATTTAGAAGAGCTGAGAGTACAAACTTTCATTTAGAAGAGCTGAGATAACAAACTTCATTAGAAAGTGAAGATACAAACTTTCATTAGAAGAGCTGAGAGTACAAACTTTCATTAGAAGAGCTGAGAGTACAATTTAACCTTAAAATAAATTAAACTTCAAATAAAAAGTTGGAAGTACCTTCATTTGAAGAGAAAAAAATTAGATAGGAAGAAGGTAAAAATGGAGAGAGGGAAAAAATTTCGAAGGGAATAATTCAACTTATAAGGTAAAAAAAGTAATTAGAAGGACGCCAAATTTTATTAAAGAGCTGGGGTACAAATTTCTTTAAGCCGGGGAAACTTCATT
>NC_069400.1:17146778-17156778 GCF_026875155.1 Cherax quadricarinatus
CCCTTACTACTCTCTTTACTCTCATTTCACCAATCTAATCTTCCCCCGCACCTACTTTCCTGTAACCACAAACTTCTGCTGAACACTCTAACACTACATTTTTAAACCTACCCCATACCTCTTCGATCCCATTTCCTATGCTCTCATTAGCCCATCTATCCTCCAATAGCTGTTTAATATCTTACCCAACTGCCTCCTCTTTTGTTAGTTTATAACCTTCACCTCTCTCTTCCCTGATGCTTCTATTCTCCTTGTATACCATCTACCTTTCACTCTCAGTGTAGCTACAACTAGTAAGTGATCTGATATATCTGTGGCCCCTCTATAAAAACATGTACATCCTGAAATCTACTCAACAGTCTTTTATCTACCAATACATAATCCAACAAACTACTGTCATTTCGCCCTACATCATATCTTGTATACTTATTTTATCCTCTTTTTCTTAAAATATGTATTACCTATAACTAAACCCCTTTCTATACAAAGTTCAATCAAAGGCTCCCATTATCATTTACACCTGGCACCCCAAACTTACCTACCACACCCTCTCTAAAAGTTTCTCCTACTTAAGCATTCAGATCCCCTACCACAATTACTCTCTCACTTGGTTCAAAGGCTCCTATACATTCACTTAACATCTCCAAAAATCTCTCTCTCTCCTCTACATCCTCTCTTCTCCAGGTGCATACACGCTTATTATGACCCACTTTTCGCATCCAACCTTTACTTTAATCCACATAATTCTTGAATTTAACACATTCATATTCTCTTTTTCTCCTTCCATAACTGATCCTACAACATTACTGCTACCCCTTCCTTTGCTCTAACTCTCTCAGATACTCCAGATTTAATCCCATTTATTTCCCCCCACTGAAACTCCCCTATCCCCTTCAGCTTTGTTTCGCTTAGGGCCAGGACATCCAACTCTTTTCATTCATAACTTCAGCAATCATCTGTTTCTTGTCATCCGCACTACATCCACGCACATTCAAGCATCCCAGTTTTATAAAGTTTTTCTTCTTTTCTTTTTAGTAAATGTCTACAGGAGAAGGGGTTACTAGCCCATTGCTCCCGGCATTTTAGTCGCCTCATACGACATGCATGGCTTACGGAGGAAAGATTCTTTTCCACTTCCCCATGGACAAAAAAAAAAAATAAGGAAGAACAGAGCTATTTAAAAAAAGGGGAAAAAACCCAGATGTAGAAAATTCTATGATGTGCGTGTCTGTGAAGTGGACCAAAGTGTAAGTAGGAGACAAGAATCCCTGTTATCTGCGTTTTATGAGACAGAAAAAAAAAAAAACCGCAACCTACCTCAAAAAAAAACAGTTACGGGTTTCTGTTTAAACAGTCACTGGCAGGGGGGTAGTACCCCCCGGGGTGTTTGCTGTCTACCAACCTCTACCTGTATTATATATATCTATCTATCTTTTATTATCTATATATATTTTTAATAAAAATTTATAATATATATATTATTATATTAAATATATATAAAATATATATATATAAATAATTTTATATATATAATATATATAATATATATATAAAATTTTATATAAATTATATATATTATATATATATATATATAATATATATATATAAAATATAAAATAATAATAATACATTATCATTTTTTTGAGCCCCAGTCCAACGCGACGCATTTGAGAGCCCGACGGATGCCGCGAGTTTTTACGGATTTTGAAAAGGTTTTGATTCCAATTGGGGTTTGGGGCCAACTCAGTTGGGCAATAAAAATTTCTTCGACTTTTTTTTTTTTGGGGGTTGGCTGGGGGTGATTAGTGGAGTTGACTTTGTACGGTAGGCATTTTCTCTCACTCTGTCTTTTGTTGTCTTTGCCTCTCTTCTCCTCTCTCTGTTCTTGCCCTTTCTCTCTCCCCTCTCTCTCTCTCCCCCTCTTCTTTCCCTCTCTCTCTCTCTTCTCTCTCTCTCTCTTCTCTCTCTCCTTCTCTCCCTCGTACCCCGTGGCAACAATTATTATCACAAACACACCATAAAGCGACGTCAGCAAATATCTTCTGTTGTGCATTCGTTTTGGGAGAAAACGACAAAAAACCTCTGGAGGGGAAAACGATGACTTGGGGCCAAGGAACAAGGAGCATTGCTAAAGATGGGAGTCTGGAACGCGAAGGTCTTCTGGAAAAGGGAATGCAGAAACGCGGAAGGTCTCCGGAAAATAGGAGATGCTGAACCTGGAAGGGCCCTGGGAAAGAGTAATGTGGAAAGCGGAAGGTCTCCCGGGGAAAAGTAGGAGATGCGGAAAGCTGGAATGACTTTGGAAGAGTAGAAATGCTGGAACGTGGAAGGTCTGCTGGAGGATAGGAAGATGGAACATCACTGAGAGGGGGGGGATTGTATGCAAGGAGGGGCAGTGCTGGTTTTCCTTGGAAAAGTGGGGCGTTGAATTTCATGCGAGGGAGGACAAAGGAGGAAAGGGCCGCAGGGCCTAAGGTCTTCTGGAAAGTAGGAACGCTGGAACGGGTTTTTCGAGGGATAGGAGGGAAAATTAGATCGAAACGCTGATACAGACAACGCGAACAAAATGCAAGTTACGGAAAAGCTTGAACTGGGACAACGTTTCTCTCGTGTGAGCTTACTATGGCTGGTAAAAACCCTACCATTGGTGTTTTTCTTCCCAGGAAGATTACTTAACGAAACGCAAAGATACACGAAATTTTCCATAAAAGGCTTGAGGTAGGTGGGAACGCTTTTTAAATGCTAATAAGTGGGGGGAGGTGTGGAAAAATGAGTCGAAAAAAAAGTGGGATTACAAGCGGGGGTGACACATAAATGTGCCATGATTTTGTTCTTCCCCCCCTTTATCTCTTTCTTCTTTCCTTCTTTTTTTCCTTTCTTTCTCTGATTCCCCTCTTCTCCGACTTCTCCCATATTCATTTTTAAGAAAGCCATGACAATCATGAAAAAAAATCCTTCACCCTTCAAATTTCCCCCCTTTTTTTTCCCTAATCCCCCCCCTTTCTCTCTCTTTTCTCTCTCTCTCCTTCCCCCTCTTCTCTCTCCCCCCTCTCTCTTTTCTCTCCCCCTCTCTTCTTCTCTCTCTCCCCCTCCCTCTTCTCCTCTCTCTTTTTTTTTTTCCCCCCCCATCTCTTCTTTTATTTAAAGCATTTTTCCCAGTCTTCCCTTTAATTTTCGTTAGTAGCAACCTAAAGGTAAATGGCAATTCCAGCCGCTAACGACCAATTTACATAGGGAGCGCTTGGCCTGGTGCCGGCATGATGGCATGAGAATAGAACCAGTGTATGTGTCAGTATGATTCTGGTTAACAGCTCAGTGTATAATACAACTATGGGATGATAGTAAGAGAGTGTAGGGGCAGTGTATGTGTCAATACGATTGTATTAAACGGTTCAGTGTATAATACATTTATAGGATACAGGATGATAGCAAGAGTATAGAAACTGTGCATATGTCAGCTTGATTCTCCAAAATTGTTCAGTATAACAAAGGGTAACTACAGCATGATAGTACCAGGATGATACAGTGGATGACACACTAGCCAGCTAGTTTTGACACTATTTTGCCCTGGGGTTCTAACCCCACTCCGCCCTGTGAGTTATATCTACCTGTATAGGTGTGTCAGTATGCTTGAAGGTTACCGACCAGTATGCATGAGAGTATACATGTATGAGTTGTGTATGAAGGTTTGTTTATATGTACAGTTTATTTCACTGTCTGAAATGCTTGAAATATCAAAATAGCGGAACTAGCTACACGAATGGTGGCAATTTCTTGTGAATATATTACTATTCTCTTATTTACTTCGACACCTTAACAGCCGCCTCGACTGAATTCAGGGATCGTCAGGAAAATCTCTCCCGTACCTGAAGCTCTAAAATATTTCTGAGTCTTAGAACCGGAAGACGGAGAAGGTCCTACTAAGTCTAGAACTATTAGATGGATTTAGCTAGAAGGGTACTGACGAAGAGAGGTTAGATAAGTCATCCCTATCTTTGACCCGCAATATCTTTATCTCTTTGACCCACCAAATCGCTATCTCTTGACCCACCTATCCTTATCTCCTGACCCACCTATCCCTATCTTCTGTTCCGCCTGGTCATATGCGCACTTTCTCTCTGCAAGACAAAAACACAAGGAAAAACATGCCTGGAGTTTTCACCTCCACCAGACATAGTTAAACGTGGAGTGAGATCGCCTTAGAGTTTTATTAATTTTTTTACCAGTGAAATTCCCAAGCTAATACACTAGAGCACACGCTAGTACGTGGGGATGGCGGACAGCGAGGGACCTCGAATTCTCTATCCAGCTAGTTGATGTTTGGATAATCCCAGCTCTCCATGCACACCAGCACAACATGCTGTCATGGATAATTATTTGGAAAGCTGATTTAGATTTCAACTGCTACGACTATTGTTATCATCGCACTGTTTTTCTTTATCTATCACTGTTTCTGTTGTGTCCTGACTGTCTCCTCCTGTCAAGTGATCGTCCCAGTGTAGGCAGAAATCCGTTGCCCACAGCCAGCCAGTGCAAAGTCTGTAGATGAATTTTATTTTTCCAAACTGGTTCTTAAAGTACGGTATTAGTTTTTAGTAAGCTTCGTGGTCAGTCTATATCAGTGATCTATAACTCGCCCCAAAACACCTTACTTCGTTTATGTTGCATCTTTTTCCCCGAAGTTATATTCTAGTTTCTCGAGTCATTGACTCACTCAACACAATCACACACACACACACACACACACACACACACACACACACACACACACACACACACACACACACCGCACAGACACACACACACACACACACACACACACACACACACACACACCACACACACACACACACACACACACACCAGTCTTCGCAGTCCCACCATCACCACCACTACAATCGCCTCACATCACACCATCACTCCTCTTCCAATAATACTCAATCACTGGACTGTCCTTAACAGGCTAACACATACTTCCTGAAACAATCAGTCCTAACACAATCAGTCCCCCCAAAAAATTGCATACATAAATTGTTAATAACCCGGAGACTACCCCCACCCGAGAGACAAGGGTGGGCTGTCCTCCGGAGTGGGTTGGTCTCCTGGTATTCACAGATGCGACCAGGAGACCGAGGTGCTAACGTCCAGTTAACACATTCCACCTATGAAAGTATAATTCTCTGTTGGGAATATATTGTAGATGGCAAGAATATATCCCAGTAGTGAGAGTGAAAATCCCAACAGTGAGAGTGTATGAAGATTGAGACACTTAAGTAGCATATGGGAATCTTTATTCAGGAAACGTTTCGCCACACAGTGGCTTCATCAGTCCAATACAAAGAGGAAGGCGTAAGGAGAGGAGGAGTATGAGGTAATCAGTCCCTCAGCCTGGAGTCGATGTGTTCAGTCCATCAATCTTGTAGAATGTACAGCATAGGGCCGTAGACGTGGCTTATATACTGTAGTGAGGTGACTTGAAGCAGACGGGCGGGATCATAGTGGTACCATCCACTAGTCGAAGTAGGTCTTTGTCCAAAGTTGAACAAGCGTTGAAGAATTCTTTGTAAGAAGATCCCATGATGCTGCAGTGTCTGACAGTTGTGATGAATGGTTTGAAAAACCGACAAGTTTGAAGATTGAGACACTTAAGTAGCATATGGGAATCTTTATTCAGAAACGTTTCGCCACACAGTGGCTTCATCGTCCAATACAAAGAGGAAGGCGTAAGGAGAGGAGGAGTATGAGGTAATCAGTCCCTCAGCCTGGAGTCTGACAACCTCAGCCAGTGTCTGCAACTGTCAGACACTGCAGCATCATGGGATCTTCTTACAAAGAATTCTTCAACGCTTGTTCAACCTTTGGACAAAGACCCTACTTCGACTAGTGGAGGTACCACTATGATCCCGCCTCCGTCTGCTTCAAGTCACCTCACTACAGTATATAAGCCACGTCTACGGCCCTATGCTGTACATTCTACAAGATTGATGGACTGAACACATCGACTCCAGGCTGAGGGACTGATTACCTCATACTCCTCCTCTCCTTACGCCTTCCTCTTTGTATTGGACTGATGAAGCCACTGTGTGGCGAAACGTTTCCTGAATAAAGATTCCCATATGCTACTTAAGTGTCTCAATCTTCAACTTGTCGGTTTTTCAAACCATTCATCACCACAGTGAGAGTGTATATCCCAATAGTGAGAGTGTATATTCCAGCAGTGAGAATGTATATCCCAGCAGTGAGAGTGTATATCCCAACAGTGAGAGTGTATATCCCAGTAGTGAGAGTGAATATCCCAACAGTGAAAGTATATCCCAACAGTGAGAGCGTATCCCAGCAGTAGGAGTATATATCCCAGCAGTGAGAGTGTATATCCCAGCAGTGAGAGTGTAATATCCCAACAGGAGAGTATATACCCACAAAGTGATGAGTGTATATCCCAACAGAGAGAGTGTAAAATCCCTGCAGTGAGAGTGTATATCCCAGCAGTGAGAGTGTATATCCCAGCAGTGAGAGTGTATATCCCAGCAGTGAGAGTGTATATCCCAGCAATGAGAGTGTATATCCCAGCAGTGAGAGTGAAACGCAGCAGTGAGAGTGTATATCCCAGCAGTGAGAGTGTATATCCCAGCAGTTGAGAGTGTATATCCCAGCAGTGATAGTGTATAATATCCCAGCAGTGAGAGTGAATATCCCAGCAGTGAGAGTGTATATCCCAGCAGTGAGAGTGTATATCCCAGCAGTGAGAGTGTATATCCCAGCAGTGAGAGTGAATATCGCAGCAGTGAGTGTATATCCCAGCAGTGAAGGTTATCCCAGCAGTGAGAGTGTATATCCCAAGCAGTGAGAGTATATATCCCAGCAGTGATAGTGTATATCCAGCAGTGAGAGTGAATATCCCAGCAGTGAGAGTGTATTATCCCAGCAGTGAGAGTGTATATCCCAGCAGTGATAGTGTATATCCCAGCAGTGAGAGTGTATATCCCAGCAGTGAGAGTGTATATCCCAGCAGTGAGAGTGTATATCCCAGCAGTGAGAGTGTATATCCCAGCAGTGAGAGTGCATATCCCAGCAGTGAGAGTGTATATCCCAGCAGTGAGAGTGTATATCACTCATTCATTTTTATTAATAATAAAAATAATAATAATAATAATAATAATAATAATAATAATAATAATAATAATAATAATAATAATAATAATAATAATAATAATGGCTAGTATTATTGTTAATATCATCATCATCATTAACTCTGTTAAAAACCAGTAACATTATTAATCTAGCTTATATGACTGTTACTCTCTTAATCGCTGTGGATTCGCTAATCCACTGCATTAACTGGATGGGTTGGGAGATTAGTTAGAGAAAGTGAGAGACAGGAAGAGAGAGAGAGAGATTACGGAACAGAACTCTTGAGACGAGGAGGGGAGAGCATTAGCATGATGGTGGTAAAGGGATCGTGATCCAAGGAATCTGAGCTGCTCTACCCATCCATGGGTGAACTTCGATTATTGTTATCTCCCATTCCCCATAACGTGGGGCAGGAAAGGGAAATGACTTAGATATGAAGAGGTAAACGTTTGTGAAACAATGATTTAAAGATTTGGGAGGTAACATTTGAATTAGAGGAGCTGGGAAGTTAAAAATCTTTGATTTAGAGAAGTTGGGAGGTTAAAAACTTTGATTTAGAGGAGCTGGGAATTTTAAAACATTGATTTAGAGGAGTTGGGAGGTTAAAAACTTTGATTTATAGGAGCCGAGACTACAAATTATCATTTATAGGAGCTGAGAGTACAAATTTTCATTTAGAAGAGCTGAGAATACAAATTTTATTTAGTAGAGCTGAGAGTACAAACTTTCATCTAGAAGAGCTGAGAGTACAAACTTTCATTTAGAAGTGTTGAGAGTACAAACTTTCATTTAGAAGAGCTGAGAGTACAAATTTTCATTTAGAAGAGCTGAGAATACAAATTTTATTTAGTAGAGCTGAGAGTACAAACTTTCATTTAGAAGAGCTGAGAGTACAAACTTTCATTTAGAATAGCTGAGAGTACAAACTTTCATTTAGAAGAGCTGAGAGTACAAACTTTCATTTAGAAGAGCTGAGAGTACAAACTTTCATTTAGAAGAGCTGAGAGTACAAACTTTCATTTAGAAGAGCTGAGAGTACAAACTTTCATTTAGAAGAGCTGAGAGTACAAACTTTCATTTAGAAGAGCTGAGAGTACAAACTTTCATTTAGAAGGGCTGAGAGTACAAACTTTCATTTAGAAGAGCTGAGAGTACAAACTTTTATTTAGTAGAGCTGAGAGTACAAACTTTCATTTGGAAAAGCTGAGAGTACAAACTTTCATTTAGAAGAGCTGAGAGTACAAACTTTCGTTTAGAAGAGCTGAGAGTACAAACTTTTATTTAGTAGAGCTGAGAGTACAAGCTTTCATTTAGAAGAGCTGAGAGTACAAACTTTCATCTAGAAGTGCTGAGAGTACAAGCTTTCATTTAGAAGAGCTGAGAGTACAAACTTTCATCTAGAAGAGCTGAGAGTACAAACTTTCATCTAGAAGTGATGAGAGTACAAACTTTCATTTAGAAGAGCTGAGAGTACAAACTTTCATCTAGAAGAGCTGAGAGTACAAACTTTCATCTAGAAGTGATGAGAGTACAAACTTTCATTTAGATGAGCTGAGAGTACAAACTTTCATTTGGAAGAGCTGAGAGTCAAACTTTCATTTTAGAAGAGCTGAGAGTACAACTTTCATTTGGAAGAGCTGAGAGTACAAACTTTCATTTAGAAGAGCTGAGAGTACAAACTTTCATTCAGAAGAGCTGAGAGTACAAACTTTCATTTAGAAGAGCTGAGAGTACAAACTTTCATTTAGAAGAGCTGAGAGTACAAACTTTCATTCAGAAGAGCTGAGAGTACAAACTTTCATTTAGAAGAGCTGAGTACAGACTTTCATTTAGAAGAGCTGAGAGTACAAACTTTCATTTAGAAGAGCTGAGAGAACAAACTTTCATTTAGAAGAGCTGAGAGTACAAACTTTCATTCAGAAGAGCTGAGAGTACAAACTTTCATTTAGAAGAGCTGAGAGTACAAACTTTCATTTAGAAGAGCTGAGAGTACAAACTTTCATTCAGAAGAGCTGAGAGTACAAACTTTCATTTAGAAGAGCTGAGTACAGACTTTCATTTAAAAGAGCTGAGAGTACAAACTTTCATTTAGAAGAGCTGAGAGTACAAACTTTCATTTAGAAGAGCTGAGAGTACAAACTTTCATTTAGAAGAGCTGAGAGTACAAACTTTCATTCAGAAGAGCTGAGAGTACAAACTTTCATTTAGAAGAGCTGAGTACAGACTTTCATTTAGAAGAGCTGAGAGTACAAACTTTCATTTAGAAGAGCAGAGAGTACAAACTTTCATTTAGAAGAGCTGAGAGTACAAACTTTCACTTAGAAGAGCAGAGAGTACAAACTTTCATTTAGAAGAGCTGAGAGTACAAACTTTCATTTAGAAGAGCTGAGAGTACAAACTTTCATTTAGAAGAGCTGAGAGTACAAACTTTCCTTTAGAAGTGCTGAGAGTACAAACTTTCATTTAGAAGAGCTGAGAGTACAAACTTTCATTTAGAAGAGCTGAGAGTACAAACTTTCATTTAGAAGAGCTGAGAGTACAAACTTTCATTTAGAAGAGCTGAGAGTACAAACTTTCATTTAGAAGAGTCTGAGTACAAACTTTCATTTAGAAGAGCTGAGAGTACAAACTTTCATTTAGAAGAGCTGAGAGTACAAACTTTCATTTAGAAGAGCTGAGAGTGAAACTTTCATTTAGAAGAGCAGAGAGTACAAACTTTCATTTAGAAAGGCTGAGAGTACAAACTTTCATTTAGAAGAGCTGAGAGTGAAAACTTTCATTTAGAAGAGCAGAGAGTACAAACTTTCATTTAGAAGAGCTGAGAGTACAAACTTTCATTTAGAAGAGCTGAGAGTGAAAACTTTCATTT
>NC_069400.1:17161778-17189278 GCF_026875155.1 Cherax quadricarinatus
ACAACACGAGAAGAATATCATACTGACTTCGGTGAATTTTTCGCTGTTGTGAATACTAAGAGGACAAGTGAAAGAAAACTTACTGAATCTTGTGTAATCCCTGGGACTTTGATAATTGCTGACCTGCATAACAGACTTCTGTTCTCACGATCCCAGGATCCTCATTTCGTGATGTCACCGTTCATTGTAAGCTCACCTTTAATAGCGACCACACCTCGTGTCTCTCGCTTGTATTCTTGTGGTTTCTTGATAACGTAATAGAATGTGGGTGTAGGTGTATAATTCATGATAAAAGAGTGTAGCAACTTCAATCTAGCGGGGAAGTTTGAGCCAGCAACGCTGGAATTACTTACCCAGGATCTTAGTTCACTGGTCCACAGAGGACTCGAGGAAGCATTCCCAGATGATTAGTGAAGGGCCATTGAACACAACCCTCAGCTGTAGGACGATACATGCAACACTCCTCTTACTTTCATCTTCAGTTTTTCAGAATGGGTTCACCTGTGCTATATGCAGGCATTTGTAAGTACGCGCATGCCAGACAGTGGTGAATAAGACACATGTGTGACACTTGGTCATCTTCACCGTGGAGACGTTTAGCCAGCCATCGGCTTTGTCAGTCCTATACGAGGAATGATGTTGGAACGGTAGAAGACATGAAGAGGTGGTGCTCCAGCTTACCTCTCTCCACTATGTCTCCATCCTCGGACACTTACTTCAGAGTCATCAAGCTAAAAGGATGGACACCTCCTTTGAAGGCTGAAGAATTGAACTCCTTCTATCAAGGCTGAGGGACTGAACACCTGCTATCAAGTCTGAGGGAATGAACTCCTGCTATTAAAGTTGAGTGATTGAACTCTTCTATTAAGGTTGAGGGATTGAACTCCTTCCATCAAGCCTGAAGGACTGACTTTCTTCTTGATTATTAAAGCTGGGGGACTGATCACTTTAAATTACAACATGACGTCTTCCACCAACTCCACTAATTATTCTATGTATTGCACTGATGAAACCCTCTGCTTGATGCATCGTCTCCACCACAAAGCTACCCAAGAGTTGCACATGTGTCTTATCCATCTATTTCTCACCTTTGTACACCATTAATATATATATATATATATATATATATATTATATAATATATATATATATATATATATATATATATATATATATATATGTATATATATATATATATATATATATATATATATATATATATATATATATATATATATATATATATATATATATAAAAGAGAGAGAGAGAGAGAGAGAGAGAGAGAGAGAGAGAGAGAGAGATTGACAGCTATAGTTGTAGTTCTATGACTGTAGTGTAGGCTTGCCTCTGGAAAGACAGTGATGGAGCGAAAGATGATGAAAGTGTTTCTTCTTTTTCAGGTCACCTGCCTAGATGGGAATCGGTCGATGTGTTAAAAATTATACAAATATGAATTAGCACATTTAAAGATATATAGATGAAATTAATAAGCACATTTGTAAATGAATACCTACATTAATGCTTATGTAATTTATTATTTACATATATACATACATGTAATACATACATCAACACCTAATTAAAACATAAAAAGAGCTCTGGGAGGCCTTTTATATTAATTAACCCTTTTACTTTTCCGACTAAAAATGTACGAACACGTTGAGTTATTAAGCAGAGTAATTACTGCATACAGAGAGTTCCATGTCTGCCTCAAAGATTAATAACTTTTTATAGTCACCAGTTAATTGTTATTGATTCGTACACCAAACAGAAAAGTGACGCGACGAAAAAAGGCACAGTAATCATAACTCGCGCCGTAGCTTCCTTTCAGACACTTTACAGACATCCTGAGGCAGTGTTGACCTAGCGAGTAGCAAACATTGATGCTATGATTCCAGATGACGTTAATATCGCCAAGCAACAGAATATCTGGGGACGGGTTTGAGAGATTTTCATTTCAGGACTCGATTTTTTTTAATAGCTGGTGGTCATTAAACCGCTGGAGAAGTTTGAAATTACACGTACTATATTTGCAACTTGCAAAACTCGAGTGCATCTAACCTATTTCTCCTGACTGACACAGTCAACTGGGCTTGAGTTTTGGAATTAGCAAGTACAGTACATGTAATTTCAAAGTTTTCCCAGCGGTGCAATGACCACCAACCATTAAAGAAAACTTAGTCCTCAACTGACAACCACTCAAACCCGTCCCCAGATATCGTTTTGCTTGACGATTTCAAATCCCATAAAAGCCACTGGTCTTGACTCTACTGAAACCAGTAACAGTAATTCAGAAGTCCCTCCTGCCTTCACCTTTTTTTGTAGTGCTAATAACACTTTTCTTTCCCTACTTCCCCCTCTCTCTCTTTTTCTCTATTCTCCTAAAGCACAGTTACCTCCCTCCAATAACACTAAAGTTAAACATGAATACTGGAGAAAACCTTCGCTTAAATTGGTTAAAATTAGCTGTACCAGAGTAAAACACGACTCTACCAGAGATATATTTACTACAGACGCATTCCTTGGTGCTTTTTACTTACCTGTGTTGTAAAAACTTCTTGAATGTGTACTGCGTGAATGTGTACTGCGTGAATGTGTACTGCGTGAATGTGTACTGCGTGAATGCGTACTGCGTGAATGCGTACTGCGTGAATGTGTACTGCGTGAATGCGTACTGTGTGAATGTGTACTGCGTGAATGTGTACTGTGTGAATGTGTACTGCGTGAATGTGTACTGTGTGAATGTGTACTGCGTGAATGTGTACTGCGTGAATGCGTACTGTGTGAATGTGTACTGCGTGAATGTGTACTGTGTGAATGTGTACTGTGTGAATGTGTACTGTGTGAATGTGTACTGCGTGAATGTGTACTGTGTGAATGCGTACTGTGTGAATGTGTACTGCGTGAATGTGTACTGTGTGAATGTGTACTGCGTGAATGTGTACTGAGTGAATGTGTACTGTGTGAATGTGTACTGCGTGAATGTGTACTGCGTGAATGTGTACTGCGTGAATGTGTAAAATTTAAGCGAGTCTTAATATTGAAGCATGTATATTTTTCCAAGCGCTTCCTTACAAACTCTTAAGAGTTTACCGCTCCCTGCCCCCGCTGTCACATGCCTTTTCCAAATTCACACATGCAACATTCAAACGTTCAGGTGTGTTGAATGATCTAGAATATGTTCACTCGCTTGTCTCAATGCAAACATACAAAGCCAAATATTCCCTTTAAACCTATATCTTACGAAAATCTCCATTACAGGTGTGTAAGGCAGGTGTTGGGGTGTATATATATATATATATATATATATATATATATATATATATATATATATATATAATATTATATTATATATATATATAAATATATTATATATTATTACTAAAAGTAAGAACGAACCTTATTAATATCAGTGTTTACAAATATATCATTTTAAGGTAATAAAAAAAATCACCCTTGAAAGATGCTTCAATATTTATTTATAATACATATATATAATATATATATATATATTATATATATATATGCATATATATATATATATATATATATATATATATATATATATATATATATATATATATATATATATATATATATATATATATATATATATATAATAGTACAGGCATCTATGCCCCGTATCGGAAGACATTAGGAAACATCTCAGAGTATTTTCCAAAATAAATAATTTCTTGAAACACATACGGATTTTTTCTGGCGTTCTGTTGCCTGTTCATTTTGTTCAGAGGCTGTGTTCTCAGTTCTCTGGTTAACTGAACCGTTCTTGCATTTTTGGGGGGGGGGTCATTTATATTTTGTGACTTGACGTCTTTTATTTATATTTTATTGGTAGCGTCATCTGTGGTCAGTGAGACGTCATCATTGAACACTGTGAGACATCATCTTTGAACACCGTGACGTCACCATTAAACATTCTGACACCATTTTTTGTTCCACGTTTTGTTCTCAATGATTCCCCTCTTCTGTGACCTCTTTCCCATCTTTATTAACAATTAACACGCATTTGATCTCACTTACAGTGCTTTACTGACTTTATTCCACTGGTGATGGGGGAGGGGCGGAGTGGGGAGGGGCGGAGGGGGAAGGGGCGGAGGGGGAAGGGGCGGAGGGAGAGGGGGGAAATAAAATATCACAGTTATGTCTGAGAGACATAAAACCTATGCCATATTTGAACACAATTTAAACCTCACAAAATAAAATAGGAGACAGTACAATCACCTTCTTTCTAAATCATTCCCACCCATCAAAACAATCTAGGATTTATATATATACATATTAAAATTAAGACACACTAAATATTCCTTGGATATATCGTATAATATAGCTTCTTAATTTATTTGGGCTATATGACTGTTATATATTTTCTTGGGCTGAAGACCCCAACTCCTCCTCGCTGCCTGTTAGTTGTCTACAGGTCTCATGCGGGTTTAGCGGTGTCATGCGGATATAATACGTTTAGAACACAGTCCTCCTTCCAGACGCTTGTTAAGCAAAAATAACCTTACCTACTCTACGTACATAACTCCCAACAACAACACATTGAGAATATAACCATATGCACCATAAAATGGCCAGAACCTGTACAAAACTTACACTTTAAACCAGGTTTTATTTCACAGTCATATGTCTCTTCCTTCAAAAGTAGCATGAAAGCATTTTTCACTGCAGTCAACACTAATAAGTGGTGCCTTCACTTATCTCTTACTTTCATTTATCTACGCAGCACTTAATACTTCTGTTTTACTAGACATTTCTGGTCACATCTTGGCAGGAACACGGCAAAACTGTAGCCTGACTTACCCACGATGTTCACCCAGACTAAAGTACTGCAAAAACATAGCCAAGTATTGCCAGGAGTCTCTTGCTTCAAGACTACATTGCACAAGCGCATTTTAACCACACTGGACAACTCTGCCCTAAAAAGGCTATGAGTCAAACGGCCCAACAATGTACAGCTTAACCACGATATTGCTAACAGCTCGACTGGAGGAAGGGCGCATCACATGTCTACAAAAACAACAGGAATAAATCCTGTTGTTTTATTTTAAATGTTTCCAGGAATGTGATGAAAGCGAGCACTCTATCTCCCGCGGTGATGTCTTCCTCTCTTCTTTTTCTTCTTCCCTCTTCCTAGACACAGGTCTTACGGCCTTATCTCTGAGAGCGCCGACAGGAGGAGGACGAGGAGACGGGGGTAAGGAGGGAAAGAAGTAAGCAAAATATTAAGAGATAAGTTGTACAGAGTCTGGGCGAAGCGCTCGTTGTTGTTTGCATGGCTGCCGGAGTCTCACCTGAGGAAGAACACAGGCAATTATTACTACTGTGCATATAACACACGCTCACACATACGAACACATTCAACAACAAAAACAACAAACACACACACTGGTATCAATATTTGCTGACAATTACACCGCGGACATCAGAATCGCCAAATAATAAAAAAAAAATATTTCAAATCACATCCCTTCGCAATGAAGACCTCAGATTAATAGCTGTCCGCAGTGTTGTGGATCACGAGGAGGTCAACGAGAGACCAACCACACGCCACTCAGAGTTTCTCCAGGGATATATCTGCCCCTCAGCACGACCACTCTATATTTTATCAACGAAGATAATTGCCACCCGCTGCTCAAGACAGCTGCTATTAAATATAAGACGTAAAAGTTGAAGCTCAGACCAGTTCTGACGACGACCTTCACAACGTGAACACACGAGTCCAAGAAAACCCGGTGAAGCAACCAGAGTAAAATGACTTTAATTATATATATATTATATATATATATATATATATATATATATATATATATATATATATATATATATATATATATATATATATATATATTATATATATATATATATATATATGTATATATTAGCTAATTCAGTTGAGATGAGAGAAGACGATAGAGATACAGCGTTGCCTGACCTCTGAACTCTAGGTGACCTGACTATTGTGACCTGGCCTTGGGATTCGAGCTTTGTAGAACAGCTCAATTGCCTGAACTTGGAAAATGGGTAATTTTTGGCAATTTTTTAATCTTAAGGCAATTTTTACATAAAGTTTGGTGGAAGAAACTATATACCTTCTCAAGGAAGTTTCTTCTGTTAAGGGACTTTCTTCAAACTTAAAATCTAGCTCAATCTATAACACTAGGTTTTTCATACTCTAAATTACTTTTTTTAAATTCTATGTTGAAGTGAAATTTTTGAAATTAAAAATGCTATAGTATGTTAAATTCTTCCTGAATAATCTTGAACGTGTTTATGTTAACATCGTTTGTGATAACTTGTGTTGTTTACACAGGAGAAGAATTATGGTCGTGGTATATAGTGATTAATGTTTAATTCATCAAATATAATTCCCCCTCCCGGTGATTGTAGTACTTACTGCCTCATTTACCCATCGCTACCTGAAGGATGTATCCGGGGGTCAGTGCCCCCCACGGCTCTGTCCCAGACCAGGAAATCCCGTGGATCAAGACCTGATCAACCAGGCTACACACAGTGCAGCGTATGAACCACTGTCTGGTTGGTCAGGAACTGATCTGAGGAACTTGTGCAGCTGACTCATGAAGACAACCAGAGGTGTGTTGGTAATCCCCTTTATGCACGGAGGGAGGGCGTTGAAGAGCCAGGGACCTCTGACACTCATTGAGTTCTTCCTTATCGTACTCGTCGCGCCCGTGCTTTTTAGTGAAGGTACTTTGCACCGTCTGCCAAGTCTCTTACTTTCACATGGAGTGAATAGTGTGTGTAGGTTTTGGGATCAGTCCCTCCCAGTTTTCATTCTAAAAATAAATAAAATAACTTCACCATTTTCTCGCTTTAAAACTGCAGTCTACTACTCTCCCTGTCACGGTGCAAAGACATCTTTACCTTCTTCGAAATCCTTTTGTTTATTGCTTTTACTTACTTGTTTTCCTAATATCCTAGTTTCATAACTTTTCTCTTCCTAAGCTTCCTGGGCTTAAATTCCAGAAACCATTCATTCGACCATTTCATTTTGTGGCGGTGAGCGCACAAACTCTCGCAGCTCAACACGTAGTAAGTGAACTAACTTTTAACGTTGCAAGTCTAAATTTGGCCAGTGAGAGGTTAAGTGAGAGTTGGCGTCTCATTTATTTGCTCGGTATATCCCCCGGGGGTTCACGATAAAGGAGGTGCGTCCTACCACCCAGTCCTTGCCACGTATCCCCGGATGGATCAGGATATACGTAACCCCGGATTTACCTCTTCCATAAAAAGTGATCCTGCACTACCGAGGTAGGTGGAGCTGTAAGCCCGGTTAGGACCTCCACCAGACATCCCGTAGAAATGTAATGGCTTGGCTTATTAATTAATAAAGGCAGGTGGGTTTGGAAATAGAGGTGTCGTAAGCAACAAGGCGGAGAGAGGCAGATTAACCCCCAGTGAGCAATATTCACGAGTCTGGCTTTGATCTCACCCATGTGCCAGCCTCTCCCCGCACCGGCAACGTTTACCCAAATGCCAGATATAATTTGGTGTCGGTGGGGCTACACGCAGAGGAAGGAGACGAGAGAGTGAAAGAGAGAGAGAGAGAGAGAGAGAGAGAGAGTAAAAGAAAGAGTAAAAGAGAGACAGAGAGAGAGAGAGAAGCAACAACACTCAGGCGATGCCAAAGGAGTGTGGAAGGTCTGTCAGGAGCGGTAATGGCCATGGGGGAGAGGAAAGAAAGGAGAGGTGAGGGAGGAGAGAGGGGAGAAGGGGAGAGGGGAGAAAGGCGATACGAAGTTTAAATGAGGGCGGAGACGATGGAGAAAAGGAGAGGACGTGGATAGAAAATAGTATATATATATATATATTATATATATATATATATATATATATATATATATATATATATATATATATATAATATATATATATATATATATATATATATACATATATATACACCAGGAGAGGTACTCTCATCAGAACATTTACAAAACATTATTGCTTTTAAAATATGAATACCAATGTTCACTCTAGACTCCTGATGGATTACCATGTAGTGTTTCTCTTAAGCACATAAACTTCAGCTATTTACGGCCAAATACTCGTATTATTTACTGTTTTTCATGTGTCGTGATATTATCTGATGTAAGTGTACCACTGATCAACTGCTCTGACCAGTCTAACTTTAAGTGTCTTGTGGTGTCTATATATTAAATGGGTCGCCCCTGTTTCCCTTGAGGTTATATACAATACGTGTTGTTTATCTATCTGTATATTCACTCAGCGGCTACTACTACTTTAACCTCCATTTTAGAGACTACAGTATCTTCGGCTGGAAGTAAACAGGTGACACTTCAGCCTTAATGACCTTCGTTTAGTCGATATGCTTTAAGCAAAATTACACAAGCAACCTCTTTCCTCTACCGATATGTTTCGCTAATGCCTCTCCTTACATTTGTCTCTCCTTTACCACTTCTACCTAGAAATCAAAACACAGTACGGTATTATCGCTTACACTCAGTGGCATTTCACAGCAAATTTCATCAGCTTTTAATTTGTTTGGAGTGAACGTCATGCCTGACTCTGCCGACACGTCTCCGACTCTCATTCCTGCTGTCTCCTTTACGTGTTGTCTCGGGTTGATAATGGCAACAGCCGACAAGTGAAAACGAAGACACTGGTAGTAGCAGAGATTCGTTGTTTTTTAATACAACATTTCGCCTGCACAGAAGTTTTCTTCAGTCGAGTACGGAGGAGGCAGCATAAGCAGTAGAGATGTAAAGACAATCAGTCCATCACTTTGGAAGACGTAGTATTGAGGTGGTCAGTCCCTCAGCCTGAACAAGAGTTTTACCCCCCTGTACTCGACTGAAGAACCCTACTATATAGGCGAAACGTTTCGAAATAAAGACACCTACCTGCTGCACATGTGTCCTACTTTTCAACTTTTCGATATTGTTCACCACTCACATTCACTCGCGATAAAGCTCAGTCTTGGGCGAAACACCGCACTAAACTGACTTTCTGCTGTCAGTGTCATCATTTCCCCGTGTTGGTTCAGAAAGTTTGGCACTACTCCCTGAGCTAACTTCACTCTCCTGGTTCTCTCCTATGTAGGTCGCAATTTTCCAGGCAATTTCTGTTTTAGAAATCACCTCTAACCAGTACTACGCCTTTGTCCTGTTTGCTTTCTGTTGTGGTGTCGAAGAGGCTCATTGTTGTTGTAAATGAATGGTAGACAATACCGACAAGATGAAGAATTAGACACATCTGCAACATCTGGGTATCTTTATTGTAGACGTTTCGCCATCCAGTGGCTTTAGCAACACAAATTCAAGGACATAATGTGAAGACAGTAGGACAGTATACAGAAGATGAGGTAATCATTCCCTGAGACACTGAATACAGCACTAGAGTATCTTTATTGTGGAAACGTTCCGCCAACAAGTGGCTTTCTCAGTCATGTACAGAGATGAATGGTAAAAGAGAAGGAGGTTGAGGAAATCAGTCCCTCAGCCTGAAGTAAGTTATCTGAACCATTTATATTGAATGTTTATTAGTTGCTTTATTTTCCTCTGCATTTTTATCAGCTTGCCTCTGCTCCTTATTTCTCTCGTTCTCTACGAGTCTAGTTCCCCCGTAGGGAGGTCCCAGTTCACCCAGTTAATTTCTCTGTTGGTAGAGTCCATTAGAATCATTAGTTTCGCTTTGCTCATTCTTGCTCTCTCTCTGCTGCTGTTTCCAGTGAGTGTGTGTGTGTGTGTGTGTGTGTGTGTGTACTCACCTATTTGCTCACCTATATGTGGTTGCAGGGGTCGAGTCACAGTTCCTGGCCCTGCCTCTTCGTTAGTTGCACACACACACATACCCACACACACACACACTGCCTCTTCCTGGATACCATTCCAGTAACCTACCATCATTTACCGTATTTTCCGGCATATAAGGCGCGCCTTTCTTCCACACAAAGAGTCTTGAAAAAATCAGCCTGCGCCTTATATGCTCAAGGTCAGAGTCATGGGTAGGCTTTGGGTTACACTTTAGCCAGTTGTTTACTAACGTTACGTCACAACTGCTTGGAAACATCGTACCAGCACGCAGCCGACACTCGTGCGCCTTATATGCCGGAAATACAGTATTACCTCTCTTTTCCCCTACATACACAATCAGATCAACTTGTCCACAGTGATGGTAACAAAATATTCATTCACTGTCTTTTCGTATAGTATTTATATGTTATAACTTGTGAGTATCATGTCTTCTCGTCATTCCTGTTCGATACATGTATCATACTTCCTGATCATTCCTGTTCGATACGTATGTGTATTATGTCTCCTAATTATTCCTGTTCGATACGTGTATAATTTCACCTAATTGTTCCTGCTCGATACGTGTATCATGTCACCTAATTATTCCTGTTCGATACGTGTATCATGTCACCTAATTATTCCTGTTCGATACGTGTATCATGTCACCTAATTATTATCCTGTTCGATACGTGTATCATGTCACCTAATTATTCCTGTTCGATACGTGTATCATGTCACCTAATTATTCCTGTTCGATACGTGTATCATGTCACCTAATTATTCCTGTTCGATACGTGTATCACGTCACCTAATTATTCCTGTTCGATACGTGTATCATGTCACTTAATTATTTCTATACGATATGTGAGAGCCTCATGTCTCCTGAGCAACTCTGGTCTTCAACCAGAGTTGCTTCACCCTCTCGAGTTTTTGTTTCGAGGTATTGAATGTAAACACACACGTACTGAACGTAAACACTGTTGTACTGAACGTAAACACTGTTGTACTGAACGTAAACACTGTTGTGCTGAACGTAAACACTGTTGTGCTGAACGTAAACACTGTTGTACTGAACGTAAACACTGTTGTGCTGAACGTAAACACTGTTGTGCTGAACGTAAACACTGTTGTTGCTGAATGTAAACACTGTTGTGCTGAACGTAAACACTGTTGTGCTGAACGTAAACACTGTTGTGCTGAACGTAAACACTGTTGTGCTGAACGTAAACACTGTTGTGCTGAATGTAAACACTGTTGTGCTGAACGTAAACACTGTTGTGCTGAATGTAAACACTGTTGTGCTGAACGTAAACACTGTTGTGCTGAACGTAAACACTGTTGTGCTGAACGTAAACACTGTTGTGCTGAACGCAAAACACTGTTGTGCTGAACGTAAACACTGTTGTGCTGAACGCAAAACACTGTTGTGCTGAACGTAAACACTGTTGTGCTGAATGTAAACACTGTTGTGCTGAACGTAAACACTGTTGTGCTGAACGTAAACACTGTTGAGCTGAACGTAAACACTGTTGTGCTGAACGTAAACACTGTTGTGCTGAACGTAAACACTGTTGTGCTGAACGTAAACACTGTTGTGCTGAATGTAAACACTGTTTTGCTGAATGTAAACACTGTTGTGCTGAACGTAAACACTGTTGTGCTGAACGTAAACACTGTTGTGCTGAACGTAAATACTGTTGTGCTGAATGTAAACACTGTTTTGCTGAATGTAAACACTGTTTTGCTGAATGTAAACACTGTTGTGCTGAACGTAAACACTGTTGTGCTGAACGTAAACACTGTTGAGCTGAATGTTACACTGTTGTAATGAATGTAATGATGTTTCTAAGATCTTTAGTCATTTTCAGGCATGTTTATATCCAACATGCCACATCCACTTCTTAGTCTCAGCACTGGACTGCCGCGGGTTCGAGTCCCGTTCAGTGAACTGCTGATCATTATGTCACTGGGATATCCACAGTCATGTTTACTGACTGTGTGTTTGCTCTCATTTTTTTTTTGAGGTGAAGATAGAACACAACCATGCCATCATCTTCTTCCTTCTTCTCTCCTTCTTTCTTCTCTCCTTCCTTCTTTCTCTCTTACTTCTTTTTCTACTTCTTCCTTCTCTTCTATGACTAATTCATCGTTCTCTTCCACTCTCCTCTCCTCTCTCCTCTCCTCTCTCTCTCTCTCTCTCTCTCTCTCTCTCTCTCTCTCTTTTTACACAGGGTTTGACAAGGTTAAGGATCCCTAGCTTTATTGACAAGCTATTTACAGGTTAAAAATTCCTAACTTTATTGGCAAGCTAAGAGCTGTTATCTACATCAGCTCATTTGAAAGCATTTTTATTGTTATGAGACATACAAGTAGGGAACAGAATGAAGTTGGAGCCATCTGTGGGCCAGCATTTTCATTTGATCATCTGACTTTATCTCGTTGACATCATTATGCTGTACGAATGTGTTTCATACTCGAGTCATCCTGGGTATGTATGATCTCAGATGGAGTGATGTTCTAGAGAAGGGTACAGCCAGAGTGAAGTTGTTGCTTTCTGCCCGTCTTGTGGCATAAAAGCTTGTTTCACGCTGTCCTCGAAGTGGATCCAAGTGTGGTACTTTGACAATATTGGCCTTGTACATAACAGTAAGGCCACCCACATCCCTCCTATGTTGAAGGCTCTGCTGAAATGACAGATCTATCCAGGATGGGTCCAGGCGAGAGATGAGACGTCTTGCTCTGTTCTCTACTCTGTCAAGCAGTCGCAGATGAGAGGGGGGGGGGGCAGGCAAACCAAGAAAGTGGAGCATACTCAAGGTGTGAACGTACTTGTGCCTCGTACAGGATCTTGCAACCCCTACTGTCTCTCTCTCTCTCTCTCTCTTCCTCAGTCACTCAGCATTGCTCCTCATGACAACACTCTCAACACTTAATTGTTCCGATATCTCATTCTCCTCTTCCCTCCTTCCTCCTCCTCCTCCTCCTTCTCCTCCTCCTCCTCCTCCTCCTCCTCCTCCTCCTCCTCCTCCTCCTCCTCCTCCTCCTCCTCCTCCTCCTCCTCCTTCTCTTCCCTCCTTCCTCCTCCACCTTCGTCCTTCCTCTTCCACTTCCCTCTCTCCTCTGCATTCATCTCAGCCTTTATATATATCCTCTCTCCAAAGTCTCTTCTTAATTGTTTTTCTTCCTCTGGTTTCTCTCTCTCTCTCTCTCTCTCTCTCTCTCTCTCTCTCTCTCTCTCTCTCTCTCTCTCTCTCTCTCTCTCTCTCTCTCTCTCTCTCTCTCTCACACACATCTATTACTATCTTTTTTTCACTTTTTTTTCCTGACTGTCTCTCCATCTTTCCTTTGCCCATCTTTTTCTCTCCATCCTTCTAGTCATCGTTTCTTCCTTCTTCAACTTTCTATCCCTTCTCCCTGTCATTTTCTTCATATTTTTTACCCTCATTATATTGAGGGCATAAAACTTGATGGAGACCCTTATTCCCTCTCTCCCTCTCCCTCTTCCTCTTCTTTCTCTCTCCCTCTCTCTCTTTCCCTCACTCTCTCTCCCTCCCTCTCTATTTCCTTCCCTCTCCCTCTCCCTCCATCTACTTACTGTTAAGAACGAGGACCTCGATGGTCTCCTTTACCAATCCATTCCTCGTTCCCTCCCTCCCTTCCTCTCACCTCATTCCCTCCCTCTCTCTCTCTCCTCTCTCTCTCTCTCTCTCTCCTCCCTTCCTTCCCTCTCTCCATTACTTCTCAGCACACAGACCTTTATGGAGCCCTCCCTCTCTTTCTCCTTGCCTCCCTCCCTCCCTCCCTTTACTTATTCCTAGGCACATGGACTTTGATACACACCCTCCCTCCCTCCTACTCTCCCTCCATCCCTCCACTTACTCCTCAGCACGTGAACCTTGATGGATACTCTCTCAGCGTTGGAGGGCTTGCAGGCGTACTGTCCTGAGTCCCAACTTGAAGCATTGAGGACAAGGAGTGAGGAGCGGGTTGTGTCGCCTCGATGCTCCGTCTCCACCGTGATGGCTCGACCTGGCTGCCCGTAGTTCACCAGCTGTATACAACAGAAAGAGCCTGGGTTAGATATTCCGGGAGAGAAGGTAGATATACTTGGAAGAAGAGGTAAGCAAAATAAGACGAAATGTTAGGTCAACTGGGAAGTGTGGTAAACTGGAAGAAGGGTGTCAGGAGGTAGACTGGGAGAGAGCTGTGTTAGGGGGTCGACTGGGAGGGGGCTGTGTTAGGAGGTCGACTGGGTGGGGGCTGTGTTAGGAGATCGACTGGGTGGGGGCTGTGTTAGGAGGTCGACTGGGAAGGGACTGTGTTAGGAGGTAGACTGACAGGGGGCTGTATAAGGAGGTCGACAGACAGGGGGCTGTTAGGAGGTAGACTGACAGGGGCTGTGATAGAAGGTCGACTGGGAAGGGACTGTGTTAGGAGGTCGACTGAGAATGGGGGTGAGAGGGACGAGAAGTATGTGGATGAGGAGGAGGAATAGCAGGAGGAAGAAGTAGCAGAAGAAGAAGGAAGAAGAAGAAGAAGAAGGAAGAAGAAGAAGAAGAAGAAGAGAGAAGAAGAAGAAGAAGAAGAAAGAAGAAGAAGAAGAAGATGAAGAAGAAGAAGAAGAAGAAAAAGAAGAAGAAGAAGAAGAAGAAGAAGATGAAGAAGAAGAAGAAAAAAAAAAGAAGAAGAAGAAGAGAAGAAGAAGAAGAAGAAGAAGAAGAAGACGAAAGAAGAAGAAAGAAGAAGAAGAAGAAGAAGAAGAAGATGATGATGATGATGATGAAGAAAAAGAAGAATTTGAGGAGATAAAAGGTGCATAAAAGGCTTTCAATACACGATAACACATCTTTACTGTCTGTCGTAAACACTTCAGAGACCCACCTGACACACAGACTCACCTAATGTACAGACTCACCTAACACACAGACTCACCTAATGTACAGACTCACCTAACACACAGACTCACCTAACGTACAGACTCACCTAACACACATACTCACGTAACACACAGACACACCTAAAACACAGACTTACCTAACGTACAGACTCACCTAACACATAGACTCACCTAACGTACAGACTCACCTAACACACAGACTCACCTAACACACAGACTCACCTAACACACAGACTCACCTAACACACACAATCACCTAACACACACATACTCACCTAACACACACGCTCACCTAACACACACACACTCACCTAACACACAAACTCACCTAATACAGACTCACCTAACACACAGACTCACCTATCACACAAACTCACCTAACACACACAGACTCACCTAACACACAAGCTCACCTAACACATACACAGACTCACCTACACACAAACTCACCTAAGACACAAATTCACCTAACACACAAACTCATCTAACACAGACTCACCTAACACACAAGCTCACCTAACACACAAGCTCACCTAACACACAAACTCACCTAAGACACAAACTCACCTAACACACAAACTCACTTAACACAGACTCACCTAACACACAAGCTCACCTAACACACAAACTCACCTAACACACAGACTCACCTAACACACAGACTCACCTAACAGACTCACCTAGCAGAAGGCGTTCAGCCACAGGAACACACTCACCTTGTCTCGATGGTACCACAGAATGAACTCAGGTGGCGTGGGACTAAAGTGTACCATGCAGGTGAGATTTAAGGTGCTCCCACGGTCCAGGTACACATCACCTCCTCCCACCAGCTCCACAGACGGTACTGCGGTACACACATACCATAGTCTCACACGCACAGAAATAAAAACACACGATACCGTGGTTGGAACAATATATATCTAATACAGTACCGTGGCTGGAAAAATATATATCTAATACAGTACCGTGGCTGGAACAATATATATCTAATACAGTACCGTGGCTGGAACAATTTGTATCCAACACAATATCGCGGCTGATACAATTCTGTACTAACATACTACACAGTGGCCGGAGCAATTTTTATCTAACACACAATACCGTGGCTGGAACAATTCTCAAATAACACACAATACCGTGGCTGGAACAATTCTCAAATAACACACAGTACCGTGGCTGGAACAATTCTCAAATAACACACAATACCGTGGCTTAAACAATTCTCAAATAACACACAATACTGTGGCTGGAACAATTCAACAACCCGGAATTTTAGATAAAACATTAAACAATGTTTCAGTGTTGACTTGATAATGGTAACAACATTGACCGAAACGTCACCTCAAGCCCCCCTCCCCTTCCATCTTGTGAGTTAGACACGACTTAGCCGTGTCTAAAGACGACGGAAGATGCTGTGATACTGTTTGTGTCTCGCAATGAGCGGACGGAGGATCGAGCCTTTTCTGTTCCTGGTACAGTACGACCCACACGGGTTTACAACTTGACGTGAAAAAAGATGTAGAACTGAGCTCAGAAATAGAATGTAAACTTAAAGCCCCTGGAGGAATAACCTGGAGAGATTAATCTCTCTCTTTCTCTCTCTCTCTCTCTCTCTCTCTCTCTTTTTCTCTCTGTTTTACACAGGGTTTGACAAGGTTAAGGATCCCTAGCTTTATTGACAAGCTATTTACAGGTTAAGGATTCCTAACTTTATTGGCAAGCTAAGAGCTGTTACCTACATCAGCTCATTTGAAAGCATTTTTATTATCTCTCTCTCTCTCTCTCTCTCTCTCTCTCTCTCTCTCTCTCTCTCTCTCTCTCTCTCTCTCTCTCTCTCTCTTTCTCTTCTGAGCGTGAAATTGGCTTTTAAAAAATGGAAATAAAGTTTCGAAAGGAATAGAGAGAACTCTCAAATAGAGAGAGTGAATTCTCGAATAGAGAGAGCAAACTTTCAAATAGAAATAGTGAACTCTCAAACAGAGAGAGAGAGAGCTCTCAAATAGAGAGAAAGAACTCTCAAACAGAGAGAGTGAAGTCCCTTAAAAACTAAACTCTCTCAAATAAAGAGTGAACTCTCTTCCTGTGTTCTCTGTTTTTCAGTTTTCTAGCTTCGAGTATTCATCCTTCTAGTGTTCTGTCTTCCAGAGTTCTTATTTCCATGTTCTTTCCATTCCCTTCCGTCATTTCCTTCCTCCTGACGTGTTTTCCAAGCTTCTCTTTTTTTTCCTTGCTCAATTGTGACGTGACAATGGTCCAGCACAGATCGGAAAGCCGTGGTGAACTTCCTCTCCTAAGTACGGGTTGTGTGTAAAATGCTCCAGCAGCGGTAAAGCAACTTGCATTCTTCACTGCTTCCTTGTAATTCCAGTTTTTCACTGTAATAAGACGTTGTCGATTCTTACTAACCCTGACGTGCGATATATTTTGAACCTAAGAGCTGGCATCCATAAACTGGACAATTTTCTTTTAGCCACATCTTTAGTTTTTAAATAGGTGGACTGGTAAACCAGCAGGTGGACTGGTAAATCAGCAGGTAGACTGGTAAATCAAAAGAAGGCCTCGATTATGTATTAAAAAACTCCAGTGGCGGGTCATATTATGACTTTAGATGTGAGACCTCCAGTCCTAGTCAGTCTCAGTCTTTGTTTAGTCAGTCATCTGTCAGTTTTCTTGATCTTCAAGAGAATTTGACTTTTTACAGGCTGGTTGGTTACTGAAGGGGTTTAAAGCCTATCGGCTATACGAGGGTCATTAAGGCTGTATGTCACCTGTTCACCACCAGTCAAGAACGCTAAAACAGAGGACTACAATAAAATGTCAGTGTATATACACTGAAAGACGTATACCTCTCGTCTCCGTGTATATACAGTGAAAGATATACACCTCTCAGTGTATATCTTCACCTAGAGACATACAGCTCTCAGTGTATATGCACTGACAAACGCCACTCACTCCACACCAAGACACACATACACCTTTCAGTGTATATATACCGAGAGACACATACACCTCACAGTATACATGACAAGTATAACACATTAAGCGATTTATACCTTTGAGTTAATAACAGCTGATTTGTTATTGAACACAAAAATCCGAATTGTGGCTTTTATAAACAGCCTGGGAACTTTTGTTCAGTAATTGATTACAGATCATGGTACAATTTTTATGTTTGAATATAATATGAACAATGTACCTAAACACTGACATATTTCATCACATTATTATTATTTTCCGGGGATATAATTTAATACTATATAATATAGCGTAATATAATCTTATTATATATGATGATATTTAATATAATATTATTCATAATAATATTATATTAAATATAGCAATATTATATAACTTATTATCGTATAATATTTAATATAATATTATATTACTGGATATCATATAATGTATGAAAATATTATAAAATATATAATATATATAAATATATAATATAGAGATTCAAATGTTAATAACTGGATTGCCTGTAGCTAGTTAATATATATATATATATATATATATATATATATATATATATATATATATATATATATATATATATATATATATATATATATATATATAATATATATAATATATATTGCATAGCAATGTACATTAATGTTCATTGGAATGGCAATATACATTACTGTAAAGTGTACACTGGTGTACGTTAATACAGTAGCGTTTCAGGAACCTGTGTGGCTGGCTGGTCTGCCTGAGTGATGACCTTCATTGACCACCACGACCTGCCTGCCTGCGGAAAGGCAAGACCGGACCGCACAGGGTGGAGCCGGACCGCACAGGGTGGAGCCGGACCGCACAGGGTGGAGCCGGACCGCACAGGGTTGGAGCAGCCAGGGAGTGTATGTAGTGACCTTGTTACTCTGCAGTGTTAAAGGTAAACAACCCCTGACAGGTCATATTTTTATCGGGGGAACAAATGATCTCTGAAATTACTTGAAGATTCTGGTGTGTGTGTTCCAGTGCGCATCTCGTGAGGCTGTGTAGTGTAATGTGCACGCGTCCCTCCATGCAATTTCCCATTCCATTTGCCCTTCGTGGCAAAATAATATATAACTTGCCTACTTTAATTGGCCAAATTTTTTTACTGTCGTGTGGGGGGGTGTGCGTGTGTGTGTTTTGTGTGTTTTGGGTGTGTGTGGCGTCGTGCGGCGTGTGTGTGTGGGGTTTTGTGTGTTTGTGGGTGGTGTGTGTGTGTGTGTTGTGGGTGTGTGTGTGTGTGTGGGGTGTGTGTGTACTTGAAAATCAAAATTTAAACAAATGAAAAAAAACTGAGAAAAAAAACCCAAGATCGATCTGAGAAAGTTTTAAAAGCTTACGGAAGTATCGCTAAATACTTTGAAAAAAAATTTACAGAAATGACTACGAAGAAAGAAAAAATCAAAGTTATTACGTACAACTAACTCAAAATGTCTATTTTGGCCCATTTGTATTCCCATTTTGTTTTTAAAAAAAGAAAAAGTCATGCCAGGTGAGAATAGGTAAATTCCCAGCACAAAATATTTTTTGTAGCAAGATGATGCAACCTGAACTAAATTACACGGGTCTCTTAAGGAAAAAGGGTAACTGCATATTACTCTTAAAGGACACGACAGCCTGGGTCAAGATTTCCGGGCAACTTAAAACCGTTATACAAGAACCACTTTTAAAAAAATTTAGAAACGTAAAGGGAAGATAGACAAAAAAACTTTTCTTTGCCATGCGATGATAGACCCGGGGGAAAAATTTAAAAAAAGGGAAGGTGGAGTACTATAATTTTTGGGGAATATAAAAAAATAGTGGAAAAGAAAAGGGGTTTTTGTTTTTGAGTACAACGGCAGTTAAATGGTGAAAAATCGGATAAGAGGGCAGATTGAAAATTTAAACATTGGGATTTTATTTGTGACGTTCCACCAGTGGTTTTTTCATAAATTTTAAAAAATTTGGGGGGGGGGGAGGGGGGGGGGGGGGGGGGGGGTCCTAGTATTGTATTGAAAAAAACCACTGGGGGGAAAAAACGTCTACCCCAAAAAGATACCCAGATGTTGCACATGTTTTCTAATTCTGCAAGTGGGCTTTCTGAGTTTGCTGTAAAATATGCGTTGGGCCAGCAAAGACTTTCCGTATCCGGGGCTGAAAAAATTTTTATGACCCCTCTTGGTGGTGGATGCTTGGGGTTCGTGAGGTAATCTCAGTCTGGTGTTCCACATCTTTTCAAGAAAAAAAAATTTGTGCCCCCCCCAAAAAAAAGGATTTTCGCATCCCATCAATTGTGGGAACATTTGCAACGCAATTTGATAGAGACTCTCAACAAAATTTTTTTTCAACGAAGAGTTTTTTAAGAATTTCAAAATTATTTTCACAGGCACTTTTGTAAGTTCTAAAAAAACTCGTTCCAAAGAAACTTCCGTAAGACATCTAAGAACTCTAACGCTTTCTGGCTTCACCAGAAAGAAGGTAATTTAGCGGAAAAAAATTTTTGAAGAAAAAGTGGGAAGGAGATTAAATTTTTAAAACTGTAAAAATTCATGACACAGGGAAAAAACACAGAAGTTTTTCTTAAACGCATGAAATAAAAAAATTACATTTAAAAAGAAATTGGTCCAAGAACTTTTGCGGCGAAGCTTTCAAAACCAAGTCCCAAAATGAAATAATGGGTATGTTTTCTACCGACCAAGCTAACCGTTAAAAGGTCCTTAATTGAGGATCATAGAAAGTGAGATTTTGTTTTTTCCCATATTCCTTAAATCATGACAAACACAGCAAAATGCAGCATGTATCTCTCACAAACCCCATGTACTGTAAATGCCATCTCTATCAATAAAAGTATCTCTTAAAAAACTTTTGTACCAATTATGTAATAAAAAATTCCTATTGGGAAAAAGATGAAAAGTGGGGGGTAGGGGAAGTGGAATAAAATGGCTTCGGAAAAATCCAAAATTCTCCTTGAAGTCTTTTTTTTCCCCTTTTCCCCAGCTATGGGTCCCCAAAAACGCACCAAGGGGGACCCATCTGTATATATATAAATTTTTTTATGTCGTGCCGAATATGTAAAATGGCAATTTGCAAGAATCATTAAAATTTAAATCCTTTCTAAATTTTCTCTTATACTTTTTAAAAATATTTTTTTTTCATTAATGTTGATGTAAAAATTTTTAAATTTTTTCACCAAAAGGGAAATTTAAAAAATTACCTAACCTTTAAAAAACAAAAATTTTTTTTAGCCTAACCCAAAATAAATATATTTTAGTTTTTTTTCAGTAAAATTTTTAAAACTAAACAAACACAGTGAAAATATTTTTTTTTTTTGTTTGGTTAAATGATTTTGCGAAATTTCCATACACAAATTTTCACTTTCCCTTATGGCAAGATAGCGTTGCTATTTAACCAAAAATGGCAAGTTCTGCCTATCCGGGACGACATATGCATATTATATATATATAATATTATATATATATAATATATATATAATATATATAAAATTTATATATATATATATATATATAAATTATGTAGTAGATTGTGACAGCAAAACCCCCCAGGGGGGGTACTACTGTCCTCCAATGAATGTGAAACAAAATTAATTGTTTTACATGATGGTAGGATTGCGGGTCTTTTTTTCTTCTCATAAAAATGCAAGTTACAGGTCTCTTGCTACTTCTCTTACACTTTGGTCACACTACCATACATGGACACGTTTATTTTTAACACACTCATTGAGCTTTCTTTGATTTTATCTTAATAGTTCTTGGTCTTTTTACTTTTTCCCTTTTTATATCCTGGGAAGTGGAATAAGAAACTTTTTCCCCCCGTAAGCCCTGCGTGTTGTAAAAGTCAAATTAAAATGCCGGGAACAATGGGGTAGAACCCCTTTTCCTGTAAAGTTTTTTAAAAAAATAAGAAGAAGAAAACTGTCAAAGTGGGAATCTGAATGTGCTGGATGTTTGTGCAAATGATAAGAAAGAGATATTGTGGATGTTATGAATGAGAAGAAACGGATGTCCCGGCTTTAAGTGAAACAAGCTGAAAAGGGGGGGGGGTGTTTTTGTGAGAGGAAAAAATGGATTAGGTCAGGGGTTTCAAATAGAGTTAAGCTAAAGAAGGATAGCAATAATGTTGAAGGGTAAGATGGCAGGAAAAGAGGGGGCTATAAAAGTATTAATTCAAGGATTATGTGAAGTAAAAAAAAGGTTGGATGTGAAAAGTGGGTTATAGTAAGTGTATATGCACCTGGAGAAGAGAGAAGTGTAGAGGAGAGAGAGAGGTTTTGAGAAATGTTGAGTGAATGCGTGGGGAGTTTTGAAATAAGTGTGAGAGTACTTGTGGTTGGGGATTTCAATGCTAAAGTGGGTAAAAATGTTGTGGAGGGAGTAGTAGGTAAATTTGGGATGCCAGGGGTAAATGTAAATGGGGAGCCTTTAATTGAGCTATGTGTAGAAAGAAATTTAGTAATAAGTAATACATATTTTATGAAAAAGAGGATAAACAAATATACAAGGTATGATGTAGCACGTAATGAAAGTAGTTTGTTAGATTATGTGTTGGTGGATAAAAGGTTAATGGGTAGGCTCCAGGATGTACATGTTTATAGAGGGGCAACTGATATATCGGATCATTATTTAGTTATAGCTACAGTTAGAGTAAGAGGTAGATGGGACAAGAGGAAGGTGGCAACAACAAGTAGGAGGGAAGTTGAAAGTGTATAAACAAGGGAGGAGGAAGTTCGGATGAGATATAAGCGACTATTGGCAGAAAGGTGGGCTAGTGCAAAGATGAGTAGTGGGGGGATGGGTTGAAGAGGGTTGGATGAGTTTTAAAAATGCAGTATTAGAATGTGGGGCAGAAGTTGTGGTTATAGGAGGGTGGGGGCAGGAGGAAAGAGGAGTGATTGGTGGAATGATGAAGTAAAGGGTGTGATAAAAGAGAAAAAGTTAGCTTATGAGAGGTTTTTACAAAGCAGAAGTGTTATAAGAAGAGCAGAGTATATGGAGAGTAAAAGAAAGGTGAAGAGAGTGGTGAGAGAGTGCAAAAGGAGAGCAGATAATAGAGTGGGAGAGGCACTGTCAAGAAATTTTAATGAAAATAAGAAAAATTTTTAGAGTGAGTTAAACAAGTTAAGAAAGCCTAGGGAAAGTATGGATTTGTCAGTTAAAAACAGAGTAGGGGAGTTAGTAGATGGGGAGAGGGAGGTATTAGGTAGATGGCGAGAATATCTTTAGGAACTTTTAAATGTTGAGGAAGAAAGGGAGGCGGTAATTTCATGCACTGGCCAGGGAGGTATACCATCTTTTAGGAGTGAAGAAGAGCAGAATGTAAGTGTGGTGGAGGTACGTGAGGCATTACGTAGAATGAAAGGGGGTAAAGCAGCTGGAACTGATGGGATTAATGACAGAAATGTTAAAAGCAGGGGGGGATGTAGTGTTGGAGTGGTTGGTACTTTTGTTTAATATATGTATGAAAGAGGAGAAGGTACCTAGGGATTGGCGGAGAGCATGTATAGTCCCTTTATATAAAGGGAAGGGGGACAAAAGATATTGTAAAAATTATAGAGGAATAAGTTTATTGAGTATACCAGGAAAAGTGTACGGTAGGGTTATTATTGAAAGAATTAGAGGTAAGACAGAATGTAGGATTGCGGATGACCAAGGAGGTTTCATAGTGGGTAGGGGATGTGGTTGTAGATCAGTGTTTACATTGAAGCATATATGTGAACAGTATTTAGATAAGATAGGGAAGTTTTTATTGCATTTATGGATTTAGAAAAGGCATATGAAGAGTGGATAGGGGAGCAATGTGGCAGATGTTGCAAGTATAGGGAATAGGTGGTAAGTTACTAATTGCTGTAAGAGTTTTTATGAGGAAATAGTGAGGCTCAGGTTAGGTGTGTAGAAGAGGGGAGACTACTTCCTGGTCAAAGTAGGTCTTAACAGGGTTTGTGTAATGTCACCATGGTTGTTTAATATATTTATAGATGGGTCGTAAAAGAAGTAAATGCTAGGGTGTTGGGAAAGGGTGGGATTAAATTAGGGGCAATCAAATACAAAAGGGGAATTGACACAGTTATTTTTTTGCTGATGATACTGTGCTTATGGAGATTCTAAAAAAAAATTGCAAAGGTTAGGGATGAGTTTGGGAGTGTGTGTAAAGGTAGAAAGTTGGGAAAATGAACATAGAGAAGAGTAAGGTGATGAGAGTATCAAATAATTTAGATAAAGAAAAATTGGATATCAAATTGGGGAGGAGGAGTATGGAAGAAGTGAATGTTTTCAGATACTTGGGAGTTGACGTGTCAGCGGATGTATTTATGAAGGATGAGGTTAATAATGGAACTGATGAGGGAAAAAAGGTGAGTGGTGCGTTGAGGTATATGTGGAGCCAAAAAACGTTATCTATGGAGGCAAAGAAGGGAATGTATGAAAGTATAGTAGTACCAACACTCTTATCTGGGTATGAAACATGGGTTGTGAATGCAGCAGCGAGGAGGCGGTTTGAGGCAGTGGAGATGTCCTGTCTAAGGGCAATGTGTGGTGTAAATATTATGCAGAAATTCGGAGTGTGGAAATTAGGGAGTGTGGAGTTAATAAAAGTATTAGTCAGAGAGCTGAAGAGGGGTTGTTGAGGTGGTTTGGTCATTTAGAGAGAATGGATCAAAGTAGAATGACATGGAGAGAATTTAAATCTGTAAGAGAAGGAAGGCGGGGTAAGGGTCGTCCTCGAAAAGGTTGGAAGGAAGGGGTAAGGGAGGTTTTGTGGGCGAGGGGCTTGGACTTCCAGCAGGCGTGCATGAGCGTGTTCAATAGGAGTGAATGGAGACGAATGGTATTTGGGACCTGACGATCTGTTAGAGTGTGAGCAGGGTAATATTTAGTGAAGGGATTCAGGGAAACTGATTATTTTTATATAGCCGGACTTGAGTCCTGGAAATGGGAAGTACAATGCCTGCACTTTAAAGGAGGGGTTTGGGATATTGGCAGTTTGGTGGGATATGTTGTGTATCTTTATATGTATATGCATCTAAACTCTTGTGTTCTGAGCACCTCTGCAAAAACAGTGATTATGTGTGAGTGAGGTGTAAAGTGTTGAATGATGATGAAAGTATTTTCTTTTTGGGGATTTTCTTTCTTTTTTGGGTCACCCTGCCTCGGTGGGAGACGGCCGACTTGTTGAAAATATATATATATATACATATATTTATGTATATATATATATATATATATATATATATATATATAATATATATATATATATATATATATATATATATATATATATATATATATATATATATATATGCAATAAGATCACAGTAAACAGGTGATTTCAGAATATGCAAAACAACCACTGTGAAACAATAGAGAAATTCCGAGCGCTTTCCTGACTACTCACATTATCAAGGAACAATAAATGATAATGTTCCTTGATAATGTGAGTAGTCACGAAAGCGCTTGGAATTTCTCTATCTTTCACAGTGGTTGTTTTGCATGTATATATAATATATATAAATATATATATATTATATATATATATAATATATATATATAATATATATATATATATATATATATATATATATATTATATATATATATATATATATATATATATAAATATTATACTATATGTTTATATTAGTTAAATATATATCTTCTTCTCTTCTTTCAGCAAACCGGCCATATCCCACCGAGGCAGGGTGGCCCAAAAAGAAAAACAAAAGTTTCTCTTTTTAACTTTAGTAATGTATACAGGAGAAGGGGTTACTATCCCCTTGCTCCCGTCATTTTAGTCGCCTATTACGACAAACATGGCTTACTGAGGAAGCTAATGACAGCCAATATTTAGGATTAACAACGTTTTAGAAACAAGTTTTCTTCATGAGTTAGTGTTAAAATTTTGTTAACGTTAAGATACTGTTAATGTGTTGTAGAGATGCTAGTTAAGATGCTGCTAAGCTTTTGTTATGATATTCTTTTCCTCCTGGTTGGCATTCGAGTTACGTGCTTTCAAAAAATAAATTGATATGATGCCTTCAAGATAAATACATAATGTTTTCAGTTGATAACATTCAGTGTTTGGGCAGGAAGTTACTGAGGTGATACTCCCTGAGGTACTCACATTAACCTTGAGCTTTGTTATAGCGATTCTATATTCCTGACCTTCACCAGAACTGGCAAACCAGCACCACTTTGGCCATCGCGCTACCACTAATAACACCACCACTACCACATTGTGGGAATAAGAGCTAGCTATGTTTTCCCTGCGATGCTCTTCATCACAAAGGATGAATTTCACACATCAGGGATTAAAATCCGTCAGCTGGAGCCGGAGATTTCAGTTGAGCGGTGAGGGACATTACGGATTCCACTACGGGTACAATAGCCACTCTCTGGTGAGGTGCTAGAGAGTAATTTTTATTCATACATAATGTAAAGTGGATTTCCAGTATATCTCACAATTCACCAACGAGAGTCTTTGTGCAAGCTACTGGTGGTCACACGCAAAGCTCTCCGAATCTTTCTACAAGCTACTGGTGGTCACACTCGAAGTTTTCCGAGTCTTTTCACAAGCTACTGGTGGTCACACTCAAAGCTCTCCGAGTCTTTTCACAAGCTACTGGTGGTCCCACTCGACACTCTCCCCTGGCTGGTCGGGGGATTCAATCCTCGGAAGAAGGAGCGAATCTCCTAAAATTACCCATTTGAAAATCATATAAAACAGAAACAAAAACTGTAATGAAACGTCTGAGAGTTATTCCATCTAAAATACTTTTTTCCCTCATGAATCTAAATGACTTGCTGCTGACATTAACGAAGAAAAAGACGCATATTGAGAGGGGGGGGGGGAACTTTCATTTGAGACTTTTTTTAATCCAAATAAAAGTTTGGTCTGGAAATGATGTGACTTTTTTCTTCACCTTGTGATATATTCTCTGAAATTTCCCATTAATTACGAAATACATGGTCTTGAAACATTACCTACAACGTTGAGTTTGACAGCTATGGCCGTCACGGGTTTGGTAGAGATGGAACACTCGTAGAAGCCCGAGTCCGAGGGCTGCGGCCGCCGAAGTACCAGGATCCAGTCGCCCGAAGTCGGATCGCGGTGGGCAGAAAAGCGCTCGTCGTTGGTGAAGGTGAAGGAACCCACCGTCAGTACATGGAGGTCACGAGTCCGCATCCACGACACCTGTAAGTGAGAGAGAGAGAATAAGTGAGAGAATGAGAAAGAGAAAACAAAGAGAGAGAGAGTGAAAAATTTTTTAAATGTAGGTAACAGCTCATAGCTTGTAAATAAAGTTAGGAAGGCTAAAGCTAACATTGTAGAAACCTGTGTACAGAGAGATAGATAGATGTAGGTAAAAACTCTTATCTGGTAAATAAAGTTAGGAACCCTTACCCTAACCTTGTAAAACCCTTGTGTAAAGAAGAGAGAGAGAGAGAGAGAGAGAGAGAGAGAGAGAGAGAGAGAGAGAGTTCATAAAAATCGTCTCGACGATATATAGCACCAGTATTATTCCAGTGAGAAGTAACATTCCCCCCTTTACCTTTTCCTCTGTAAGATTTCCAGCATTTATGATCACACTGAGCTTGGGCGAGGAGATTCACCGCTGTAATCTCAACTTACTGCCAGAGGAAGACCCACTCCATCAGCTTTTATTAGCAAGGAATGATTAAGGAAGGAAGGAGCCATCTCGAAGATATTCTGGTCTTTTGATCTCCTGGATATTTATTCCTGGTGCTATTATTTCTGTTACTGCTATTTATCATTGCTGGTATTATTCTCATTCTTGGAAATCCTTCCTCTCTATCTCTC
>NC_069400.1:17191778-17201778 GCF_026875155.1 Cherax quadricarinatus
TCTTCTTGACTTTCTGTTGTCCCAGTCATCAATACGTGGCAATTATTGTCGAATACCTTGCCCTTCAACCTTGTTTATCTTCTTGACTTTCTGTTGTCCCAGTCATCAATACGTGGCAATTATTGTCGAATACCTTGCCCTTCAACCTTGTTTATCTTCTTGACTTTCTGTTGTCCCAGTCATCAATACGTGGCAATTTAAATGTCGAATACCTTGCCCCCCAAACCTTGTTTATCTTCTTACTTTCTGTTGTCCCAGTCATCAATTCGTGGCAATTATTGTCGAATACCTTGCCCTTCAACCTTGTTTACCCTCTTGACTTTCTGTTACCCCAGTCCTCAATACGTGGTTAGGTCACCCATGAAGAGATCGCTGGACGGGAACTAATATTTTTCATTATATAATAGCTTAGGGGAAGATGCAATGTCTGTAAAGGTGATAAGTTTACCTACCCACAGATGTGTTGGTACGACCCACAAAGTATCACTGGACACCTGCCACCTGCAGGAAGAGTTCATTCACCTCTCCGTCGCCAAACCGAAGCCCCCAGCACCGTACTCAGTCTTCGCAGGACCGTAAAACAATGAGATCTATGTGAACCTTAAATTGTAAGGCAGGATTAAAGAGGGTGCTGGAACTGCCAATGAAATATAACCATGGGGAACTTAAAAACAATCTTGTTGGAGAAACAAAAAATGAGACGAGAATAACAAGTGAAGAACATCATCCTCCTGCTGCCAGAAAACAAAATATCAAGATGAACATGAAACTAATAACAAATGTTGAAAGAAATCCTTTATCTTCCAGTGACAGATAAGAGATACTAGGACCCTGGCGGTGACAAACGAGGAAGATAAACACTGAATCAATAAAAAAAAGGAATTGCTGGTATCATAAAAGACGAGAGGAAATGACGATAATTCACTTAGTAACAAGTGAGGCAATAAACCCAAAGAAAATCTAGACTTATAAAAATGAAGTATAGATAGGGATGAAATTTTTGGCGTCGTTTCCCCTCGAGGAAGATTTCTGAACGTCGGTGAGGGGCTCTTGATCCAAGAAATCTGACATTTCCTCCCCTTTCTTGGATCGAGTCTGATTACCTGAGATTTTTACCAGGCGCTGTATGACCCCTACGGGTCTGCCGGTTGCAAAAGATATAACAGCCCCAGCAATGAGAACTCTGTGGAATGAGTTGAGAATGAACAATTTGAACTAACAGGAAGTATAAGCAGAAGAGTTTGATGATGTGATGAGTCTTGAGCACGTTTCGCCCACCACCTGATACCACAGGACCTTCCCTGTCCTGTACTTCAGTAATGATTCCAAGATTTTTTCATTAAAAAATGGACACATCCGCAGTGTGCTGCTACCCTATTTTCACATAATAATTACACAGTGGAAACAGAGGATACGTATGTTTCCCTGTCGTGTTTCATTACACAGGATAAACATACAAGGTGTTAAAATCTGTCAGCTTTAGCTGGGAGACTTCAGTAGTGTCAACCTAAGCTGGGAGACTTCAGTAGTGTCAACCTAAGCTGGGAGACTTCAGTAGTGTCAACCTAAGCTGGGAAACTTCAGTAGAGCGATGAGGATATCGTCCAGAATGCCATTAAAGGTTCATCAGCTACGGCATTTTACGAGAATATCCATGTGACCAGGATAAGGGGAAGGGCAGGATTTAAGGTGGTGGTATGTTAGTTATTCGGGGTAGTGAGGAGGGAAGGGGGATCGAGTGCCACTACGACAAGTTATTGATTTCGCTTGTTCAAAGATCATTCAATAAAAATTTATCATGCACATCAACTTAGAGCAATATAAGTTGCAGACACGCGATAGTTATTTACCTGGCGGAAGCAAGGAGGAGGAGGAGGACGTGGAGAGTTCTAAGTAAATTTGGCTGTTCTGTTCTCTCTTCCTCATTACATTATCGATGCTTAATTCTTCGCGGATGTGCATGTGAGTGCAGGATACATACACTGAGAGTTATATTTTTCACAGTGTATATATATACCGAGTGCTTTTACTTTAATTCTTATTTTGGGGATTAAAATGGTCTTGCCTGGCAGCCATTAAAGACCCTCATGCAGTCGACAACACTCACCCATCAGTGTGCCAACCTCTCAATGTTTATAAGTGAAAAATAACAACGTCGAGGCACTAACTCATAATCTACTCACAATGTACTAATATTGGCACACGAAACAATGCCATTAGTAAATAAATAACTCAAAGCAATGAAAAAAAAGAGAACACGACCTGCCATTACAAAAGTCGAGATATGTTGATAAATAATTCACTGGTCAACAACCTAAATGCTTCCGAGACCAGAGTAGCAATTTCCAACTACTTTTAGGTCACTGATAATGAATATCATGGTTAAAATTATTTGTTAGCTCTACTTTTCAATATACACCAACATGTCACAATAGGTTCCAACAGCTTGTGGCTGTGTGTTTCTTACCACACTCACAGTCTCACTGACCTTCATTATTGTTCCAGCAGTCATAGAAGGTGGTTGTGCTGAGCAAGTTTATATTCTGAGGTGAAAGGCAGGTGATTTTCTTAACCAAACACTTTTTACACCAAGTACTGCTGCTTTCTATGTGAGTGAGACAGCCGTGCAAGAGGTTCGCACTACATCAGGAGAGACTGGCCACCTCGTCAATCATTAAAGCCTGACGTGAAAAATGTTCAGTATTCACCTCTCATTGAACCAAACAAAATTTTGCTACCACCACTACACATAAAACTGACTCATGAAACCTTGTAAAAGCTATGGACAAATCTGGTCAGGGAGTCGAGTATTTAACACCAAAATTCCCTTCAATGAGCGACGCTAAGATACGAGAGGGAATCTTCAATGGTCCTCAGATTCGAGAGCTTCTTAAAGATGGTGACTTTGAATCAGAAATTGATGGGGAGGAAAAAGCTGCTTGGGAAGCATTCAAGTTAGTGGTGAAGGGATTTCTCGGAAATAGAAGGGAAGGCAACTATGAAGAATTAGTGGAAAACCTCATCAAGACTTACAAGAACACGGAACGTCACATGTCACTTAAAATCCACTTTTCGGACTCACATTTAGATTTTTTCCAGCGAACTGTGAGGCAATTAGTGATGAATATGGGGAAAGGTTTCACCAAGATATTTCAACCATGGAAAAATAGTACCAGTGTAAATGAGGCACAATAATGCTTGCAGACTATTGCTGGACATTGGCAAGAGATGATTCTTCAGCCCACTATAAGCGTCAAGCAAAAAGGCAGAGTAGGTACGGATTAGAGTTTAAAACATACTGACATATATTGTACGTTATTGTACATATATTGTAACAGTGGATGTGTGGTTGTAACAGTTGAGGTGTGGTTGTAATAGTGGACGTGTTGTTGTAACAGTGGAGGTGTGGTTGTAACAGTTGAGGTGTGGTTGTAATAGTGGAGGTGTGGTTGTAACAGTGGAGGTGTGGTTGTAACAGTTGAGGTGTGGTTGTAACAGTGGAGGTGTGGTTGTAACAGTGGAGGTGTGGTTGTAACAGTGGAGGTGTGGTTGAAACAGTTGAGGTGTGGTTGTAATAGTGGAGGTGTGGTTGTAATAGTGGAGGTGTGGTTGTAACAGTGGAGGTGTGGTTGTAACAGTGGAGGTGTGGTAGTAACAGTTGAGGTGTGGTTGTAACAGTGGAGGTATGGTTGGAACAGTGGAGGTATGGTTGTAACAGTGGAGGTGTGGTTGTAACAGTGGAGGTGTGGTTGTAACAGTTGAGATGTGGTTGTAATAGTGGAGGTGTGGTTGTAACAGTTGAGGTGTGGTTGTAACAGTGGAGGTGTGGTTGTAACAGTGGAGGTGTGGTTGTAATAGTGGAGGTGTGGTTGTAACAGTTGAGGTGTGGTTGTAACAGTGGAGGTGTGGTTGTAACAGTTGAGGTGTGGTTGTAACAGTGGAGGTGTGGTTGTAACAGTTGAGGTGTGGTTGTAACAGTGGAGGTGTGGTTGTAACAGTGGAGGTGTGGTTGTAACAGTTGAAATGTGGTTGTAATAGTGGAGGTGTGGTTGTAACAGTTGAGGTGTGGCTGTAACAGTGGAGGTGTGGTTGTAACAGTGGAGGTGTGGTTGTAAGAGTGGAGGTGTGGTTGTAACAGTGGACGTGTGGTTGTAACAGTGGAGGTACGGTTGTAACAGTGGAGGTGTGGTTGTAACAGTTGAGGTGTGGTTGTAACAGTTGAGGTGTGGTTGTAACAGTGGAGGTATGGTTGTAACAGTTGAGATGTGGTTGTAATAGTGGAGGTGTGGTTGTAACAGTTGAGGTGTGGTTGTAATAGTGGAGGTGTGGTTGTGACAGTGGAGGTGTGGTTGCAACAGTGGAGGTGTGGTTGTAACAGTGGAGGTGTGGTTGTAACAGTGGAGGTGTGGTTGTAATAGTGGAGGTGTGGTTGTAACAGTTGAGGTATGGTTGTAACAGTTGAGGTATGGTTGTAACAGTGGAGGTGCATAACAGGATTTTTTGGTGTTCTGGTAGCGGGGAGTAAATGATACGTCTTCGGAGGCTTCTTACTTTATTGTTAAATCGTGGTGGGTACACAGGCTTGTGTGTTGTACCCATGGCCCTGGAGGGCCATGCCCACGAGGGAGAGAGAGTAGGCCTTCTTGACTGAGTGATGGGTGTTGCCAGAGTGAGCGTGAGGCAAGGGCAGGCAGGCTGGCGTGCCCACCGAAAGGCCTTGCTACAGAGGGCAGCACTTTAGTGGCGTGAAATATGAACTAAGCTGGCAGACAGCATAGGCTGTCTGTGCAGACAGTACAGGCTGTCTACATACGCTCGGCCACCTTCCGCGCGTCGTCCCGATGCGACAATACTGGTGGTAAAAAAAACTCGGTCTCTCTCTCGTAGGAACAGGGCACAGAACACAAAATAAAAACATATATATACATATCGACATGGAAAAAAAAACTTCCTACAGGGAGGGAAGAAAAAACATGTGGGTGTGCTAAACATCGTGGTCATAGGCAGTGAGCGTCGAAGGGCATCACTGCACGCCTTCCTGCGTCTGGACAGATACTGCAACACAGGAGACATCGCTGCGGCTGAGCTGTGACGTAACAGGGTACGGTCTCCTCTGGAACGGTGAAGCAGTCATCGTAGGAGTCGCTGAAGGTTTTCACTCAACCTGAGGCACGACATGCTGGTGCCCTCGAGTGAGGCGTCGACAAAACTCAGCAACTGGGCAGGACTTCTGGCAAGCGACTCAGGACACTTCTCGACTGATACTTTCGCTGGGCTGTCACTGCCGGCGAGCGTGGAGCGAGTTGTGGAGCGAGTCGTGGCAGAGACGACTTGGCGAAATATCTGGGAGTCGTAACATCATACACCAGACTTCAGTGAGAGAGCTAGCAGTCAAAGTGACATCTTTGTGCAGGCTGCTCACTGAAGCTTGTGACACGAGGCTGACACAGAACCTGCCGACAGGGCTAACTGCGGCTTGACGAGTGTCATTCTCTCGGCAGTTGGAGTTATAGCAGAGGTTAGTCTAAGCATCCCCAGACTTGTTTCTCTACATATAACTGCACTCTGAAGGTCTGGAGGTGAAGTGAAACAAATCTCGACGGGAATCGTAGCAGGTACGATTCTGCAGAACATCACGAGTGACGAGCATAAGAGCTTTCTGTACATGGGGGCTCATGCTCAGGGGCTGACTTGACATCAGCTGTCAAACGCACTGGTCACACAGGTGACTTACACAGGGGTCTGACTGCAGACCTCACTGGACACACGGAAACTTTAAACACACCCGCGGTACATGCAGTACAACATGTGAGAACACTGACTGAGAGGAATTAATTAACACACAACATATATTCTCTCAATCTTCTCGACAATACTGAAATAATTACTAGAACACTCGATGTGACATCATGCAATGTCGCGAGGTGACGTCAGCAGCACTGTGACGTCAGCAGACATCTCGAGGTGACGTCAGGCAGACATCGTGAGGTGACGTCAGCAGACATCGTGACGTCATGAAGTCGGGAAGCATCGTCGGTGACGTCAATGTGATGCGGGCAGCAGACCACAGCATGAGGCCTGGGACATCTGGTAACTCACGTGGTTTGTAGATCTACGTGACATCGCCCACAGCCACGTGGCGTCGGGATCCACGTGCCGTCGTGATCTACGTGGCGTCGTGATCTACGTGGCATGCTGATCTATATGGCTTCGAGTGGCCTCGGGCACTCGGATACACAGCTCTGGCAATGAATTCACACGAAAAACAGCAGAGAACACAGCAGAGGGAGTGAGCAGTGGTGAGTGGTGTATGGTAGGCGGGTGAGCGTGAGTAGGGCGAGCATGGGCAATGTGAGGAATGGCCACTTCCTCCTCTCCCACAAACACGTGGAGAAACTCACACTGGACGCAGAAATCACCACAAAACTCACCTCTGGCTTGCTGAAACAGCTGTGCTGAGATGAACAACATCAGCAACATACCAGTGACACTGAACACGTGACTTGAGAAACACTGTGGGACGCTGTAGCGTGGGGTCACTGGGACGCCACTTACAATTCTCGAAGAAATTCGACAAATTTTGGCTAGATCCTGCTTGTACCTGTGTCTGGATGCTCAAACGTGCAGACACGACATCAGGATAACTCGTTGAGAGACGGATGCTTCTTGTATGGGATGATGAAGTGAAGATGACTTCATACCTCTTCCTTCCTCTCTCCGGGCAAACACAACTGCTGCGACCACCGCTCCCCACCATTTATAACCAAGATTTATTGGTGTTCTGGTAGCGGGGAGTAAATGATACATCTTCGGAGGCTTCTTACTTTATTGTTAAGTCGTGGTGGGTACATAGGCTTGTGTGTTGTGCCCATGGCCCGGGCACGGCCATCCCACGAGAGGAGCTAGGAGTAGGCCTTGTGTCTTCCTGCTAGGCCGCTGTGTGAGTGAGGCAGAGGCAAGGGCAGGCAGGCTGGCGTGCCCACCGAGAGACCTGGCTACAGAGGGCAGCACTTTAGTGGCGCGAAATATGAACTAAGCTGGCAGACAGCATAGGCTGTCTGTGCAGACAGTACAGGCTGTCTACAGGTGTGGTTGTAACAGTGGAGGTGTGGTTGTAACAGAGTCTGGAGGTGTGATTGGATCGACTAGAGAGCAAATACTCCTGACTGGTTGAATCAGAGAGTTGGGTGTCCAGAGATTGGTTAGATCACAAAGTTGAGGTCTATTGATTGACTCGATTAGAAGAGCAAACCTCCAGGACTGACTACCAGGCTTGATTGAGCTTGACTGCTTGAGTGAGCTTGACTGCTTGAGTGAGCTTGACTGCTTGAGTGAGCTTGACTGCAATGACTGAGCTTGACTGGTTAACCAAGTTTAACCGGTTGGCTAAGTTTCGCCGGTTGACCAAAGGGGTAACCAATTGACCGAGGGGTAACAAGCTGACCGAGGGTGTAACCGATTGACCGAGGGGGAACCGGTTACCCCTAGGGGTAACCAGCCACAACGGTCAATATAATCGGCTCTGGAGTAACTTTAACGTTTTGAATAACACCGGCTGTTAATTTGATAGCGGCCATTAATTGTCTCCCGGAGGGTGAGAGAGAGAGAGAGAGAGAGAGAGAGAGAGAGAGAGAGAGAGAGAGAGAGAGAGAGAGAGAGAGAGAGAGAGAGGAGAGAGAGAAGAGAGAGAGAGAAAGAAAGAAAGAGAGAGAGGGAGTTTCTATATATGACTATCGAAGTTGCTAGTTTATCATGCCCCCTTAAACCTCATGTCTGTGGTTTTTATGAATGGGAAAGAGTTGGTTGATTCATGGAGGAAGGAGGGGAGGGGGAGTTTAAAGCCTATCTACTACATGAGGTCATTTAAGCTACATGTCACCTCTTCACCACCAGACAAGAATAATCCCCACAAGAGGGGTTACAGTGAAGTTCTCAGAACTGTATGATCATCTCTCTTACAGCACACTGCTCTTTCTTTCATTTCTGTTCTTAATTTAAATCTGCATTTGATATCGCAAACAGAACTGTTGTTCTGCATGACTTAGAGAGAAGAGCTTACGACGACGTTTCGGTCAGACTTGGGTCCATTTACAAAGCCACACTAGCTCCTTGTCTCCTTTCTCTTAGTGTGACTTTGTAAATGGTCCAAGTAGGACCGAAACGTCGTCGTTAGCTCCTCTCTCTCCTATGTGCGGGTCATTTGTGCATCAGAAAGAATCCACACTCAGGAAAGGAAGCCTTTGACGACGTTCCGGTACCTCCTGGACCATTGTCAAGTCACAACTGGGGAGGGAAGAGTAGAGAAGGTCAGAAGACAGTGAGGGGGTTTTGTGAGTTGTTTCAGCACCAGTATCGTGACTTTTCATCGTAAATTATCCAACTTTGTTGGATAATCTAATTAACTTATTAAACAGAGTGTAAGTTCTGCACCAAGGAGTTACAAGTTAGACTTTAAGTCTCTGTTAGTGTTAGTCAGTCTTAGTGTTAGTCAGTCTTAGTGTTAGTCAGTCTTAGTGCTAGTCAGTCTTAGTGTTAGTCAGTCTTAGTGTTAGTCAGTCTTAGTGTTAGTCAGTCTTAGTGTTAGTCAGTCTTAGTGTTAGTCAGTCTTAGTGTTAGTCAGTCTTAGTCTTAGTCAGTCTTAGTCTTAGTCAGTCTTAGTGTTAGTCAGTCTTAGTCTTAGTCAGTCTTAGTGTTAGTCAGTCTTAGTGTTAGTCAGTCTTAGTCTTAGTCAGTCTTAGTCTTAGTCAGTCTTAGTGTTAGTCAGTCTCAGTGTTAGTCTTAGTGTTAGTCAGTCTTAGTCTTAGTGTTAGTCAATCTTAGTGTTAGTCAGTCTTAGTGTTAGTCAGTCTTAGTCTTAGTCAGTCTTAGTGTTAGTCAGTCTAAGTGTTAGTCTTAGTCTTAGTCAGTCTTAGTCTTAGTCAGTCTTAGTGTTAGTCAGTCTTAGTGTTAGTCAGTCTTAGTGTTAGTCAGTCTTAGTCTTAGTCAGTCTTAGTGTTAGTCAGTCTTAGTCTTAGTCAGTCTTAGTCTTAGTCAGTCTCAGTCTTAGTCTTAGTCTTAGTCAGTCTTAATCTTAGTCAGTCTTAGTGTTAGTCAGTCTTAGTCTTAGTCAGTCTTAGTGTTAGTCAGTCTTAGTCTTAGTCAGTCTTAGTCTTAGTCAGTCTCAGTCTTAGTCTTAGTCTTAGTCAGTCTTAATCTTAGTCAGTCTTAGTGTAAGTCAGTCTTAGTCTTAGTCAGTCTTAGCCGGTCTCAGTTAATCGTAGACAGTCTCAGTGAGTCGTAAACAGTCTCAGTCAGTGTTCATAAGTCTTAGTCAGTTAGTCATTTATAGTTCAGTTTTCTTGACCTATAGCGGGGTGACTCCACAGAGGTTGGTTAGTTAATTTGGTCTTAAGCCTGTCCACTACACGAGGCTCATTAAGGCTGCAGGTCACCTGTTGACCACCAGTCAAGACCACTCTAAGACTCTGACACAGCGATCACATTACACTATCATCTCATACGCTGAGATACATGCATACATACATCTCTCGATGTATACATCCTGTAACACACACACACACACACACAAAAGAGGCGGGATCAGGAACTAGAGCTCAACTCTAGTCCCTACAAACACACCCTTCCCTCCCCTAAGAAAAACAAGGTAATCAATAATAACAGTCCCAGGTACCTACTAAATGCTAGGTGAATAGAGGCAGCAGCAGCAGCAGGTGTCTTAAGGAAACACACTTCCCCAGTGTTTCCACTCGCATCGGGGATCGAACCATGGACCTCAGTGTGTGAGGCGAGTGCGCTACCAGCGCACAAATGGTATAAAATACGACAGGTTGTTGGATAAGACACATATGCAACAGTTAGGTATCCTTATTTCGAAACGTTTCGCCTACACAGTAGGTTTCTTCAGTCGAGTACAGAAAAGTTGATAGAAGCAGAAGAGACTTGAAGACGATGTAATCAGTCCATCACCCTTGAAGTTTTGAGGTGATCAGTCCCTCAGCCT
>NC_069400.1:17204278-17206778 GCF_026875155.1 Cherax quadricarinatus
TCTCTCTCTCTCTTTCTAGGCGTGAAGACAAAACCTTAAACGTGAAGAAACGCTGAAGAAACTGAGGAAGAAGATGAAGTCTTCCTGACATCCCTGGCAGGATAATGGAACTGGTGATGTCAACAGAATCTCTGCGTTGCCCTGGCAACCTCTCAAGACGGGTGTCATGCTGCAGACCAGTATTGTTGACTGTCTTCAGAGAAGATGCAAATCTTCCTCAGCCTCACCGCTGCCATTTGAGGTTATTTAATTTGGCTGTTTTATTTTGGGAAGGGTATTTTGGGAAGGGTATTTTGGGAAAGACATTTTTGGAGGAGCATTTTGGGTATCATTTTGGGGGTTATTTTGGAATGGGTATTTTGGGATAAACATTTTTATGAGGGGTATTTTGAGAGGCTTCTTATGGAGGAGTATATTGGGAGGAAGTTGTTGTCGCCAGGAGTATGTCTGGAGTGTTTCTGGGAATGATTATACTGAGAGCTGAGTACTTAGGAAGACGAGTATTCAGAGAGTGAGTGAGTGAGTGAGTGAGTGAGTGAGTGAGTGAGGAGAGAGAGAGGGAAGGGAGGGAGTGAGAAATTTGGGATATAAATATTTTTGGGAGAAGTTTTTCCTTTATAGTGCGATTATTAAAGTTTTAAATCTTTCTCTCTCTCTCTCTCTCTCTCTCTCTCTCTCTCTCTCTCTCTCTCTCCTCTCTCTCTCTCTCTCTCTCTCTCTCTCTCTCTCTCTCTCTCACTCTCTCTCTCTCTCTCTCTCATAAATTCCAGCTCAAACTGCAGCATTTTTCCCCAGGATTTCACGAGATGCTGCAGTAATTTTTCCCCTGGCAGCATTAAGAATAAACTGGCGTAGGAAGCCTAGACCAGGATTACTACAACCTGCTGCCTGGCTCCATGAAACCTTCTCTCGTGCTTCTTACACCCTGACTGAGAGCTGCAGCAGTGAGTCAAGACTGTCTGCACCTTCTTAATGCACAAGTGTGTCTCATAAGTGTAAGGTACTAGTCCTTGGTAATGAAAATATCCCTCGAAGTTATAAACTAGGTGAAGTAGAGCTTGATCATACAGTATGTGAAAAAGACTTGGGAGTCGTGGTGAGCAGTAATCTGAAGCCAAGACAACAGTAACTAAGTGTGCGGAATAAGGCCAACATTACTGGGATTTATTTCAAGAAGTATAAGTAACAGAAGTCCAAAAGTTATTTTACAGCTCTATACATCACTAGTGAGGCCTCATTTAGATTATGCTGCTCAGTTTTGGTCTCCTTACTACATGATGGATATAGACTTATTAGGGAACATACAATGAAGAATGATTAAAATGATTTACTGTGTAAGGAATCTCCCGTATGAAGATAGACTTAGGGCCATGAATCTCCACTCTCTGGAGAGTTTTCGAACAGAGTTGTGTATGCGTGGAATGGTCTTCCGAGCATGGTGATCGAGGCTAGGACCTTGGGTAGCTTTAAAAAGAGATTGGATAAATATATGAGAGGGAGGTGCTGGGTTTGATTGGTGTCGTGGGTATGGGAGTTAATTCTTGGGTAGTTTTGGGTAGGGGTGGTTTTGATAAGGACCTGCCTTGTATGGGCCAGTAGGCCTTCTGCAATGTTGCTCCATTCTTATGTTTTTATGTTCTATCTCTCTCTCTTCTCTCTCTCTCTCTCCTCTCTCTCATCCTCTCTTCTCTCTCTCTCTCCTCTCTCTCTCCTCTCTCTTCTCTTTTCTCTCTCTCTTTTCAAATATATATATATATATATAAAATATATTATATAATTATATATATATATATATAAATATATATATATATTATATATGGCCCGATCGCTGAAAAGGTGCTTGCCAACATGCTCGGGGCTGCAACATCAGACAGGGAGATTGCCCGTCTCCAGGCTGTGAGCGCACCTCACTCTGGGGACTTCCTCCAAACAGTTCCCATATCGGCAATGGGAAAACGACTCGACCCTAAGACCCTCCGTATTGCAGTGGCTCTGCGCCTTGCTCCCCCAATTCACACAGAATATACGTGTACTTGCGGCGAAGCGCAAGCAGACCAATACGGTCTACATGGTCTTAACTGTTTCAAAACCAAGGGCTGGCATGCAAGACACAATAAGGTCAACGACATCATTAAGAGAACCCTTGCTACAGCTGGATGCCCAGCCGAGGGGGAGCCCCGATCACTAGCAGCCAACAATACCCACAACCCAGCAAATCGCCCCGACGGGATCACCATCTATCCTTGGAAGAATGGCAAGCTCTTAGCATGGGACTATACCAGTGTGTCCACACTGCCTGACACCTATATCCATCACAGTGTGGGGCGACAGGGAGGAGCTGCTGACCACAGGGAGGAGTACAAGATCATAAGTATCAATTTGTCCCAGTGGGATCAGAGACCTTGGGATCATGGGGAAAAAATGCAACACGTTTCCTTAAAGAATTGGGTTCCAGATTCATCTACACCACCAGGGACCCAAGGGCAGCCACGTTCATGGT
>NC_069400.1:17211778-17218758 GCF_026875155.1 Cherax quadricarinatus
TCCTTTCTTGTGCGTTCGCCACTCGTCCTTCATCGAACACCTGGTCTTTGACTGTTGTCCTTCCTCCTGATGTGGCTATCAACAGTTTCGGGTCAGTACTTGATTCTCGACGCTTGTCATTTTCATACTGTCCGCTGGGCCCCCTCCTTACCAGTGCTACTCATTCCTTGCTCTGCGACTGATCTTCCCTATTTTCGTGTGTTCTCCTGCCTTCTGTACTTTTTCCATTCTCTAAAATGCATTTTGTTTATGCCTCTTACAATTACAACCGTCGCGGGTATACCAGGGGCCTCGTCTGGTCTTCCCGTTGGTTACGTGTTGCCCTTGGATTAAAACCTTCCACTGCCTCCTTGCATTTTGTTGTTACATATTCCATCATTCATTACTCTGGCTTTCCTGCCAGTTCTCTGTTCCCACTGACCAACCTCCCGCAGGAAGTTCTTCAACTCTAGTAGTTCCCCCCTCTTTTATAGTCAGGAGGCTTTTTCCATTCAACTATCCTTTATTCTCTCCACTTGCAGCTCTACTATTATTCAAGCACAGAAACCACGGGTCGCTAGCTCCCTAGGGACTCCATACTTGTTGTCTCAATATCTGAAGCTGCCCAGGTGCAACACAAGGTCCAATCTTGCTGGTTCATCCTCCCCTCTTCACTCTGGTAATTGTCCTTTACATGTTTGGTGCATGAGTTTTACCAGCACAAGTCCAATCATCCTCTCTCCATTTTTCGGGACCCCCATGTGGCTCCAGGTTTTCCCATCACTCTCTCCCTGTGGTTGAAATGCCCCATAGGCCAGCAACTTTGCTCTGCTGGAGTTGAGCTCATCTTGCCATCTCACAAGTGTGTCCACCATTGCTCTGTTGCTCTCTTCATATTCCTCTCTTGGCCGCCTGCAGTTCTGGGTGGATATACATCACTGCAATGACCACTTGTTTCCCCAGACTGAAGTGTACCTGCTATGTAGTCCTCTTTCTCCCGTCGCATCTAGTTCCTTCCATTTTCTCGAATTTTCCATCTGTTTTTTTTACGAGCAGAGCAACCCACCACCTACCCCCCTGCCCCTTCAAATCTTTTCCTCATGATCCTGGTATCCTTGGGAAGATTGCATCTGTTTGTTGGTCTCCATGAGTTTTGTTTCTTAACTGCTATGATTCTAGGGACTTCTCATTGATATCATTCTTGCAATTCCATCATGTTTTTCGTAATCCCATCTGCATTGTGTTCCAAACCTTCAACTCTGTTCTAATACTGTTACTGTGGCGGGGGGTGAAACAGAGGGATCGGGTGTGATGGTTGGATTGGATGTTCAGTTTGCCTTGGGGTGTCGTGGTCTGGAGGTCCTCTGCAGGTGGTCTGGGGTGCGCTTGTCCTTTTTTTTTCCATTTGATTCCTGATTATCTGCCTCCTTTTTCATCCTCCCATTTCTCTTTCGTTTTTTTGAACTCTCTCTTCATTGTCTTCCCCCTTTCGTCCCTTGTGTTCTGTCTCGATCTCGAGGTACAACACTCCGGAACTCCTGGCTTGCCCTCACTCAGCCGTGCTTCTCCTGCAGGATCATGGTTCGGGTTGATTCAGCCCTTGAAACTTACTTTGATAGGCCGATGCTTTCTTTGTGAACCACCCAATTCTCCGAAAATTGCCACCTGGGTCCATGTCCCCCCTCGCCTATCACTTCATGATGTCTTCAAATCGCTATTTTCTCCTCCTGCTTTCTTTCCATCATAAGTTTCCCCTTTAGCTTCGTCTAGCCCATCGACATACACGGATCTCTCCCTTTCCACCTCCCCTGTGACTTACACCATTGCATCCTCTGTGTGTTTTAGTTCCTCCCGTGAGTGTTCCCTTCCTTCAGTCCCTTCCCTAGTAATTGCCCCCTAGCTTCTTGGTTTCATCCTTCCTGCTCACCTGCCCTGGCCCCCACAGGTATCTGTAAGGTTCCTTGCACATGTCCTAGTTCCTTCAATGTCTTTCCCAACCTCTCTTCTGTCCTAGTGTGCTCCCTGTCTTTGTTTGGCCCCATGTGGGTTTTACAGGACCTCTGCATACAGTTTAGTTTCCATGCTTCCTTCAGACCTGTTGTCTGTGTTGATGTAGCCATTGCCGATGCTACTTCTGTGATATCTTTGTCTCTGTGCTGTTTTCAGATGTCTCAGCTCCTCTTCTAATCTCTCTATCTTGATTTCTGCTGCTGTGGCCTGTTGCTTCCACCTTCTGCATTCTGCTGCTAACCTCTCTTCCATCTTCCTTTCCAGCTCATCTAGTCTCCTTCCCCAGTCTTCCTCCCTTTTTTTGAGCTCTACATCCCTTTTCCTCCCTCCTAGATTCGCCCTTGGAGACCCTTGTCCTCACCCTGGTTAGGGGGAGGGGAATAGAGGGTTAGGAGAGGGGATGGATGGTTGTGGGGGAGGGGAGGATGGTTATTGGAGGGGTTTGAGATAGTTTGGGGGGGGGGGTTTAGATGGTTTGAAGGAGAGGGGGGATGGATGGTTATGGGGGAGGGGAGGATGGTTTGGAGGGAGGGATGTATTTTGGGGGGTTAGACGGTTTGGGGGAGGGTTAGGTGGTTTGGGGGAGGGGTAGGTGGCTAAGGTGAGGTGGTTAGGGATGGGGGAGAGGGGGTTTGGGGGAGGGGGGAGTACGTGTTTGTGTCAAGTGTTTGTGTCAAGTGGTGGAGGGTGTGTGGGTGTGTGTGTGTGTGTGTATGTGCGTTGTGGGGGCGTGTGGGGTGTGTGTGTGGTGTGTGTGGTGTGTGTGTTGTGGTGTGTGTGTGGTGTGTGTGTGTGTGTGTGTGTGTGGTGTGTGTGTGGGGTGTGTGTGTGTGTTTTGTGTTTGTGTGTGTGGTGTGTGTGTGGTGTGTGTGTGTGGTGTGTGGTGTGTGTGCGTGTGTGGTGTGTGTGGGGTTTGTGTGTGTGTGTGTGGTGTGTGTGGTGGGGTGTTGTGTGTGTGTGGGGTGTGTGTGTGTGTGTTTTGTGGTCTGTGTGTGGGGGTGTGTGTGTGTGGTGTGTGTGTGTATGTGTATGTGTGTGTGTGTGTGTGTGTTTGTGTTTGTGTGTGTATGTGTTTATGTATGTATGTGTGTGTATGTGTGTTTTGTATGTGTGTGTGTGTGTGTGTGTGTGTTTGTGTGTTTTGTGTGTGTGTTTTGTGTGGTGTGTGTGTGTGTGTAAAGAGAGTGTGTGTGTCTACCCTTGTGTGTGTGTGTGAGTGTGTGTGTCTACCCTTGTGTGTGTGTGCTTGTGTGTGAGGGAGGGAGGGTTAGGGGGGGGTAGGTTGTGGGGTTTGAAAGATCCGTCGTGTGGGCCCCAATTTTTCTCATTTATCTTCCCAATTATTACTCTTTTCCCACTTATTGCCCTTTCTGGATTTACGTATTAATTGTGCTGGTTATTATCATTTTCCTTGTTCACATTGAGAGAGGACTTCCTAGCTTCCTAAGTATTCTTACTGCTAAAAACTACCGGTAGTAACACTGCCTGTGTGCGTGTGTGCATGTGTGTGTGTGTGAGTGTGTGTGTGTGTGTGAGAGAGAGAGTCTTGTGCGGTTTTAATGACTGGCCGCAACTTCTTGTGACCTGACACAACCCTCCTGGGACCTCCCCTTTAGCACCCGTCTTACAATGTGCCCTTAAAAGCTTGCCCCACCACCTTCTCACACTCGTCAACACTATATTCTCTATGTCTATGCTATTTCATTCTAATTTGGTAATAGCTTGCGGGAGTGAGTGACCAGTATCAAACAGTATACAAGGCCACCAGGGCCGTAAACCCATGCAAACCACACAAAGGCGAATAAACTTGGCGGTGACAGTTGCAGCTGCTGATGACGAATTTAGTACGTAGGCCTTAAATCCCTATTTTGGAGATCCTTCACCCGTGATGATTATAACCATATATTTCGTACATCCCGCTTCCTCACTTCACTCTTCACTGATGATAGTATACACTTCACATTATATACACTTCACTTTATATGTATAATGGCACACAACTTGTCGTGACGTCACTTTTTCAGGCCTACCGCTACCAATGTGGCAACAGCGCCTAAGACCCCCAACGGTTTGCGCTTTGAAATATTATGATTTCAGCTTTCCTCTCACTTTCTTTAACTAATAACTTTAATTATCACTCGTAGTATTGTTCACTGACGTTCCACTACCACTGATTACTGCTAACTGTTATTGCACGCCATACAACGCTAAGGATCTCGGAGCCTTGTTACGCACGTCTTCACCCCACGGACCCACGCTACTGTGTGTGTGTGTATATGTGTGTGTGTGTATGTGTGTGTGTATATGTGTGTGTGTGTGTATGTGTGTGTGTATATATGTGTGTGTGTGTATGTGTGTGTGAATGTGTGCGTGCGTCTGTAAGAACAATCACACAACCTAAAAGTTTAAACTTACTCAATATAGACAACACTCACTCATACAATATATACAACACTCACTCATACAATATATACAACACTCACTCATACAATATATACAACACTCACTCTACAATATAGACAACACTCACTCATACAATATATACAACACTCACTCATACAATATATACAACACTCACTCATACAATATATACAACACTCACTCATACAATATAGACAACACTCACTCATACAATATATACAACACTCACTCATACAATATATACAACACTCACTCATACAATATATAAAACACTCACTCATACAATATATACAAAAACTCACTCATACAATATATACAACACTCACTCATACAATATAGACAAAAACTCACTCATACAATATATACAACACTCACTCATACAATATATACAACACTCACTCATACAATAATAGACAACACTCACTCATAAAAATATATACAACACTCACTCATACAATATATACAACACTCACTCATACAATATATACAACACTCACTCATACAATATAGACAACACTCACTCATACAATATATACAACACTCACTCATACAATATATACAACACTCACTCATACAATATATACAACACTCACTCATACAATATATACAACACTCACTCATACAATATATACAACACTCACTCATACAATATAGACAACACTCACTCATACAATATATACAACACTCACTCATACAATATATACAACACTCACTCATACAATATATACAACACTCACTCATACAATATATACAACACTCAAATCATACAATTTTAGACAACACTCACTCATACAATATATACAACACTCACTCATACAATATATACAACACTCACTCATACAATATATACAACACTCACTCATACAATATATACAACACTCACTCATACAATATAGACAAACTCTTACAATATATACAACACTCACTCATACAATATGTACAACACTCACTCATACAATATATACAACACTCACCATTTCAATATATACAACACTCACTCATACAATATATACAACACTCACTCATACAATATAGCCAAACACTTCCAATATAAACGCTGCAGTGAAGGTTATTCTTGTTAGTTATAACATAACTTAAAAATCTCTCTGACATCCCCAGTGTCCTACTCAACCTGTGTAAAATCTCAAGTGTGCATAAAAGGCCCTAAAATCTGGAACTGTCTGCTTGAGGATTCCAAAGGTGTCCTGTCTGCGGACGTCCTCTTACTGTCAGAAAGCACCTCCTTACCCGTGTGTGATCTTGGCTCCAGTATGATAAAGAAACACTTTTTAAAACCGGTTGTTTCCCTGTTTTCTTTTTTCAACATTTTTCAGCTCCCATATATTGTTAGACAGACATAAACTATCTCATTATATTCTGTTTTCTTATTGTTACTTTCTATAAATTAACGTGCAATTTGTATCTATTTTTTAACTGCCTACTAATACTGCTTATAAGACACTTCAAAAAAAAATATATTTGAAAAATTAAAGAATAAGACTGTCAAATTTTTAGAGTATATAGTCTAAATTCTGCCCAAGATGCTATACTTTCTATAGTTGTTCAAATTACCGTATATCTTGCACAGCAATACCGAAATATATATTAATATTCATATTGATCAACATTTGCAACAACCACTACAAACGTTGCAACAAACTGTGTAACCAAAAAAAGAGTCACAATCATAAATCAAAGTTATTGTCAAATATTGCAAAGTTGATCATTCTTGTTGCAAGTTAATTAATCATCCAGCAGCACTTGTAAGTTTATGTTAAGGTCTGGCAGGAGGTTCATCACCAGGGACTCACTACCAACTATGTTAATAACGTCAAGTATTCTTAAATGAATTGTATATTGAATTTTGTAGAAATAAAGATTATTATTATCATTATTATTATTATTATTATTATTATTATTATTATCATTATTATTATTATTATTATTACTATCATTAATGTTTATATCCCTTCCTTAGACTGAACCCACATTACCCCAGGTGTTCTGCGACTCTTAAGGAAGCGAGTCCCCCGCGAATGTCATAATAATAATAATAATAATAATAATAATAATAATAATAATAATAATAATAATAATAATAATAATAATAATAACAATACATTTCTGTTATTCTTTATTTCATAATTTCTTTCTAACATATTTATAAACACTTCCACTTTATATTATATTCTGTAAGTACTTTTTGGAATTAAATTAGCCAGTGTTGACGTGCTTTTAAATAAATATATTTGTTATTGTCTTTGTTGCTTCTCTGTCTTAACATATCATTGTGTTTGATCACACTGTTTTTGTTCACTCAAAACTCTTCACCTGGCAATTATTTACTTGCTTACAAAAACATACCACAGACGACTTATGCCACTCAAAAATATTGGAATATACAGGATTTTTTTTTAGATTTGTTCTGTATGTAGTTACATTTCACTCATTTTTTTATTTAAAAGCAAGAAGGTATTGTTTAAATTTGCCCCCGACCTTGTCAGGTTGTCGCCTTGTCACATGTCAATTATCATGCAGTTTTGCTGTCAAGCGCTGCCCCGCTTCTTCCG
>NC_069400.1:17219258-17221758 GCF_026875155.1 Cherax quadricarinatus
AACCGGGGACTGCCTTGACTGAGAACCCGGGGACTGCCGTGACTGAGAACCCGGGGACTGCCGTGACAGAGAACCCGGGGACTGCCGTGACTGAGAACCCGGGGACTGCCGTGACAGAGAACCCGGGGACTGCCGTGACAGAGAACCCGGGGACTGCCGTGACTGAGAACCCGGGGACTGCCGTGACTGAGAACCCGGGGACTGCCGTGACAGAGAACCCGGGGACTGCCGTGAGTGAGAACCCGGGGACTGCCGTGAGTGAGAACCCGGGGACTGCCGTGAGTGAGAACCCGGGGACTGCCGTGACAGAGAACCCGGGGACTGCCGTGACTGAGAACCCGGGGACTGCCGTGACAGAGAACCCGGGGACTGCCGTGACTGAGAACCCGGGGACTGCCGTGACAGAGAACCCGGGGACTGCCGTGACAGAGAACCCGGGGACTGCCGTGACTGAGAACCCGGGGACTGCCGTGACTGAGAACCCGGGGACTGCCGTGACAGAGAACCCGGGGACTGACGTGAGTGAGAACCCGGGGACTGCCGTGAGTGAGAACCCGGGGACTGCCGTGAGTGAGAACCCGGGGACTGGCGTGACTGAGAACCCGGGGACTGCCGTGACAGAGAACCCGGGGACTGCCGTGACTGAGAACTTTCTATTTTATGCTGTATATTATGCTACAGCGAATTGTTTAGTGTTATAGCTTACTCTATGATACTGTATAATGCTATATATGGCACTGAGTGCTGTTATACTGAACTGCCTCGCGTTATAACGAACTGTGTGGAGATATATGGAACTTTGTCACACTACAGCGAACTGCAGCGCTACTTAATGTATTTCTCGGAATGCTGCATTGCATGGACCAGCATTACGTTCTGTTGTCATGCATCGCACGAATTTTCAATTTGCAACGCAGGCACTCTCGTTGTATCTTGCTGCAACACACACACACACACACACACACACACACACACACACACACACACACACACACACACACGCAAAGGTTTGCAACAAGACTAGTTCCAGAGATAAGGGGTATGTCCTACGAGGAGAGGTTAAGGAAAATTGACCTGACGACACTGGAGGACAGGAGAGATAGGGGGGACATGATAACGACATACAAAATACTGAGAGGAATTGACAAGGTGAAAAAAAGACAGGATATTTCAGAGATGGGATACAGCAACAAGGGGACACAGTTGGAAGCTGAAGACACAGATGAATCACAGGGATGTTAGGAAGTATTTCTTCAGCCATAGAGTAGTCAAGAAGTGGAATAGTTTGGGAAGCGATGTAGTGGAGGCAGGATCCATACATAGCTTTAAGCAGAGGTATGATAAAGCTCAGGAAGTAGAGAGGGAGAGGACCTAGTAGCGATCAGTGAAGAGGCGGGGTCAGGAGCTGAGTCTCTACCCTTGCAACCACAATTTGGTGAGTACAATTTGGTGAGTACACACACACAACATACATTCCGTGCATTGAATACAACATTCAACGAACCTTTCCTGCAGTGAGGCAGCCTAAGCACTTAGCCAGGAGGTGAGGTGAGGTGAGGTGAGGTGAGGTGAGGTGAGGTGAGGTGAGGTGAGGTGAGGTGTAGGTACCTCTGTGAGATGTACATGGCTGGCTGGACAGTTTGTCTAAGTAGATACACCACTTTGCACTGTATGTATATAGGATTAACACCCATGATTACTGCATCTGTGTCTGGGTGATGTCTGTCTGTCTGTCTGTCTGTCTGTCTGTCTGTCTGTGTCTGTCTGTCTGTCTGTCTGTCTGTCTGTCTGTCTGTATGTGTCTGTCTGTCTGTCTGTCTGTCTCTCTCTCTCTCTCTCTCTCTCTCTCTCTCTCTCTCTCTCTCTCTCTCTTCATCTCTGATACACTCGGAGACGAAGAACTATTTCGAGATTCAAAATAGGTGAGAGCCGAGACAATGGGACGAAACTTGGACGCAGAAGAACGTATGTAAAGTTTTTTTCACAGATAATTACAGGAAAATGGAACAAGCTACCCGCTGAGGCTGTCAGTATAATGACAATGCAACCATTTAAGACTCAGTTGGATACTTTGCAAGCGTGCAAGCGGAACTTTTGGTTGCATGTTGCGCTGGGGAGAATATAAATAAATGGATTCTTGATATTTCTTCACCAGCCGCAAGAAGGCTGTCACTTGCCAACCCAGATTAGTGGAGTAGTTGTGGCTGAAACGATAGGCTGAGGTAGTTGTGGTTGAAGTGGAAGGCTGAGGTAGTTGTGGTTGAAGTGGAAGGTTGAGGTAGTTGTGGTTGAAGTGGAAGGCTGAGGTAGTTGTAGTTGAAGTGGAAGGTTCAGGTAGTTGAGGTTGAAGTGGAAGGCTGAGGTAGTTGTGGTTGAAGTGGAAGGCTGAGGTAGTTGTGGTTGAAGTGGAAGACTGAGGTAGTTGTGGTTGAAGTGGAAGGCTGAGGTAGTTGTGGTTGAAGTGGAAGGCTGAGGTAGTTGTGGTTGAAGTGGAAGGCTG
>NC_069400.1:17226758-17229258 GCF_026875155.1 Cherax quadricarinatus
TGTACAGATCATCTTTAAGGTTCGATGTGTTGTGCATTCAGAGATGCTCTTCTGCATACCACTATTGTAACACATGAGTATTTGAGTTACTGTCGCCTTCCTGTAAGCTTGAACCAATCTAGCAATTCACTTCTAACCTTTCTCATTATCAAGACGCTTTCGCCCAGAGAAGTGATGCTCACCGGATGCTTTGTATTTTCAAACAACTTTCTGTAGACTACAGATTGTTGTGAAAATCACAAGAGATGAGCATTTTCTGAGATACACAAACCACCTCGTCTGTCTGGCACCAACAATCATTCCACACTCAAAGTCAATTAGATCACATTTCTTCCCCATTCTGATGTTCAGTCTGAACCACAAGTGAACCTCTTGTTCAAGTTTGCATGCTTTTAGACAATGAGGTGCTGCCACGAGATTGGCTGATTAGATATTTGCATTAACAAGCAGCTGTACCTAATAAAGTGGCCACTGTGTGTGTGTGTGTGTGTGTGTGTGTGTGTGTGTGTGTGTGTGTGTGTGTGTGTACTCATCTAATTGTATTCCCCTAGTTGTGGTTGCAGGGGTCGAGTCACAGCTCTTTGCCCCGCCTCTTCACTGTCGCTACTTAGGTCACTCTCCGTGCTCCATGAGCTTTATCATACCTCTTCTTAAGCTTCATCATGCCTCTTGTGTGTGTGTGTGTGTGTGTGTGTGTGTGTGTGTGTGTGTGTGTGTGTGTGTGTGTGTCGTGAATGACTTTATTGAGGATCCAAAAAAGTTAACTTTAGATTTGCCAAACGATCATTCACTGCAGAAACTATTAGAATCAAGTGAACCACTGGTGATATGCTCGGCATTATGCTTGCCCCCAAGTCTTTCTTCTTGAATGAGGCAGACTATTACTGTTTCCCGAGCGTGCACTCAGTTCTCGGTTTTGTTGCCTTATATCCAATTTCCATAACCTTGCATGTTTAGTGGTTAAACTCCAGTAGCCACTTATCTGACCAATCTTGCAATTTGAGTACCTTATTTCGCTGCTTATAAGACGCGGCTTTTAAGACTTGCTTTAGTTTCAATGGCTGTGCATCAGACGTAACTGGGAGAGCTGCAGCCCACCCCACACCCCAAACTTATAGCTCCCGTCACTGACCATCAATTTAAAGGACGCAGGGTGGTTTTTGGAGACATTTATAAACAAAAAATATGCGTCTAATAAGCCGCGAAATACGGTACATAAATCTAGCTCTTGCTTGCTTTAATTTATCCTCATTAATTCTATGTTATTTTCAAAGAAGGATACCCAGTCAGTTCTCTTATTAAGTTATTCAATACTGTGCCAGTCCTTTGTAAATGAGACTGAAAAGGTGCATTCACAATTGAATAACAAATGCTATGAAGGCCTTTTATGAGTTTTTCAATTATAGAGACATTTTTTTATCACCATTTGCAAAAAAATCGCTCTGTATAGAGGACCATTATAAGAGAATTTATTGTTTTACCTGGTTTTCTCTTTTCTGGTATGCCATTCACATCTATATACATATTAACATACATATCTATCTATCTATTTATCTACCTACCTATATATATATATATATATATATATATATATATATATATATATATATATATATATATATATATATATATATATATATATATATATATATATATATATATATAATATTCAAACGGCTTCAGGAAGAAATCCAAATATTCTTCCTTGAAGCCTTTTTATCCACTTCTCCGAGGCTATATATATATATATATATATATATATATATATATATATATATATATATATTATATATATATATATATATATATATATATATATATATTTAATATGTTTTGTCTTTGTTTCCTCTCATGATTATACACTCTGTATATTCTTTCCCACCAGCTTTCCATCCGTATGACAAACGTGCAATCATCTGTAGCTATCGCCTTCAATTTTTCCCAGGCATCGTGTATTTGCCCTACCCTGAATGGACCCATCAATATTCACGGTACCTTGTCTCTCTCTCCTCGGACACAATTCTTTTCGCGTAAATTCTGTCACGGATTTTTTTTTCTCTTTCGTTTCCTTGGGGTTCTGTCGTCCAGCAGGGTCCTGCTCATTTTTCAGAGCGCTGTTGAACATGGCTTAACTTTGCCAGTTCACAGATGGATGATGAACGTGCGTTTCACTTGTTCTTAATAAATGTGTTTGTACTGCACTTAGCACATGGAGGATCAAACCTCCACTGCGCTGTGCGCTGAATAACTCATCAAGCTATAACTAGTGCTTCACTTAAATAAAATTGTAATAATAATAATAATAATAATAATAATAATAATAATAATAATAATAATAATAATAATAATTAATATATATATATATATATATATATATATATATATATATATATATATATAAATATTATATATATATATATATATATATATATATATATATATATATATACCACCTCTGGAACTATCCTGGGGACCCTCATCCTCAGAGAAAAGAATAAAC
>NC_069400.1:17231758-17256758 GCF_026875155.1 Cherax quadricarinatus
CCAAGTCACTACCACACGAAGGAGTGTTTGGAATCCTTCAACTTACTACCACACGAAGGAGTGTTTAGAATCCTCCAAGTCACTACCACACGAACGAGTGTTTGAAATCCTTCAAGACACTCCCACAAGAAATCCTCTTAGACACCCCCAAACCAACTCAGCTGCACGTGTATTTGGGGATTGCAATTTCCGCTGCAGGAGAGGCCAGAGGACAGGCAGAACCAGGTGTTCATCTCACCTGTAATTAACATCATCAACATCATGTGGTTCTCGGCCCAAAGTGACACTTTTTTTTTCTCGGAAGCGGCCTAAAGAGAAAGGCGGTCTCTTGTGAGTTTCCATTAGCGAGAGATCTCCTAAATCATGCCTCCGTTGAATGGCCTTTCCTGGGTGTGTTTTTTTTTTTATCCGCAAAGACCTGGTTTACGTACGAAAGTTTTTAGTCATTAATTACGGCTCTCATTACCTGAGCCCGGGTGTTTCATGGAGGATGGATGGTAGCTGCCGGCTATGGCAGGCTGCTTCCCACCAAAAAATCCATTACCCCATTTAATTTTACCGTCAAAAATCCATTACCCGAATTAATTCCCCCCCCCCTGCCCAAAAATATATATCAGATGTTTTCAACCTCCAACCACAATCCTTCGGCTGTATTGAATATTCCCTTAAAAACATTCAGCTCTTATTTAATACCTACCCCCTCCACACACACACACATCTCTCTCAACCCCCTCCCGTCAAAATCCACGAGAAATTCTTGAAGTGTATTGTACCTACAGCGAAAATCTTTGCGGTTGCAGCCCAAGAAAAAGGCCACATTCTCTGAGGTAACTGAAGAGGGAAAACACATTTGCTCTTTCCTTTCCCACACTCTTGACTCCTCCTCCCCGCCCCTCCCCCCCAAAAAAAGTCAAAAAAGAGTCCTGGATATTAATGATGGAATATTATTTTTTCACTCTATCTTTCAAATTAAACTGTATATCATCAACAAAACCAGGAAAACCACGATTTATTAAACTCTTTTTGTGAGTTCAGAACGCAGTGGGCGGGAAATAAACACAACAAATATGGCCGCCAGAGGTTCCAGTGCCAGCAAAAAGAACATAAACAAATTCCTTAAGGCGGTGTTTAATGCTGAACTGGTTCAGGCAGGGTGATGAGAGCCGGCCTCTTGTGGCCTCTTTTTTTGCACCAAACTTTTTGAGTTTCTTCTCATCAGTGGAGAAAATTTGTGGCAACATTGCGAGGGTAGAATTAAAGACGGGGGTTGAGCTAACGCCAGTACTGAATGTCTCAGCAGGGAGAGAGAGAGAGAGAGAGAGAGAGAGAGAGAGAGAGAGAGAGAAGAGAGAGAGAGAGAGAGAGAGAGAGAGAGAGAGAGTGAGAGTATATCACTGAGTGACAGAGTGATGTGTTGAGACACTCGCTGCTTCCCACGGGGTGGACAGTTAAGTCTGTTGATTCTCTACCTTCCAAACACAGCCGTTAGGTGCATTTCAGGGAGTTTTTATGTACCAAGGAATACTAATGTAATAAGAAATACTTATGTACCAAGAAATACTCATGTACCAAGGAATATTCATTTCTACTCATGTACCAAGGAAGACTCGCATACATTAGAAAATATTATCGTGTATTAAAGAATATCGTCTTTTATTAGACGATATTCTCTTGCGTTAGAGAGTATTCTCGTGTATTTCAGAATATTTTCTTAACTTTTCTTCTACAACTCAACTAATTTTAACCTTTTGCTAATTCTCGTTCATATTTCCATGTATTTTTTCCAGTTATTGTTAGGCTTTAAGTAACGGTGTAAATACCTGTCATGGCAAGCATGTTCCACCTGCCTCTATTTTTCTCTCTCTCTCAATTCTTCTTTCCAGCTATTAACCTCTCTATCTGTGTCTCTTTCAGCGGACACGATGGTGGTGGTTGTGGTGGTTGAGGGCAAGGTGAGGATAGACCCTAGGAGGAACGACGTGGAGGAGCCCATCTCTGTGCCCGAGGGCTCGCCCACCCCTGCCCCGGACCCGTACTTCGCCCCAGACTCCCCCAGGGAGGTGATGGCAGCTGTGGGCAGCCCAGCACTCATACCCTGCAAGCCCCGAAGCCTGGGCTCCAAGTCGGTGAGTGTTTAGCTGTCAGCAGGTAGAGTGTTCCTCGTCTATTTGTTTATGTTGCGTATTATATCAGCTGTTTCTTTTCTTCCTGTTAGATTACCTTAGGAACATATTTTTAATGTTAGTGGTACAGTTCACATCGTTTTTCAATGGGTGTTTCAACCTGTGGAACACCATCACACTGGAACTAACTATTTCATGACGAGGTCTTCGTCATAAATAACCGAGAAAGGGCATCTCTGACTTTCATGAGCTGGAATCCCTCTTCTCCACCGCAAAAGGAATATACAGAGTGTGGCATGAGGTTCTAATGCGGTTAAATACTGTCTTTGAAGACTTGAAGTCCATGCAAAAAGTCATTCACAAGTTCACGCATGGAAACTGATATTGCAATTCCTTCATTGAAAGTGGCAAACTGGCGCTTTCACAGGCCAAAACCCATTAGAGCCTTCCACTAAGAAATATTAACTCTGAAAGTTTAAAACCAGTCTGAAGAGGCATTCTCTAGTTATCTCAGAGCCCAGAATTCCAAAATACACTATATTTGTATTTTTTGTATGGTTTTACTGGGATATTCCCATTGAGAAGTGATCCCCAGACGTGTGACCACAGGCAAGAGTATAGCTGTTCCACCAACGTGAATGGCTATACCCATTTAAGTTGCATCCCAGAAGTTGTATTTTCAAATTATGGGCATTGAGGGTTTGAAACCAATCGGATTAGGCATTTGCAAATTATCAGATACAACTAATATTTTAATTTTCCGATTTTCATCAATATATGTAGCAGATTGACATCTACATAACTCAAAATCAATGCAAACCATTTTCTGAGTAGGCTACTGAAGAGACAGTCTCCAGAAACAGATATGATTAATGAAATTAGCAAATTGAAACATACATAATCTAAAAATAAGGCGAACCTTCGAATGGGGGAAATACACCAGCGCTGAGGAAGTTTGAAGCCGACCAGAAGATGAATTCTTCAGTTATCTCACAGAACCCAATAAATCCAAGTTTGTAAAGTAAAAGGACACAAGTGCAACTAATGTGACATTTATTGTGGCAACGTTTCGCTCTCCAGGAGCTTTATCAAGCTTGATAAAGCTCCTGGAGAGCGAAACGTTGCCACAATAAATGTCACATTAGTTGCACTTGTGTCCTTTTACTTTACATATTGTCGGTAATTCTACCAACTTTATTACAAATCCAAGTTTATTAAATCTGAACTCAGAGAGCATCATCTCTTTGGTAACAAACGTCAACCATTAAAGACAGAAGCAGCTCAGGAAAGGTGTACTCAATTTATTTTACTGGAAAACTAGACTATTAAAAAAATGGCAAACTGGCACCTACACATTCCAATCCCAGTGAAGAATGGTGACAAGATGTGGGAAAAGGCAGTTATATACAGTTATATACATTTATATACAGTTTATCTGGAGAGAGTTTATCTGGAGAGAGTTCCGGTGGTCAACTCCCCCGCGGCCCGGTCTGTGACCAGGCCTCCTTAGGTCAGTGTCCCAGGATGCGACCCACACCAGTCGACTAACACCCAGGTACCCATTTTACTGATGGGGAACATAGACAACAGGTGGAAAGAAACACGTCCAATGTTTCTACTCTGGCTGGGAATCGAACCCAGGCCCTCGCCGTGTGAAGCGAGAGCGTTAACCACCAGGCCACCAGAGCCTTATGTACAGTTATGTACAGTTCAGGGCATTTATTAGAGGGAACGTTTCGCCACGAGTGACTTCTTCAGTCCTAATACAAAGATAACTCGGGAAATCGTAATAACACAAGTGTAAGCAATCCACTGTACGGGCGGGGCTCGTACTTGCCATGAGTTCGAGCCCCACCCACACCGTGGTTTCTAAAACAAGATTAGCAATTTATATACAGTGTAACTTCTGTTTTGTTTATGGATAGTGTTACTGAGCGCAACACCACCACAGGTACGACACACCGGTAATGAATGTTTCTTAAGCCGGCCAGTAGAGGCTTTCTCAATATATCACCGAGGAATTGACCACAAGGCGCCTGAAGATGTTAGTAAGTGTAATAATGTTAATAGAATTACCTGCAATACGTTAGGTAAAGAGACACATGTACCACTGAGACACGTTATTTGGCAACGTGTCTCATTAGTTTTATATGTGTCCTTTTTTACCTAGTATGTCAATAGTTACACGAACCTTTTCCTAGTTACCGTGCACAAATATAGAAAATTTGAAGCCGATCGGATGAAGCGTTCTCAGTTTGCAAATGAAAACCCAGCGAGGGAGAAAAGAAGATCAGAAAGCCACTTAAAGGCACCTCTTCAGAGGTACATAAAAGGAGAAAGTTTTCTATTGATCAATACTTGAGTCAACCCTGACAGCCTCTCCGCCAGGGAGGTACTCACTACTCTCCGCCAGGGAGGTACTCACTACTCTCCGCCAGGGAGGGACTCCCCTACTCTCCGCCCCGGGAGGTACTCACTACTCTCCGCCGGGAGGTACTCACTACTCTCCGCCAGGGAGGTACTCATACTCTCCGCCAGGGAGGTACTCACTACTCTCCGCCAGGGAGGTACTCACTACTCTCCGCCAGGGAGGTACTCACTACTCTCCGCCAGGGAGGTACTCACTACTCTCCGCCAGGGAGGTACTCACTACTCTCCGCCAGGGAGGTACTCACTACTCTCCGCCAGGGAGGTACTTTACTACTCTCCGCCAGGGGAGGTACTCACTACTCTCCGCCAGGGAGGTACTCCCCTACTCTCCGCCGGGAGGTACTCACTACTCTCCGCCAGGGAGGTACTCACTACTCTCCGCCAGGGAGGTACTCACTACTCTCCGCCAGGGAGGTACTTTACTACCTCCGCCAGGGAGGTACTCACTGCTCTCCGCCAGGGAGGTACTCACTACTCTCCGCCAGGGAGGTACTCACTACTCTCCGCCAGGGAGGTACTCACTACTCTCCGCCAGGGAGGTACTCACTACTCTCCGCCAGGGAGGTACTCACTTGCTCTCCGCCAGGGAGGTACTCACTACTCTCCGCCAGGGAGGTACTCACTACTCTCCGCCAGGGAGGTACTCCACTACTCTCCGCCAGGGAGGTACTCACTACTCTCCGCCAAGGGAGGTACTCACTTCTCTCCGCCAGGGAGGTACTCACTACTCTCCGCCAGGGAGGTACTCACTGCTCTCCGCCAGGGAGGTACTCACTACTCTCCGCCAGGGAGGTACTCACTACTCTCCGCCAAAGGGAGGTACTCACTACTCTCCCCCAGGGAGGTACTCACTACTCTCCGCCAGGGAGGTACTCACTACTCTCCGCCAGGGAGGTACTCACTACTCTCCGCCAGGGGAGGTACTCATACTCTCCGCCAGGGAGGTACTCACTACTCTCCGCCAGGGAGGTACTCACTACTCCCCCGCCAGGGGGGTACTCACTACTCTCCGCCAGGGAGGTACTCACTACTCTCCGCAAGGGAGGTACTCACTACTCTCCGCCAGGGGGGTACTCACTTTCTCTCCGCCAGGGAGGTACTCACTGCTCTCCGCCAGGGGGGTACTCACTACTCTCCGCCAGGGAGGTTTTAACCACTCTCCGCCAGGGAGGAACTCACTACTCTCCGCCAGGGAGGTACTCACTACTCTCCGCCAGGGAGGTACTCACTACTCTCCGCCAGGGAGGTACTCACTACTCTCCGCCAGGGAGGTACTCACTACTCTCCGCCAGGGAGGTACTCACTACTCTCCGCCAGGGAGGTACGCACTAATCTCCGCCAGGGAGGTACTCACTACTCTCCGCCAGGGAGGTACTCACTGCTCTCCGCCAGGGAGGTATCACTACTCTCCGCCAGGGAGGTACTCACTACTCTCCGCCAGGGGGGTACTCACTACTCTCCGCCAGGGAGGTACTCACTACTCTCCGCAAGGGAGGTACTACTACTCTCCGCCAGGGAGGTACTCATTACTCTCCGCCAGGGAGGTACTCACTGCTCTCCGCCAGGGAGGTACTCACTACTCTCCGCCAGGGAGGTACTCACTACTCTCCGCCAGGGAGGAACTCACTACTCTCCGCCAGGGGGTACTCACTACTTCCGCCAGGGGGGTATTTACTACTCTCCCCCAGGGAGGTACTCACTACTCTCCGCCAGGGAGGTACTCACTACTCTCCGCCAGGGAGGTACTCACTACTCTCCGCCAGGGAGGTACTCACTACTCTCCGCCAGGGAGGTACTCACTACTCTCCGCCAGGGAGGTACTCAATACTCTCCGCAGGGGGGGTACTCACTACTTCGCCCAGGGAGGTACTCACTACTCTCCGCCAGGGAGGTATCACTACTCTCCGCCAGGGAGTTTCTCACTACTCTCCGCCAGGGAGGTACTCACTACTCTCCGCCAGGGAGGTACTCACTTCTCTCCGCCAGGGAGGTACTCACTACTCTCCGCCAGGGAGGTTTCTCATACTCTCCGCCAGGGAGGTACTCACTACTCTCCCCCAGGGAGGTACTCACTACTCTCGAAAGGGAGGTACTCACTACTCTCCGCCAGGGAGGTACTCACTACTCTCCGCCAGGGAGGTTTCTCACTACTCTCCCCCAAGGAGGTACTCACTACTCTCCGCCCGGGAGGTACTCACTACTCTCCGCCAGGGAGGTACTCATACTCTCCGCCAGGGAGGTACTCACTACTCTCCGCCAGGGAGGTACTCACTACTCTCCCCCAGGGGGGTACTCACTACTCTCCGCCCGGGAGGTACTCACTACTCTCCGCCAGGGGAGGTACTCACTACTCTCCGCCAGGGAGGTCTCACTGCTCTCCGCCAGGGAGGTACTCATACTCTCCCGCCAGGGAGGTACTCACTGCTCTCCGCCAGGGAGGTACTCACTGCTCTCCGCCAGGGAGGTACTCATGCCTTCCGCCAGGGAGGTACTCATGCTCTCCGCCCGGGAGGTACTCACTACTCTCGCCAGGGAGGTACTCACTACTCCCCCGCCAGGGAGGTCTCACTACTCTCCGCCAGGGAGGTACTCATATCTCCGCCAGGGGGTACTCACTACTCTCCGCCAGGGAGGTACTCATGCTCTCCGCCAGGGAGGTATCACTACTTTCGCATGGAGGTATCACTACTCTCCGCCAGGGAGGTAATCACTACTCTCCGCCAGGGAGGTACTCACTACTCTCCCCCAGGGAGGTACTCACTGCTCTCCGCCAGGGAGGTACTCACTGCTCTCCGCCAGGGAGGTACTCACTATTCTCCGCCAGGGAGGTACTCACTATTCTCCGCCAGGGAGGTACTCACAGCTCTCCGCCAGGGAGGTACTCACTACTCTCCGCCAGGGGGGGGTACTCACTACTCTCCGCCCAAAGGGGGGTACTCACTACTCTCCGCCAGGGAGGTACTCACTATTCTCCGCCAGGGAGGTACTCACTACTCTCCGCCAGGGAGGTACTCACTACTCTCCGCCAGGGAGGTACTCACTACTCTCCGCCAGGGAGGTACTCACTACTCTCCGCCAGGGAGGTACTCACTGCTATCCGCCAGGGAGGTACTCACTACTCTCCGCCAGGGAGGTACTCACTGCTCTCCGCCAGGGAGGTACTCACTACTCTCCGCCAGGGAGGTACTCACTGCTCTCCGCCAGGGAGGTACTCACTCTCTCCGCCAGGGAGGTACTCACTACTCTCCGCCCGGGAGGTATCACTGCTCTCCGCCAGGGAGATACTCACTACTCTCCGCCAGGGAGGTACTCACTACTCTCCGCCAGGGAGGTACTCACTACTCTCCGCCAGGGGAGGTTTCTCACTGCTCTCCGGGAGGGAGGTACTCACTACTCTCCGCCAGGGGAGGTACTTTACTACTCTCCGCCAGGGAGGTACTCACTGCTCTCCGCCAGGGAGGTACTCACTACTCTCCGCCAGGGAGGTACTCACTACTCTCCGCCAGGGAGGTACTCACTACTCTCCCCCAGGGAGGTACTCACTGTTCTCCGCCAGGGAGGTACTCACTACTCTCCGCCAGGGAGGTACTCACTGCTCTCCGCCAGGGAGGTACTCACTACTCTCCGCCAGGGAGGTACTCACTACTCTCCGCCAGGGAGGTACTCACTGCTCTCCGCCAGGGAGGTACTCACTACTCTCCGCCAGGGAGGTACTCACTACTCTCCTCCAGGGAGGTACTCACTACTCTCCGCCAGGGAGTACTCACTACTCTCCGCCAGGGGGGTACTCACTACTCTCCGCCAGGGAGGTACTCACTACTCTCCCCCAGGGAGGTACTCACTGTTTTCCGCGAGGGAGGTACTCACTGCTCTCCCCAGGAGGTACTCACTACTCTCCGCCAGGGAGGTACTCACTGCTCTCCGCCAGGGAGGTACTCACTACTCTCCGCCAGGGAGGTACTCACTACTCTTCGCCAGGGAGGTACCCACTGCTCTCCGCCAGGGAGGTACTCCCCTGGGTCTCCGCCAGGGAGGTACTCACTACTCTCCGCCCCGGGAGGTACTCACTGCTCTCCGCCAGGGAGGGACTCACTACTCTCCGCCCGGGAGTACTTTTACTCTCCGCCAGGGAGGGACTCACTGCTCTCCGCCAGGGAGGTACTCACTACTCTCCGCCAGGGAGGTGCTCACTGCTCTCCGCCAGGGAGGTACTCACTACTCTCCGCCAGGGAGGTACTCACTACTCTCCGCCAGGGAGGTACTCATGCTCTCCGCCAGGGAGGTATTCACTACTCTCGCCAGGGAGGTACTCACTGCTCTCCGCCAGGGAGGTACTCAATACTCTCCGCCAGGGAGGTACTCACTGCTCTCCGCCAGGGAGGTACTCACTACTCTCCGCCAGGGAGGTACTCACTACTCTCCGCCAAAAAGGTACTCACTACTCTCCGCCAGGGAGGTACTCACTACTTTTCCGCCGGGAGGTACTCACTTTCTCTCCGCAGGAAGGTACTCACTACTCTCCGCCCGGGGGGTACTCACTACTCTCCGCCAGGGAGGTACTCACTACTCTCCGCCAGGGAGGTACTCACTACTCTCCGCCAGGGAGGTACTCACTGCTCTCCGCCAGGGAGGTACTCACTGCTCTCCGCCAGGGAGGTACTCACTGCTCTCCGCCAGGGAGGTACTCACTACTCTCCGCCAGGGAGGTACTCACTACTCTCCGCCAGGGAGGTACTCACTACTCTCCGCCAGGGAGGTACTCACTACTCTCCGCCAGGGAGGTACTCACTGCTCTCCGCCAGGGAGGTTTCTCACTGCTCTCCGCCAGGGAGGTACCACTACTCTCCGCCAGGGAGGTACTCACTGCTCTCCGCCAGGGAGGTTTCTCACTACTCTCCGCCAGGGAGGTACTCACTTTCTCTTCGCCAGGGAGGTACCCATGCTCTCAGCCAGGGAGGTACTCACTGCTCTCCGCCAGGGAGGTACTCACTACTCTCCGCCAGGGAGGTACTCACTGCTCTCCGCCAGGGAGGTACTCACTACTCTCCGCCAGGGAGGTACCACTACTCTCCGCCAGGGAGGGACTCACTGCTCTCCGCCAGGAGGTACTCACTACTCTCCGCCAGGGAGGTGCTCCCTGCTCTCCGCCAGGGGGGTACTCACTACTCTCCGCCAGGGAGGTACTCACTACTCTCCGCCAGGGAGGTACTCACTGCTCTCCCAGGGAGGTACTCACTACTCTCCGCCAGGGAGGTACTCACTGCTCTCCGCCAGGGGGGGTACTCACTACTCTCCGCCAGGGAGGTACTCACTGCTCTCCGCCAGGGAGGTTACTCACTACTCTCCGCCAGGGAGGTACTCACTACTCTCCCCCAAAAAAGGGACTCACTACTCTCCGCCAGGGAGGTATCACTACTCCCGCCAGGGAGGTACTCACTGCTCTCCGCAGGAAGGTACTCACTACTCTCCGCCAGGGAGGTACTCACTACTCTTTGCCAAAAAGGTACTCACTACTCTCCGCCAGGGAGGTACTCACTACTCTCCGCCAGGGAGGTACTCACTGCTCTCCGCCAGGGAGGTACTCACTGCTCTCCGCCAGGGAGGTACTCACTGCTCTCCGCCAGGGACGTACTCACTACTCTCCGCCAGGGAAAGTTTCTCACTACTCTCCGCCAGGGAGGTACTCACTGCTCTCCGCCAGGGAGGTACTCACTACTCTCCGCCAGGGAGGTACTCACTATCTCCGCCAGGGAGGTACTCATGCTCTCCGGGCCCGGGAGGTACTCACTGCTTCCGCCAGGGAGGTACTCACTACTCTCCGCCAGGGAGGTACTCATACTCTCCGCCAGGGAGGTACTCACTGCTCTCCGCCAGGGAGGTACTCACTACTCTCCCCCAGGGGGGTACTCACTACTCTCGCCAGGGAGGGTACTCACTGCTCTCCGCCAGGGAGGTACTCACTACTCTCCGCCTGGGAGGTACTCACTACTCTCCGCCAGGGAGGTACTCACTGCTCCGCCAGGGAGGGAAATCACTGCTCTCCGCCAGGGAGGGACTCACTACTCTCCGCCAGGGAGGTACTCACTACTCTCCGCCAGGGAGGTACCACTACTCTCCGCCCGGGAGGTACTCACTGCTCTCCGCCAGGGGGTACTCACTACTCTCCGCCAGGGAGGTACTCACTACTCTCCGCCAGGTAGGTAAATCACTACTCTCCGCCAGGGAGGTACTCACTACTCTCCCCAGGGAGGTACTCACTACTCTCCGCCAGGGAGGTACTCACTACTCTCCGCCAGGGAGGTACTCACTACTCTCGCCAGGGAGGTACTCACTACTCTCCGCCAGGGAGGTACTCACTACTCTCCGCCAGGGAGGTACTCACTACCCCTCCGCCAGGGAGGTACTCACTACTCTCCGCCAGGGAGGTACTCACTACTCTCCGCCAGGGGGGTACTCACTACTCTCCGCCAGGGAGGTACTAACTACTCTCCCCAGGGAGGTACTCACTACTCTCCGCCAGGGGGGTACTCACTTACTCTCCGCCCGGGAGGTACTCATTACTCTCCGCCAGGGAGGTACTCACTGCTCTCCGCCGGGAAGGTACTCACTGCTCTCCGCCCGGGAGGTACTCACTGTTCTCCGCCAGGGAGGTACTCACTGCTCTCCGCAAGGGAGGTTTCTCACTACTCTCCGCCCGGGAGGTTTCTCACTACTCTCAGCCAGGGAGGTTTCCCACTACTCTCCGCCAGGAGGTACTCACTACTCTCCGCCAGGGAGGTACTCACTACTCTCCGGCAGGAGGTACTCACTACTCTCCGCCAGGGAGGTACTCACTACTCTTCGCCAGGGGGGTACTCACTAAATCTCCGCCAGGGGGGTACTCACTACTCTCCGCCAGGGACGTACTCACTACTCTCCGCCAGGGAGGTTACTCACTACTCTCCGCCAGGGAGGTACTCCCCTATTCTCCGCCAGGGAGGTACTCACTACTCTCGCCAGGGAGGTACTCACTACTCTCCGCCAGGGAGGTACTCACTACTCTCCGCCAGGGAGGTACTCACTACTCTCCGCCAGGGAGGTACTCACTACTCTCCGCCAGGGAGGTACTCACTACTCTCCGCCAGGGAGGTACTCACTACTCTCCTCCAGGGAGGCACTCACTACTCTCCGCCAGGTAGGTACTCACTACTCTCCGCCAGGGAGGTACTATCTACTCTACTCCAGGGAGGTACTCACTACTCTCCGCCAGGGAGGTACTCACTACTCTCCGCCAGGGGGGTACTCATGCTCTCCGGCAGGGAGGTACTCACTACTCTCCGCCAGGGAGGGACTCACTACTCTCCCCCAGGGAGGTATCATGCTCTCCGCCAGGGAGGTACTCACTACTCTCCGCCAGGGAGGTACTCACTACTCTCCGCCAGGGAGGTCTCACTACTCTCCCCCAGGGGGGTACTCACTTTCTCCGCCAGGGGGGTACTCACTAACTCTCCGCCAGGAGTACTCACTGCTCTCCGGCAGGGAGGTACTCACTACTCTCCGCCAGGAGGTTTCTCACTACTCTCCGCCAGGGAGGTACTCACTGCTCTCCGCCAGGGAGGTACTCACTACTCTCCGCCAGGGGGGTACTCACTATCTCCGCCAGGGAGGTACTCACTAAATCTCCCCCAGGGAGGTACTCACTGTTCTCCGCCAGGGAGGTACTCACTACTCTCCGCCAGGGAGGTACTCACTGCTCTCCGCCAGGGAGGTACTCACTACTCTCCGCCAGGGGGGTAAATCACTACTCTCCGCCAGGGAGGTACTCACTGCTCTCCGCCAGGGAGGTACTCATACTCTCCGCCAGGGAGGTACTCACTACTCTCCTCCAGGGAGGTACTCACTTTCTCTCCGCCAGGGAGGTACTCCCCTACTCTCCGCCAGGGAGGTACTCACTACTCTCCGCCAGGGAGGTATCACTACTCTCCGCCAGGGAGGGGACTCACTGTTCTCCGCCAGGGAGGTACTCACTGCTCTCCGCCAGGGAGGTTCACTACTCTCCGCCAGGGAGGTACTCACTGCTCTCCGCCAGGGAGGTACCACTTTCTCTCCGCCAGGGAGGTACTCACTACTCTTCCCCCAGGGAGGTCCCACTGCTCTCCGCCCGGGAGGTACTCACTGCTCCCGCCAGGGAGGTACTCACTTACTCTCCGCCAGGGAGGTACTCACTGCTCTTCCGCCAGGGAGGTACTCACTACTCTCCCCCAGGGAGGGGGACTCACTACTCTCCGCCAGGGAGGTACTCATGCTCTCCGCCAGGGAGGTACTCACTACTCTCCGCCAGGGAGGTGCTCACTGCTCTCCGCCAGGGAGGTACTCACTACTCTCCGCCAGGGAGGTACTCACTACTCTCCGCCAGGGAGGTACTCACTGCTCTCCGCCAGGGAGGTACTCACTACTCTCCGCCAGGGAGGTACTCACTGCTCTCCGCAAGGGAGGTACTCACTACTCTCCGCCAGGGAGGTACTCACTGCTCTCCGCCAGGGAGGTACTCACTACTCTCCGCCAGGGAGGTACTCACTACTCTCCGCCAAAAAGGTACTCACTACTCTCCGCCAGGGAGGTACTCACTACTCTCCGCCAGGAAAGGGACTCACTGCTCTCCGCAGGAAGGTACTCACTACTCTCCGCCAGGGAGGTACTCACTACTCTCAGCCAAAAAGGTACTCACTACTCTCCGCCAGGGAGGTACTCACTTTCTCTCCGCCAGGGAGGTACTCATGCTCTCCGCCAGGGGGGTACTCACTGCTCTCCGCCAGGGAGGTACTCATGCTCTCCGCCAGGGAGGTTTCTCACTACTCTCCGCAGGGAGGTACTCACTACTCTCCGCCAGGGAGGTTTCTCACTACTCTCCCCCAGGGAGGTACTCACTACTCTCCGCCAGGGAGGTACTCCACTGCTCTCCGCCAGGGAGGTACTCATACTCTCCGCCAGGGAGGTACTCACTGCTCTCCCCCAGGGGGGTACTCACTACTCTCCGCCAGGGAGGTACTCATGCTCTCCGCCCGGGAGGTACTCACTACTCTCCGCCAGGGAGGTACTCACTACTCTTCGCCATTGAGGTACCCACTGCTCTCAGCCAGGGAGGTACTCACTGCTCTCCGCCAGGGAGGTACTCACTACTCTCCGCCAGGGAGGTACTCACTGCTCTCCGCCAGGGAGGTACTCACTACTCTCCGCCAGGGAGGTACTCACTACTCTCCGCCAGGGGGGTACTCACTGGCCTCTCCGCCAGGGAGGTACTCACTACTCTCCGCCAGGGAGGTGCTCACGCTCTCCGCCAGGGAGGTACTCACTACTCTCCGCCAGGGAGGTACTCACTACTCTCCGCCAGGGAGGTACTCACTGCTCTCCGCCAGGGAGGTACTCACTACTCTCCGCCAGGGAGGTACTCACTGCTCTCCGCCAGGGAGGTACTCACTACTCTCCGCCAGGGAGGTACTCACTGCTCTCCGCCAGGGAGGTACTCACTACTCTCCGCCAGGGAGGTACTCACTACTCTCCGCCAAAAAGGTACTCACTACTCTCCGCCAGGGAGGTACTCACTACTCTCCGCCAGGGAGGTACTCACTGCTCTCCGCAGGAAGGTACTCACTACTCTCCGCCAGGGAGGTACTCACTACTCTTTGCCAAAAAGGTACTCACTACTCTCCGCCAGGGAGGTACTCACTACTCTCCGCCAGGGAGGTACTCACTGCTCTCCGCCAGGGAGGTACTCACTGCTCTCCGCCAGGGAGGTACTCACTGCTTTTCCGCCAGGGAAGTACTCACTACTCTCCGCCAGGGAAGTACTCATACTCTCCGCCCGGGAGGTATCACTGCTCTCCGCCAGGGAGGTACTCACTACTCTCCGCCAGGGGGGTACTCACTACTCCCGCCAGGGAGGTACTCCCCTGCTCTCCGCCAGGGAGGTACTCACTTTCTCTCCGCCAGGGAGGTACTCACTACTCTCCCCCAGGAGGTACTCACTACTCTCCGCCAGGGAGGTACTCACTGCTCTCCGCCAGGGAGGTACTCACTACTCTCCGCCAGGGAGGTACTCACTACTCTCCGCCAGGGAGGTACTCACTGCTCTCCGCCAGGGAGGTACTCACTACTCTCCGCCTGGGAGGTACTCACTACTCTCCGCCAGGGAGGTACTCACTGCTCTCCGCCAGGGAGGTACTCACTGCTTCTCCCCCAAAGGGAGGTACTCAACTCTCCGCCCCGGGAGGTACTCACTACTCTCCGCCAGGGAGGTACTCACTACTCTCCGCCAGGGAGGTACTCACTGCTCTCCGCCCCGGGAGGTACTCACTACTCTCCGCCAGGGAGGTACTCACTACTCTCCGCCAGGTAGGTACTCACTACTCTCCGCCAGGGAGGTACTCACTACTCTCCGCCAGGGAGGTACTCACTACTCTCCGCCAGGGAGGTACTCACTACTCTCCGCCAGGGAGGTACTCACTACTCTCCGCCCGGGAGGTACTCACTACTTCCCGCCAGGGAGGTACTCACTACTCTCCGCCAGGGAGGTACTCACTACTCTCCGCCAGGGAAGGTACTCATACTCTCCGCCCGGGAGGTACTCACTACTCTCCGCCAGGGAGGTACTCACTACTCTCCGCCAGGGAGGTACTAACTACTCTCCGCCAGGGAGGTACTCACTACTCTCCGCCAGGGAGGTACTCACTACTCTCCCCCAGGGAGGTACTCATTATCTCCCGCCAGGGAGGTACTCACTGCTCTCCGCCAGGGAGGTACTCACTGCTCTCCGCCAGGGAGGTACTCACTGTTCTCCGCCAGGGAGGTACTCACTGCTCTCCGCAAGGGAGGTACTCACTACTCTCCGCCAGGGAGGTACTCACTACTCTCAGCCGGGAGGTACCCACTACTCTCCCCCCAGGGAGGTTTCTCACTACTCTCCGCCAGGGAGGTACTCACTACTCTCCGGCAGGGAGGTACTCACTACTCTCCGCCAGGGAGGTACTCACTACTCTTCGCCAGGGAGGTACTCACTACTCTCCGCCAGGGAGGTACTCACTACTCTCCGCCAGGGACGTACTCACTACTCTCCGCCAGGGAGGTACTCACTACTCTCCGCCAGGGAGGTACTCACTATTCTCCGCCAGGGAGGTACTCACTACTCTCCGCCAGGGAGGTACTCACTACTCTCCGCCAGGGAGGTACTCACTACTCTCCGCCAGGGAGGTACTCACTACTCTCCGCCAGGGAGGTACTCACTACTCTCCGCCAGGGAGGTACTCACTACTCTCGCCAGGGAGGTATCACTACTCTCCTCCAGGGAGGCACTCACTACTCTCCGCCAGGTAGGTACTCACTACTCTCCGCCAGGGAGGTACTATCTACTCTCCTCCAGGGAGGTACTCACTACTCTCCGCCAGGGAGGTACTCACTACTCTCCGCCAGGGAGGTACTCACTACTCTCCGCCAGGGAGGTACTCACTACTCTCCGCCATGGAGGTACTAACTACTCTCCGCCAGGGAGGTACTCACTACTCTCCGAAAGGGAGGTACTCACTACTCTCGCCAGGGAGGTACTCACTACTCTCCGCCGGGAGGTACTCACTACTCTCGCCAGGGAGTACTCACTACTCTCCGCCAGGGAGGTACTCATACTCTCCGCCAGGGAGGTATCACTATTTTCCGCCAGGGAGGTACTCACTACTCTCCGCCAGGTAGGTACTCACATACTCTCCGCCAGGGAGGTACTCACTACCCCCCCGCCAGGGAGGTACTCACTACTCTCCGCCAGGGAGGTACTCACTACTCTCCGCCAGGGAGGTACTCACTACTCTCCGCCAGGGAGGTACTCACTACTCTCCGCCAGGGAGGTACTCACTACTCTCCGCCAGGGAGGTACTCACTACTCTCCGCCAGGTAGGTACTCACTACTCTCCGCCAGGGAGGGACTCACTACTCTCCGCCAGGGAGGTACTCACTACTCTCCGCCAGGGAGGTACTCACTACTCTCCGCCAGGGAGGTGCTCACTACTCTCCCCCAGGGACGTACTCATACCCCTCCCCCAGGGAGGTACTCACTACTCTCCGCCAGGGAGGTACTCATACTCTCCCCCAGGGAGGTACTCACTACTCTCCGCCAGGGAGGTACTCACTACTCTCCGCCAGGGAGGTACTCACTAACTACTCTCCGCCAGGGAGGTACTCACTACTCTCCGCCAGGGAGGTACTCACTACTCTCCGCCAGGGAGGTACTCACTACTCTCCGCCAGGGAGGCACTCACTACTCTCCGCCAGGGAGGTACTCACTACTCTCCGCCAGGGAGGTACTCACTACTCTCCGCCAGGGAGGTACTCACTACTCTCCGCCAGGGAGGTATTCACTACCCTCCAACAGGGATGTACTCACTACCCTCCGCCAGGGAGGTAATTACTACCCTCCGCCAGGGAGGTACTCACTACCGTCCGCCAGGGAGGTATTCACTACCCTCCACCAGGGAGGTACTCACTACCCTCCATCAGGGAGGTACTCATTACCCTCCGCCAGGGAGGTACTCACTACCCTCCACCAGGGAGGTACTCATTACCCTCCGCCAGGGAGGTACTCACTGCCCTCCGCCAGGGAGGTACTCATTACCCTCCGCCAGTGAGGTACTCACTGCCCTCCGCCAAGGAGGTATTCACTACCCTCCACCAGGGAGGTACTCACTACCCCCCACCGGGAGGTACTCATTACCTCCGCCAGGGAGGTACTCACTACCCCCCACCAGGGAGGTACTCATTACCTCCGCCAGGGGGATACTCACTACCCTCCGACAAGGAGGTACTCACTACCCTCCGCCAGGGAGGTACTCACTACTCTCCGCCAGGGAGGTATTCACTACCCTCCACCAGGGAGGTACTCACTACATTCCACCAGGGAGGTACTCATTACCCTCCGCCAGGGAGGTACTCACTACCCTCCACCAGGGAGGTACTCACTACCCTCCACCAGTGAGGTACTCATTACCCTCCGCCAGGGAGGTACTCACTACCCTCCGCCAGGGAGGTACTCACTACCCTCCGCCAGGGAGGTACTCACTACCTTCCACCAGGGAGGTACTCATTACCCTCCGCCTGGGAGGTACTTACTACCCTCCGCCAGGGAGGTACTCACTACCCTCCACCAGGGAGGTACTCATTACCCTCCGCCAGGGAGGTACTCACTACCCTCCGCCAGGGAGGTACTCACTACCCTCCGCCAAGGCGGTACTCACTACCCTCCGCCAGGGAGGTACTCACTACCCTCCGCCGAGGAGGTACTCACTACCCTCCGCCAGGGAGGTACTCACTACCCTCCACCAGGGAGGTACTCATTACCCTCCGCCAGGGAGGTACTCACTACCCTCCGCCAGGGAGGTACTCACTACCTTCCGCCAGGGAGGTACTCACTACCCTCCGCCAGGGAGGTATTCACTACCCTCCACCAGGGAGGTACTCACTACCCTTCACCAGGGAGGTACTCATTACCCTCCGCCAGGGAGGTACTCACTACCCTCCGCCAGGAGGGGACTCACTACCCTCCGCCAAGGAGGTACTCACTACTCTCCGCCAGGGAGGTACTCACTACCCTCCACCAGGGAGGTACTCATTACCCTCCGCCAGGGAGGTACTCACTACCCTCCGCCTGGGAGGTACTCACTACCCTCCGCCAGGGAGGTATTCACTACCCTCCACCAGGGAGGTACTCACTACCCTCCACCAGGGAGGTTCTCATTACCCTCCGCCAGGGAGGTACTTACTACCCTCCGCCCGGGAGGTACTCACTACCCTCCACCAGGGAGGTACTTACTACCCTCCGCCAGGGAGGTACTCACTACCCTCCCCAGGGAGGTACTCACTAACCCCCCACCAGGGAGGTATCATTACCCTCCGCCAGGGAGGTACTTACTACCCTCCGCCAGGGAGGTACTCACTACCCTCCACCAGGGAGGTACTCATTACCCTCCGCCAGGGAGGTACTCACTACCCTCCGCCAGGGAGGTACTCACTACCCTCCGCCAAGGAGGTACTCACTACTCTCCGCGAGGGAGGTACTCACTACCCTCCACCAGGGAGGTACTCATTACCCTCCGCCTGGGAGGTACTCACTACTCTCCGCCAGGGAGGTACTCACTACCCTCCGCCAGGGAGGTATTCACTACCCTCCGCCAGGGAGGTATTCACTACCCTCCACCAGGGAGGTACTCACTACCCTCCACCAGGGAGGTACTCATTACACTCCGCCAGGGAGGTACTCACTACCCTCCGCCAGCGAGGTACTCATTACCCTCCACCAGGGAGGTACTCACTACCCTCCGCCAGGGAGGTACTCACTACCCTCCGCCAGGGAGGTACTCACTACCCTCCGCCAGGGAGGTACTCACTACCCTCAGCCAGGGAGGTACTCACTACTCTCCGCCAGGGAGGTACTCACTACCCTCCTCCAGGGAGGTACTCACTACCCTCCGCCAGGGAGGTACTCACTACTCTCCGCCAGGGAGGTACTCACTACTCTCCGCCAGGGAGGTACTCGCTACCCTCCGCCAGGGAGGTACTCACTACCCTACGCCAGGGAGGTACTCACTACTCTCCGCCAGGGAGGTACTCGCTACCCTCCGCCAGGGAGGTACTCACTACTCTCCGCTAGGGAGGTACTCGCTACCCTCCGCCAGGGAGGTACTCACTACCCTCCGCCAGGGAGGTACTCACTACCCTCCGCCAGGGAGGTACTCACTACCCTCCGCCAGGGAGGTACTCACTACCCTCGCCAGGGGAGGTACTCACTACTCTCCGCCAGGGAGGTACTCCACTACTCTCCGCCAGGGAAGTACTCACTTCTCTCCGCCAGGGAGGTGCTCACTACTCTCCGCCAGGGAGGTACTCACTACCCTCCACCAGGGAGGTACTCACTTCTCTCCGCCAGGGAGGTACTCACTACCCTCCACCAGGGAGGTACTCACTACCCTCCGCCTGGGAGGTACTCACTACCCTCCGCCAGGGAGGTACTCACTACTCTCCGCCAGGGAGGTACTCACTACCCTCCGCCAGGGAGGTACTCACTACTCTCCGCCAGGGAGGTACTCACTACCCTCCACCAGGGAGGTACTCACTTCTCTCCGCCAGGGAGGTACTCACTACCCTCCACCAGGGAGGTACTCACTACCCTCCGCCAGGGAGGTACTCACTACCCTCCGCCAGGGAGGTACTTACTACTCTCCGCCATGGAGGTACTCACTACCCTCCACCAGGGAGGTACTCACTACCCTCCGCCAGGGAGGTACTCACTACCCTCCACCAGGGAGGTACTCACTACCCTCCACCAGGGAGGTACTCACTACCCTCCACCAGGGAGGTACTCACTACCATCCGCCAGGGAGGTACTAACTACCCTCCGCCAGGGAGGTACTCACTACCCTCTGCCAGGGAGGTACTCACTACCCTCCGCCAGGGAGGTACTCACTACCGTCCATCTACCACCCAGAAGATTTTTCTTTGATATATCTTTTGCTTTTCGGGAAGCTTAAGACTTGGTGAGGGTGCATAGCCTTCTCCCGGAGGATCCTACCCACGGGAGGCAGGGAAGGTAGCTTAATAAGGGTGCGTATCCTACTCCCACAAGAGTGTAAGACAGAAGTCAGGGAAGGCATCTTGATAAGGGTGCGTACCCTACTCCCACTAGAATGTAAGACACGGAAGGTAGGGAAGGCAGGTTTAGGGTGCGTACCTTTCTATCACAGGAGTGTTAGACTCAGAAGGCAGGAAAGTAAGCTAGATAAGGGTGCGTAACTTACTCCCACAAGAGTGAAAGACACGGAAAGCAGGGAAGGTAGGGAAGGCAGCTGAAGGGTACGTACCTCTTTACCACAAGAGTGTTAGACTCGGATGGCAGGAAAGGGAGCTAGATAAGGCTACGTAACTTACTCCCACATGAGTGTAAGACACGGAAGGCAGGGAAGGCAGGGAAGGCAGCTTGTTCTCTCTTCATAATCTTACTCTGGTGACCGGAAAGCGTTTTTTTTTTTTTTACTCTCTAAGTATTCCAGATTCTTTCTGCCGGTGTATATTGCCTGCCCTTTGGCGGCCCACCGCGCAAGAACCGGGAGTTTTTCCAGTCCACAGAAAACGGAATTAAGGTCATCGGAAGGAGCCGGAAAATACCTGGAAAGATGACAAAAATCATTATTATTATTATTATTATTATTATTATTATTATTATTATTATTATTTTTATTATTATTATTATTATTATTATTATTATTATTATTATTATTATTATTATTATTATTATTATTATTATTCGCTGAGAAGCGCCACGACTGGATTAAGACCTCCCCCCATCATCAAGACGCCCCATGAGAAAGGGGGGGGGGGATGATAGGGAGAAATCCGAAAAGAAATTGAGAAACTGGAAATGATGGAAAGAAAACTGAATAATGATTCTGGAACAATAGACCGTCAGAACAGAGTAACAGTGATTACACAACAGAGTAACAGTGATTACACAACAGAGTAACAGTGATTACACAACAGAGTAACAGTGATTACACAACAGAGTAACAGTGATTACACAACAGAGTAACAGTGATTACACAACAGAGTAACAGTGATTACACAATAGAGTAACAGTTATTGCACAACAGAGCAACAGTGATTACACAAGAGTAACAGTGATTACACAACAGAGCAACAGTGAATACACAACAAAGTAACAGTGACTACACAACAGAGAAACAGTGACTACACAACAAAGTAACAGTGACTACACAACAGAGTAACAGTGATTACACAACAAAGTAACAGTGATTACACCACAAAGTAACAGTGACTACACAACAGAGTACCAGTGACTATACAACAAAGTAACAGTGACTACACAACAGAGTAACAGTGATTACACAACAAAGTAACAGTGATTACACCACAAAGTAACAGTGACTACACAACAGAGTAACAGTGACTACACAACAGAGTAACAGTGATTACACAACAAAGTAACAGTGATTACACCACAAAGTAACAGTGACTACACAACAGAGTAACAGTGACTATACAACAAAGTAACAGTGACTACACAACAAAGTAACAGTGACTACACAACAGAGTAACAGTGACTATACAACAAAGTAACAGTGACTGCACAACAAAGTAACAGTGACTACACAACAGAGTAACAGTGACTGCACAACAAAGTAACAGTGACTACACAACAAAGTAACAGTGACTACACAACAGAGTAACAGTGACTACACAACAAAGTAACAGTGACTACACAATAGAGTAACAGTGACTACACAACTAACAGTGACTACACAACTAACAGTGACTACACATAATATAACTGTGTCTGCAGTTATGTGTCCCTGTGTCCTGCTGGGTATTGGGAATGGCTGAAGAATGTGTTATACTGTAATACAAACTTCTGAAATATACCAGAATATATTTCCAACGGAAGTGAGGCAGTTCGAACTCATTACTCTGATTCTAGAATTGCTAGGATGCTGCGCTATCCCAAACTTTCATATATATATATATATATATATATATATATATATATATATATATATATATATATATATATATATATATATATATATATATATATATATATATATATATATATATGTATATGCAAAACAACCACTCTGAAAGAATAGAGAAATTCCAAGCGCTTTCGTGACTACTCACATTATCAAGGAACTATGAAAGTAAAGCATCCAAGGAAGCTATATAAGGGGTCTGGCCAGCACCTTACTATCAGATCCCACAACGGTTAAACACCTGACGTGCGCCGACCCAACTTGGATAGGTCCTTTGCACAACTCACCCACAAACTATTCTACCAAAGAAAATTTAAAAATTATTATTTGTCCAGTGTATTATTAAATTCTTCCCAAATTCTATTAATTATAAATGGATCTAATTTATATAAACCAAAGGAAATATTCATATTATTGTCAAAACTGCTTTTTATGAAACAAGATTCAATTATATTCCTGTCGACCATGGACTTGCTTGATACTACTTTCTCAACTTTTTGAAAATCAATTGGATGGTTAAAATCTTTTTACATGAATAAATAGAGCATTGGAATCTTGTCCAGTTCTAATGCTATATTTATGTTGTTTTAATCTTAGTTCGAGATTTTTACCAGTTTGACAGTAATAAACTTTATCGCAAATTTTACAAGGAATCTTATAGACACATCCATCAGCATTTTGGGGGGAATTCTTTATCAAAAGTTTTTTTACTGTATCAAGATTTTTGAATACAACTTTAATATTAAAAGTCTTAACAAGAGAAGGCATATCAACCAAGTTCTCATGGTAAGGGAGAACCAACATATTTTTAGTTGAATAAGGCTGGTTGTCCCTTTTTGGATTGTAAAAAGTATTTCTAGCAACTTTAAAAGATTTATCAATTACATTTCTTGGGTATTTTAAATCATTACCTATTTCATAAATTTTGGATATTTCCTCATCTATGAACTCAGGACTACAAATTCGTAAAGCTCTCAAAAACATTGATGAGAAAACAGACAGTTTGACTCTATCTTGATGCGAGGAATAATAGTGGACATAGGAACAGTTATTTGTAGGTTTTCTGTAAATTTTAAATTTGAATTCATTATTACCCTTAATAATTAAAACATCTAGAAAAGGCAATGAGTTATTTTCTTCAAACTCAACAGTAAAGTTTATAGAATGGGATAAGCTATTTAATTTTCCAAGGAAATGGTGTATATCTACATTTTTGGGCATAAGACACAAAATATCATCAACATATCTGAACCATTTAGCTCTATTAGGGAGGATTGTGTTAAGCAACCTTGTTTCAAAAAATTCCATGTATAGGTTACTAAGAACAGGTGAAAGAGGATTTCCCATTGCCATACCAAACTTCTGAGTGTAAAACTTATCATTAAATAAAAATTTTGCGTCAACAATGCAAAGTTTAATAAGTTTAATGATAGTAGGAACTGGCAATGGTAAATCATAGTTAACGATTTCTTCAGATAAGAAACTTAATAAATCATCAACAGGAAGTAACAAGGAAGTAACATCAAAACTAACCATGTTAAAATCATTTAAGTCAGTCAAGGAGCTTAATTTATCAACCAAGTCTATGTTTTTTTAACATTAAAGTTAGAAATTTTGCCAACAATAGGGCTCAAAATATCAACAAGCCATTTTGATAATTTATATGAAACTGACCCTATGGAGCTAATAATTGGTCTGACTGGATTCCCTGGTTTGTGTGTTTTTATTAGTCCATACATGTAAGGTAAAGATGGATTAGTGGAAGTAAATTGTTTGACTAATTCATCTTTGCCTTTCAGTAGAAGTTTTATTGTTTTATTGAAATTGCTGTTAACGGTTTCTAGGGGATTTTTCCTAAGTTTAGAATAGGTTTCAGTATCATCTAAGAGATTATTCATTTTTTCTTGGTAATCATTTTCTTTCATAATTACTATTGCATTTATTTTGTCTGCTTTAGTAAGGCGCAAATTTTTATTGTTATTAAGTGTATCATAAGACTTAAAGAATCTTTGAGGGCAATTGGGAATGTTTGGTTTTAACATAGAGCTATATACCATTCCTTTACTAATATTAATTTGCATTGTTGATGCAAAATTTGTATTTAATGATAAGTTTTGCACTCAGAAGTTTGGTATGGCAATGGGAAATCCTCTTTCACCTGTTCTTAGTAACCTATACATGGAATTTTTTGAAACAAGGTTGCTTAACACAATCCTCCCTAATAGAGCTAAATGGTTCAGATATGTTGATGATATTTTGTGTCTTATGCCCAAAAATGTAGATATACACCATTTCCTTGGAAAATTAAATAGCTTATCCCATTCTATAAACTTTACTGTTGAGTTTGAAGAAAATAACTCATTGCATTTTCTAGATGTTTTAATTATTAAGGGTAATAATGAATTCAAATTTAAAATTTACAGAAAACCTACAAATAACTGTTTCCTATGTCCACTATTATTCCTCGCATCAAGATAGAGTCAAACTGTCTGTTTTCTCTCAAATGTTTTTGAGAGCTTTACGAATTTGTAGTCCTGAGTTCATAGATGAGGAAATATCCAAAATTTATAAAATAGGTAATGATTTAAAATACCCAAGAAATGTAATTGATAAATCTTTTAAAGTTGCTAGAATACTTTTTACAATCCAAAAAGGGACAACCAGCCTTATTCAACTAAAAAAATGTTGGTTCTCCCTTACCATGAGAACTTGGTTGATATGCCTTCTCTTCTTAAGACTTTTAATATTAAAGTTATATTCAAAAATCTTGATACAGTAAAAAAACTTTGATAAAGAATTCCCCCCAAAATGCTGATGGATGTGTCTATAAGATTCCTTGTAAATTTGCGATAAAGTTTATTACTGTCAAACTGGTAAAAATCTCGAACTAAG
>NC_069400.1:17259258-17261758 GCF_026875155.1 Cherax quadricarinatus
GGTCAGTATTTAAGCACTGTTACAAAGCAGCTGTAGCCGGTGTTCACGTACCCTGGTATAAATACAGGTGTTAAAACACCGTAAGGAAAGCATAACTGTAAACATAGCTTAATATGATGTTTGAATTACCTTTCTCACGTTTCTTATTTATGAGATACTATAAAAAATTTATGATTCAAACACTCTCGTAATCCTTAGATGTTTTGTTCGCTCTACTGAAAATTTGTCTGGACGCAGGTCAGTTTACACCTGTAGTTTCGAGCCCATCGGACAAATAATGATAGTAAAAGTGGAACATAACATATTTCAAGTATGAATTAATAGCAGGGAAAGTATTGGTTGATGGGCTTTAAAGGCTATCGACTACACAAGGGTCATTAAGGCTGCGTGTCACCTGTTCATCACCTATATATATATATATATATATATATATATATATATATATATTATATATATATTATATATATATATATATTATATATATATAAAGTTTGTGGGCAAGTAAACACGATAGAAAGTGAAAGTATTAGTAGAAGGGTCGTTCCTCTCCCGCGTCCCTGGTCGAGCCCTCCACAGCGGCAGTCTCTGAATTCCTGCTTCACCAGGAATAACATGTCTGCTACGGCCTCTGACGATTAGCATATTGAAAGGAAATTCGCTGGTTCCCAGTAATCCTTGGCGTTCTGGAGGTTTTCTATTGGAGGGGTCGTCTGGTCTATCAGAAGAGCAGTCTGATCTATCGGAAGGGCAGTCTTGTCTATCTGAAGAGCAGTCTGGCCTATGGGAAGGGCAATCGTGGAATGGTCGCCTGGGCTATATGAATGACCAATCGGTCTAATGTAAGGGCCGTTAATTCTTCTGGAGGTTCGGTCTGGTCTATTTTAAAAGGCATTTATTCCATTGGAAGAACCGTCTGGTTTATTGGAAAGATTATCTATTCTACAGGTAGAACTGCCTCACTTTCCTGCCTGGATGGACCTTTCACCTTGCCAGCGAGGTCTTCTGCGTTAGTGAAAATGAGGTTTGTCCACTTGGAAAACTCGTTTACGGTTTTGAAATATTCATCAACACTGCTGGAACGTTCATTTGTCTTCCTTCCTCTACCTGAGTAAGTTGTTTGAAATCAAAATGTCGTTCTGCCATCAGTAATAAACAGAAGAAGGCTTTTATGGGAAAGACCGCTTCACCCTTTGTATTACCTGTGTTCAGTTGATCGTTTTGGTGAAATGGCCATTCTCAGTGTTAGAAGAACTTTTCTTAAAATGTTGGAGGATTCCGTTTTGGTAGAAGTCTTTCTATGGAAAGATCGTCTGTTTGTATAAGAGATCAACCATTTTTTAAAAGAGATGCTTGTGCTACTGGAATGATTCTTTTGCTCTTTAGAAAGTGTTGTCTCTACTGCTGACAGTACCTAATTTACTTGCTCTTATTGAATGATTCTATTCTTGGTTATTTGATTCTTATTCCTTGCTGCGAGAGTACTCTGATATTTTGGCACGGTGGTTCAGTTAGGCCTCCGAGAGTATTTTTTAGCAGAACGAAATTTTCTCACAGCTGGAGGTTTACAGTCACTTTCCTGGACTACCCACCTGCTCCTCTGGGACAGGCGGGAAGAACGTCCCACTTGCAGTTCTAACAGAGATCCAAGTTCTCTCTGGACCCGGCAGACCACCTTCTGCTGGAATGCTTAACTATGAACGTAGCTGGAGCAGCCATTTACCATGCTGGAACATCCGTCCTCTTCTGACCTTCCAGTTTCAGGAGATCAAACAGAATCCTGGAATTCCTCTTCCAGGAAGCCGATCAGAGGATGTTTGCTTTTAGGACTGCTTGGTTCTGTAGCCACTTGCTGCTTGGAGGGAGTCAACAGGTCTTAGCAGAACTGCAAGTGCTTCACTTCACCTCCCTCCCTCTCCCTCTCTCTCTCTCTCTCTCTCTCTCTCTCTCTCTCTCTCTCTCTCTCTCTCTCTCTCTCTCTCTCTCTCTCTCTCTAGGTAAGTGATCAATATATCTTCGCTCTATTGCCGTGGTCACGTCTTCTCTCTTTTTCGTGCTTAGTAATCCACAGTTCCTTTGGGAAGACGGAAGTTGCAGCCAAGACAGGCGCCACTCACTGAAGAGTGACTGAGCAGAGTCAACAGGGCTCACGTCTAGAGAGGGAGAGCTCCAAGCGGGAGTTGTCTCCGTCTCTGACATCTGCAGCTGCTGAATTTGTGTTGGAAACTGGACCTAGATTTTTTTTTCCACCATGAGGCTGCAACCTGTGATTTCTTTTTTCAAAAAGGTCTTGACTTGCGATTTTTTCCACTTGGATTTTGCTTACGATATTTTTCCCCTGGATTTTTTCCTCTGTTGACTTTTTACCAGTATTTTTTTTAAAAGGTGTCTTGACTTAGCACAACATTTCCAAGTAGACCAGTAGCTGTAGCTCAACCCTCGTCAGAGGCCCCGGGATGAAACTTATTGCCCAAGCTCCCAAGAGTTCCAGGAGATGTGATCC
>NC_069400.1:17269258-17270981 GCF_026875155.1 Cherax quadricarinatus
GATTAAGGGACATGCCAGCATACAGGAAGGTGTATCTCGACCGCGACAGAACACAAGAAGAAAGGCAGAAACTGAGAGAGATGGTATAAAGGCGAAAGGAGGAAAGAGAGGGGATGGAGGAGACAGACAGGAGATCCCAGACCCAGGAAGAAGATCAAATACACCCTCCCTCACAACTTTCTATAGAAGCCTCCCAACCAGGTCAACCCCAGTGCAACCAAACACTCTAAATCAAAATACCCATGCCACATCCAATGCCCCCACCCACTACATTACAAACTCTACCCCCACAGCAACAACCCATAGTTCCTTACCATGTCTCCCACTTCCCCAACCCCAATATACCTCCCAGACCACAGTCTTAGAAAAGAAGTTGAAGGTGTGGTATAAAAAATGCAGATGGAATAACAAACAAGTATGAGGATGTGCACGAAAGAATCAAGGAGACATCCCCAGACATAATAGCACTCACAGAAACAAAACTCACCAGAATAATAACAGATTCAATCTTTCCATCCGGATATCAAATCCTCAGGAAAGACAGAGGGATGAGAGGGGAAGGAGGAGTTGCACTGCTCATTAAAAACCAGTGGGGTTTTGAGAACATGGAAGGAATGGATGGCACGGGCGAAAGGGACTACTTAGTAGGAACAATCCAGTCTGAGGGACATAAGGTGATAATTGCAGTAATGTACAATCCACCACAGAACTGCAGGAGGCCAAGAGAAGAATACGATGAGAGCAACAAAGCAATGGTCGACACACTAGCCGAGGTGGCCAGGAGAGCACACATGGGGGAGCAAAGTTACTAGTTATGGGTGATTTCAATCACAAGGAGATTGACTGGGAAAACCTGGAGCCCCATGGGGGTCCCGAAACATGGAGAGCCAAGATGATGGATGTGGTACTGGAAAACCTCATGCATCAACATGTTAGAGACACTACCAGAGAGAGAGGAGAGGATGAACCAGCAAGGCTGGACCTTGTATTCACCTTGAGTAGTTTGGACATCGAGGATATCATGTTTGAAAGGCCCCTGGGAGCTAGTGATCATGTGGTTCTGAACTTCGACTACATAGTTGAGCTCCAAGTGGAGAGAGTAGCAGGAATAGGCTGGGAAAAACCAAACTAAAAATGGGGGAACTACTCAGGCATGAGGAACTTCCTTCAAGACATTCAGTGGGAGAGGGAGCTGACAGGAAAACCAGTACAAGAAATGATGGACTATGTGGCAACAAAATGCACGGAGGCAGAGGAGAGGTTTGTTCCCAAGGGAAACAGAAATAATGGGAAGAACAGAACGAGTCCTTGGTTCACCCAAAGGTGTAGGGAGGCAAAAACTAGGTGTACTAGAGAATGGAAAAGGTACAGAAGACAGAGACCTCAGGAAAATAAAGAAATCAGCCGAAGAGCCAGAAACGAATATGCACAGATAAGAAGGGAGGCTCAGAGACAATATGAAAATGACATAGCATCAAAAGTAAAGACTGACCCGAAGCTGTTGTACAGCCACATCAGGAGGAAAACAACAGTCAAGGACCAGGTAATCAGACTGAGGAAGAGTGATGGGGAATTCACAAGAAACGACCGGGAGGTATGTCAGGAGATCAACACAAGATTTAAAGAGGTATTTACAGTGGAAACCAGTAGGACTCCAAGAAATCAGAACAGGGGGGGGGCACACCACAAGTGCTGGATGAGGTACATATAACCAAAAGGGGGG
>NC_069400.1:17271481-17306481 GCF_026875155.1 Cherax quadricarinatus
ATCTTATCATCATCATCATCTATCATCACATCATCATTCATCATCATATCATCATCATCATCAGTCATCATCATCATCATATTATCATTATCATCATCATCATCATCATCATCAATCATCATCATCATCATCATCATCATCATCATCATCATCATCATTATCATCATCATCATCATCATCATCATCATCACAGGGGATCCTTATTAAGTATTCAATAAAGTCTCAAGATGGGTGAAATATAGAGAAATAAATTGCCTTTGAATTACTATCTTACTTCGCTGTCTACCTACAAGCAGTATCTTTCATATATGTACTGTCTAAAGTAATAGAGAAAGTAATGGAGAAAGTACTGTAGATGGTAATGTAAAAGGTAACACAGAGGGAAACAAAGAAGTTAATTGAGATTAAAATTTACATCCCTTGTCTGGCAATTATCTCTGGTAAATATACACAGAGACATATTTTCTACTCTCCTTAGAAGTGCTTTTAGCAAGAATATTACCAAGAGTTTCACCTCTGGTAAACGAGTCGTTGTGAAAAAGAATATATATATACATAATATATATATAATATATAAATATATTATATATATATATATATATATATATATATATATATATTTATATATATATATATATATATATGTATATATATATATATATATATATATATATATATATATATATATATATATATATATATATATATATATATATATATATAAGATATATATATGTCGTGCCGAATATGTAAAACTGGTCAATTAGCAAGAACTCATTTAAAATTAAGTCCTTTCTGATATTTTCTCTTATACTTTTAAAGATATATATTTTTCATTAATGTTAACGTAATTTTTTTTAATTTTGCACCAAAAGAATCTTAGAAAACTTGCCTAACCTTATTATAACAACAGCAATTTATTTTAGCCTAACCCAACTAAATATATTTTAGATACGTTTGCAATAATTTAATACTAAACAAACACAGTGAAATATATTTTTTTCGTTAAGTTTACAATGATTTTGGCGAAATTATTGCATACACAAATTTTCACTCGTCTTATATGGCAAGATGAGCGTTGCTATTTAAGCCAAAATCGCAAGTTCTGCCTATTCGGCACGACATATATATATATATGTATGTACGTAGTAATGAAATCACGAAACAAGTGGTATTGAAACATTTACCAAACTGCGGCCAGCCGAGATTAGATCCTGCGACACATTCTCCCGCATATTTTTCTTCTTCTTGGTACAGGTTCTTGACAGTCATTTAATATATTGCTGAGTTCTTCTCTAAACACAGAGGAGAGGTTCGTCACTTCGTTGTTAATTACCGGAGGATTCTCTCTTGCAACAAATATTTGTCTTGCGTTTAAGATTGAGACATTTTTTTCTGTTAAATAAGACACAGTAGGCGGTTTATTGGCATTTATTGAGAAATATTTATTGGCATTTATTGAGAATTGTTTCTTCCATCAGTGACTAATCAATTTTTATATTTCTCTCCTTCAGAATTGATGAAGTATCTGGCTGATGGATCGTCTTGTAAATTAAATGCCTGAAAACACATATTTTATCTTCCTGACATACTTCTCGGTATATTATAACATTGATATACATTTTTTTATCATGGGCAAGCTTTTGGGAAATCGGAGGCAATCAGGTTTGATCAGAGAAAAGTGAGAGATAGTTGAAATTATGTAGAACATGGGTCCATCCCGTGAAAAAAAAAATAATTAAAATCATTAAAATCGACAACATTGGGCACTTTTACTCAAAATTAATGTTGTATACTAATTTTAGTGTAAAATTTCGTGTATCATTAAAAAACTAGAAAAACCTTCAAAATTAAGGTTTAATGAGGTTCAGCTGTTGAGTTTAGACACTTGTCTGTTCTCTGAGCCATTTATATACACGTACCTACATTCAACGCGTGACTTTCTGGGATGTCTCTGGACGCTGGTTGCTGTCCCTCCTCTTCTCTCAGTGACCTGGACATATTAGTGAAGAGGAGACTCAACAGGAGATGGCGAACACTTTCGATGAAGTCTTGAGAGTGAAGGCGGTAAGCTGGAGAAAAAGTGTCAGAGATAGCGCCTCGATCAGCGCCCGGAGGATCAAGCCCTCACTACTCCTCACACTGAATGATCCTCACTGGTGGCCCACAAACGTTTGATAAAATACAAGGCAACACAAGCTCCCACCGTCACCCCTGGAAAAACTGATCCATTTTTCGGGCTCCACTCCCAGAAAACTGATCCATTTTTCGGGCTCCACTAATGGAAAACTGATTAATTTTTTAGTTCCACTCCTTGGAAAATTATCTCTTTTTCAGCTCCACTCGAAGACTGATCCATTTTTTCATCTCCACTCCTTGAATAACTGATCCAAATTTCGTCTCATATTAAGCACTAATCTCTATGGCAGACTTTTTTGCACGATTTTGCGCAAGATATCTATTGTATCATCATCACATGATCGCCATGTCAGCTGATCTGTGAGGCTCGGAACACCTTACTTCCCCTGCTCTTATTTCTTTGCACAGAGTTTTACAAGTTTTTTTTTAAGGTTCCTGACTTTATTTACACGTTAAAAGCTGTCACTTTCACTCTTACTCATGAATCTTACTCATGAATCTTACTCATGAATCTTACTCATGAGCCTTACTTCAGGAAAATAAAATGTGGTATCAAAAATGGGATGATTTGGTGTTCTCTTTGAGGGACGCATTGATGCTAATTGATGGTCTGTTGTTCCATGGAATTGGAGCTACCCTTAACCTTTCTAAAGGTCAAGACCGATTGCCTCTCATTCCCCAATAAGTGTATGACACCTTACGAGTTTCGAGCACCATTATGAATATAACACTTATAATAAAAATAATAATAATAATAATAATAATAATAATAATAATAATAATAATAATAATAATAATAATAATAATAATAATAATAATAATAATTACTATTATTATAATAATACTAATAAATAATAATAATAATAATAATAATAATAATAATTAATATTATTTATAATAACACAAATAAATAATAATAATAAAAATAATAATATGTTCCTTTTCTTCAGTACTCCTGATTCACAGCACTTGCAAGCTTTCTCATTCTCTTGCAAGATAAGAGAAAGTTGACTCTAGTCTCATAATCAGCGAATATGTCTTCGTGAAGGCTGCCAACACCCTCTCAAGACTTCCGTCCAGCTTTCACAGCGTGCGATCAGCGCATTCTTCGAGCTCGAGATTAGCCTTATAGTACCCCCGGGTCTTCCGTGCAAACTTTGTCTTCCCGGGCAGGGTTAAGCGCTTTCATATTTCTCAGACTTCAAAGGTGTTGGCGTGTACATACTTCCAGGCCGGGGAAGGTGCGTGCACACCTGAGGGAATAAGTTTACCTGGTCTTGCCAGGGAAACACAGGGCATCGTGGCGTGCAAGATCACCTGCGTGGATCCTTCCTCTTCTCAGTGCGTTGGACCGCAGGTAATAGGCCATTTTGCCATTGGGTAATCAGTGATATTTAAGTAATATTTTTCACTGTATAAACTATCAGATATACCAACACGGATGTTTTCAGTATAAAATCTATGTTAAGTTCAATGCCTATTGACTTGCCAGTTCACAGGTGAGTTTTGAGTTTACTCTAAGCGACTTAGCGAGGTTTGACCATTATGGTGTGAGTAGTAGATGCGTTCGGGAGTCCTTATCGCACCAGGTGCGCACACGCAACCCTCTCCCGTTGTTTTATTTTTTTTTTTTTTTTTTATTTTTTTTTTTTTTTTTTTTTATTTTTTTTTGTTTTTTTCGTTGTGATAAACAATCCGTTGACTGAGGCTGTTGTGTCCACATTACATGGATGCTAATATCTGACTTATGTGTCTTCACTCACTTAAAACACATCACCTTCACTCCTACCGAGAGTTTCACTCACATTAAAACACATCACCTTCACTCCTACCCAGAGTCACTCCCTTAAAAACACATCACCTTCACTCCTACCAGAGTTCACTCACTTAAAACACATCACCTTCACTCCTACCAGAGTTCACTCACTTAAAACACATCACCTTCACTCCTACCAGAGTTCACTCACTTAAAACACATCACCTTCACTCCTACCAGAGTTCACACTCACTTAAATACAACATCACCTTCACTCCTACCCAGATTCACTCACCTAAAACACATCACACCCTTCACTCTACCAGAAGTCACTCACCTAAAACACATCACCTTTCACTCGCACCAGATTCCACTCACCTAAGAACACATCACCTTCACTCGTACCAAGTTCACTCCCCACCTGAAAACACATCACCTTTCCTCGTACCGAGTTCACTCCCCTAAAACACATCACCTTCACCTCGTACCAGAGTTTTCACTCACCTAAAACACACAACAACCTACACCCCCTGCCTGAGTTCACCTCACCTAAAACACATCACCTTCACTCCTATCCAGAGTTTCACTCACCTAAAAACACATCTCCTTCGACTCCTACAGAGTTCACTCTCCTAATACATATCACCTTCACTCCTACCAGAGTTTCACTCACCTAAAACATATCACCTTTCACTCGTACAGAAGTTCCACTCTCCTAAAACAACATCACCTTCACTCTACCAGAGTTCACTCACCTAAAACATATCTCCATCACTCGTACCAAGTTCACTCTCCTAAAAGAAATCATATCACCTCACCTCCTACCAGAGTTCACTCACACTAAAACACATCACCTTCACTCCTGACAGAGTTCACTCACCTAAAACACATCACTCACTCTACAGAGTCACTCACCTAAAACTTATCAACTTCACTCGTACCAGAGTTCGACTCACGCTAAAACACATCACCTTCACTCGTACCAGAGTTTCACTCACCGAAAACACAACCACTTCACTCCTACCAAGTTTCACTCACCTAAAACACACACCATTCACTTCCTACCAGTTCACTCTCGTGATACACAGCACCTCACCCTATCAGAGTTCACTCCACCTAAAACACATACCTTCATTCGTACCAGAAGTTTCACTCACCTAAAACACAACACCTTCACTCCCTTGCCCGAGTTCACCACCTAAAACCATCCCTTTCACTCGTCCCAGAGTTCACTCACCTAAAAACACATCACCTTCACTCCTGCCAAAGTTCACTCACCTAAAACATATCACCTTCACTCGTACCAGAGGTTCACTCACACTAAAACATATCACCTTTCTCACGTCGTACCAGAGTTTCACTCACTAAAACACATCACCTTCACTCCTGCCAAAGTTCACTCACCTAAAACACATCACCTTCACTCGTACCAGAGTTCACTCACCTAAAACACATCACCTTCACTCCTGCCAGAGTTCACTCACCTAAAACACATCACCTTCACTCGTACCAGAGTTCACTCACCTAAAACACATCACCTTCACTCGTACCAGAGTTCACTCACCTGAAACACATCACCTTCACTCCTATCAGAGTTCACTCACCGACCATATCACCTTCACCCCTGCCAGAGTTCACATCCCTCACCGTAAAACACATCACCTTCACTTCGTACCAGAGTTCACTCTCCTAAAACCCATCACCTTCACTCTGCCAGAGTTCACTCTCCCTAAAAAAAAAAAAAAAAAAACACATCACCTTCACTCGTACCAGAGTTCACTCTCCTAAAACACATCACCTTCACTCCTACCAGAGTTCACTCACCTAAAACACATCACCTTCACTCCTACCAGAGTTCACTCACCTAAAACACATCACCTTCACTCCTACCAGAGTTCACTCACCTAAAACACATCACCTTCACTCGTACCAGAGTTCACCATACCTAAACACATCACCTCACTCGTACCAGAGTTCACTCACCTAAAACACATCACTTTCACTCCTACCAGAGTTCACTCACCTAAAACACATCACCTTCACTCCTACCAGAGTTCACTCACCTAAAACACATCACCTTCACTCGTACACATAATCAATCAACATTCTAATTTATTTTTCTGAATGCTCAATAGCTCACCTTGTTGACATTACTTTATTCTTACTCAATATTTTCTTCCTTCGAATGTAAATGAGGTCATTAATTACTGAACTATTTGCCAGCCTTGATGATGGTGAGGGAGGGTGAGGGGGAGGGAGCGAGAGAGAGAGAGAGAGAGAGAGAGAGAGAGAGAGAGAGAGAGAGAGAGAGAGAGAGAGAGATAGAGAGAGGAGAGAGAGAGAGAGAGAGAGAGAGAGAGAGAGAGAGAGAGAGAGAAGAGAGAAAGGAGAGAGAGAGGAGAGAGAGAGGAGAAGGAAGGAGGAGAAACAAAAAGAGGGGGATTCATGGAGAAACAGGGAGAGAGATAAAAATGATAGAACTGCGAGAGGTGTTGATAGCCTGTTTACTGAGCTGGCCACCCTGAGACCCAGGGGAGCAGTCCCCGAGACTCAGGAAGCAGGTCCGAGACCAGGAGCAGGTCCGAGACCAGGAGCACCCAGTACTAGTAGTCATGCACCCGACTAGGAATCATCCACGAGACTAGAGCAGCCCCGAGACTAGGAGCAGCCCCGAGACTAGGAGCATCCCCGAGACTAGGAGCATCCCCGAGACTAGGAGCAGCCCCGAGACTATTAGCATCCCCGAGACTATTAGCATCCCCGAGACTATTAGCATCCCCGAGACTAGGAGCTGGTCTGCTTGTCAGTCCCCGGGATGGGAAAGAGAAGCATGTCTGCCTGTGAACCCCCGGGGGGAGGAGAAGCAGGTCATTCTGCCGGCATCAGTTTCAGAAAATTCTCTTGTTTTGCACCCCAAAAAAATACATTTTAGTCATATTAGGTTGAATTAGGAAGTTAAAAACAGTAATTAGCAGCCATTCAAGAAATTATATAAATCGAGAGAATCGCGTCTGGCAGAGGTCCGGCAACTTGAAAATAGGAAAACGTTAAGAATTCCACGTTCTTCCACATTCCCTAACTGCTGGAGTCAGCAAAAGTGGTTAGAGCATTGTATGAGGGCGTGTTCCTTGCCTCCCACTATTCCCAGTATTCTGCCAAATGGGACTCCCGTTCCACTGCTGGTAATGATGGAGTCTAAGACGGTAGAGTTGAAATGGTGGGTGTCTTCTATCATTGTAGTCCACCTCCACCCAACTATCTCTGCCACGCTGTATATATATATATAAATTATATATATAATAATCATTAATATATATAAATCTATATATATATATATATATAATATTATATATTATAATATATATATATATATATATTTATATATATATAGATATATAATATATACATATATATATATATATATATATAACATATATATATAAATATATTTATATAATATATTTATATATATATATATATATATATATATATATATATATAATATACATACCAACCTTCGAGTTAAAGGATCTGATCTTGGAATTAGAAGTTATCCACTCTTCTCTGATCCAATCCTCATTTTTCTTCCCATCTGCCTGCGCTCTATGACCCATTCCTAGTTTTCGGGCTTCCCCTCTAGATGGTAGAATATATGGACTGCCGCTGCCTGCTGCTGGAAGGTTCTTAGCAACTCTTGATCTATAAATAACCTCATCCAGGACCTAATTAAGTCCTATGCCTGGTAAATTAAGGAAGGGTGGAAGCGGGTTAATAAATTACTTAATGATGCATTGTTCATGCTTGTTTTGGGTGTGTGTGTGTGTGTGTGTGTGTTGTGGTGTGTGTGTGTGTGTGTGTGTGTGTGTGTGCGTGTGTGTGTGTGTGTGTGTGTGTGTGTTGTTGTGTGTGTGTGTGTGTGGTGTGTGTGTGTGTATAGTGTGCGTTGTGTGTGTGTTGTGGGTGGTGTGTGTGTGTGTGTGAGTTTGGTGTGTTTGTGAGCGAGTGTGTGTGTGTTGTGTGTGTGTGTTGTGTGGTTTGGTGTGTGGTGGTGTGTGGTGTGTTTTGGTGTATTATGGTGATTATTCATGTGTTACCCTGGACTCATCTCAGGTGAAGACAGAAACACTCACTCAACCTCAAGCAGAAGACAGTACGCTGTGCTCATCACAAGCTGAAGACAGACACATTTTACTCATCACAAGCTGATGATAGTCACACTGTACTCATCAAAAGTGAAGACAGCCAAAAGGTGTGTGTAGTGAACCATGATTCACAGTATTGCAAGGTGTGTGTAGTGAACCATGATTCACAATATTGCAAGGTGTGTGTAGTGAACCATGATTCACAATATTGCAAGGTGTGTGTAGTGAACCATGATTTCACAGTATTGCAAGGTGTGTGTAGTGAACCATGATTCACAATATTGCAAGGTGTGTGTAGTGAACCATGATTCACAGTATTGCAAGGTGTGTGTGTGAACCATGATTCACAATATTGCAAGGTGTGTGTAGTGAACCATGATTTCACAGTATTGCAAGGTGTGTGTAGTGAACCATGATTCACAATATTGCAAGGTGTGTGTAGTGAACCATGATTCACAATATTGCAAGGTGTGTGTAGTGAACCATGATTCACAGTATTGCAAGGTGTGTGTAGTGAACCATGATTCACAATATTGCAAGGTGTGTGTAGTGAACCATGATTCACAGTTTGCAAGGTGTGTGTAGTGAACCATGATTCACAATATTGCAAGGTGTGTGTAGTGACCATGATTCACAATATTGCAAGGTGTGTGTAGTGAACCATGATTCACAGTATTGCAAGTGTTGTGGTAGTGAACCATGATTCACAATATTGCAAGGTGTGTGTAGTGAACCATGATTCACAGTATTGCAAGGTGTGTGTAGTGAACCATGATAGACAATATTGCAAGGTGTGTGTAGTGAACCATGATTCACAATATTGCAAGGTGTGTGTAGTGAACCATGATTCACAGTATTGCAAGGTGTGTGTAGTGAACCATGATTCACAATATTGCAAGGTTGTGTAGTGAACCATGATTCACAGTATTGCAAGGTGTGTGTAGTGAACCATGATTCACAATATTGCAAGGTGTGTGTAGTGAACCATGATTCACAATATTGCAAGGTGTGTGTAGTGAACCATGATTCACAGTATTGCAAGGTGTGTGTAGTGAACCATGATTCACAATATTGCAAGGTGTGTGTAGTGAACCATGATTCACAATATTGCAAGGTGTGTGTAGTGAACCATGATTCACAGTATTGCAAGGTGTGTGTAGTGAACCATGATTCACAATATTGCAAGGTGTGTGAGTGAACCATGATTCACAATATTGCAAGGTGTGTGTAGTGAACCATGATTCACAGTATTGCAAGTGTGTGTGTAGTGAACCATGATTCACAATATTGCAAGGTGTGTGTAGTGAACCATGATTCACAATATTGCAAGGTGTGTGTAGTGAACCTGATTCACAGTATTGCAAGGTGTGTGTAGTGAACCATGATTCACAATATTGCAAGGTGTGTGTTAGTGAACCATGATTCACAGTATTGCAAGGTGTGTGTAGTGAACCATGATCACAATATTGCAAGGTGTGTGTATGAACCATGATTCACAATATTGCAAGGTGTGTGTAGTGAACCATGATTCACAATATTGCAAGGTGTGTGTAGTGAACCATGATTCACAATATTGCAAGGGTGTGTGTAAGTGAACCATGATTCACAATATTGCAAGGTGTGTGTAGTGAACCATGATTCACAATATTGCAAGGTGTGTGTAGTGAACCATGATTCACAATATTGCAAGGTGTGTGTAGTGAACCATGATTCACAATATTGCAAGGTGTGTGTAGTGAACCATGATTCACAATATTGCAAGGTGTGTGTAGTGAACCATAATTCACAATATTGCAAGGTGTGTGTAGTGAACCATGATTCACAATATTGCAAGGTGTGTGTAGTGAACCATGATTCACAATATTGCAAGGTGTGTGTAGTGAACCATGATTCACAGTATCGCAAGGTGTGTGCATTGAACCATGATTCATAGTACTGCATGGTGTGTGTAGTGAACCATGATTCACAGTATCGCAAGGTGTGTGTAGTGAACCATGATTCACAGTATTACAAGGTGTGTGTAGTGAACCATGATTCACAGTATTGCAACATGCCTATAGTGTACCAAACTCCACGGTATTTGCGAGGTGTCTAGTGAACCATGATTCACAGTATTGCGAGTTGTCTAGTGAACCACGATTCACAGTATTGCAACATGTCTGTAGTGAACCATGATTCACAGTATTGCAAGGTGTCTGTAGTGAACCATGATTCACAGTATTGCAACACGTCTGTATTGAACCATGATTCACAGTATTGCAAGGTGTATAGTGAACCATGATTCACAGTATTGCAAGGTGTGTGTAGTGAACCATTATTCACAGTATTGCAAGGTGAGTGTAGTGAATAATGATACACAGTATTGCAAGGTGTGGGCAGTGAACCACGATTCACAGTATTGCAAGGTGTATAGTGAACCATGATTCACAGTATTGCAAGATGTGAGCAGTGAACCACGATTCACAGTATTGCAAGGTGTATAGTGAACCATGATTCACAGTATTGCAAGGTGTATGTAGTGAATCATGATTCACAGTATTGCAAGGTGTGTGTAGTGAACCATGATTCACAGTATTGCAAGGTGTATGTAGTGAGCCATGATTCACAGTATTGCAAGGTGTGTATAGTGAACCATGATTCACAGCATTGCAAGGTGTGTGTAGTGAACCATGATTCACAGTATTGCAAGGTGTGTGTAGTGAACCATGATTCACAGTATTGCAAGGTGTATGTAGTGAACCATGATTCACAGTATTGCAAGGTGTGTATAGTGAACCATGATTCACAGCATTGCAAGGTGTGTGTAGTGAACCATGATTCACAGTATTGCAAGGTGTGTGTGTAGTGAACCATGATTCACAGTATTGCAAGGTGTATGTAGTGAACCATGATTCACAGTATTGCAAGGTGTGTATAGTGAACCATGATTCACATTATTGCAAGGCGTGTTTAGGGAATCATGATTCACAGTATTGAAAGGTGTGTGTAGTGAACCATGATTCACAGTATTGCAAGGTGTGTGTAGTGAACCATGATTCACAGTATTGCAAGGTGTGTGTAGTGCACCATGATTCACAGTATTGCAAGGTGTATGTAGTAAACCATGATTCACAGTATTGCAAGGTGTGTATAGTGAACCATGATTCACAGTATTGCAAGATGTGTGTAGTGAACCATGATTCACAGTATTGCAAGGTGTGTATAGTGAACCATGATTCACAGTATTGCAAGGTGTGTGTAGTGAACCATGATTCACAGTATTGCAAGGTGTGTATTATAGTGAACCATGATTCACAGTATTGCAAGGTGTGTGTACTGAACCATGATTCACAGTATTGCAAGGTGTGTGTAGTGAACCATGATTCACAGTATTGCAAGGTGTGTAGTGAACCATGATTCACAATATTGCAAGGTGTGTATAGTGAACCATGATTCACAGTATTGCAAGGCGTGTTTAGTGAATCATGATTCACAGTATTGCAAGGCGTGTTTAGTGAATCATGATTCACAGTATTGCAAGGTGTGTGTAGTGCACCATGACTCACAGTATTGCAAGGTGTGTGTAGTGCACCATGACTCACAGTATTGCAAGGTGTGTGTAGTGCACCATGACTCACAGTATTGCAAGGTGTGTTGTAGTGCACCATGACTCACAGTATTGCAAGGTGTGTGTAGTGCACCATGACTCACAGTATTGCAAGGTGTATGTAGTAAACCATGATTCACAGTATTGCAAGGTGTGTATAGTGAACCATGATTCACAGAATTGCAAGATGTGTGTAGTGAACCATGATTCACAGTATTGCAAGATGTGTGTAGTGAACCATGATTCACAGTATAACATTCAAAGTAATTCAGTAAAGTCATATGGAGACAATATAATCACAGTGTTCATTGTAGTGATAACAGAGAAGTGATGACACTTGGTCTCTTACTCTTGTACGTAGTGACTCTTGTACGTAGTGACTCTTGTACGTAGTGACTCTTGTACGTAGTGACTCTTGTACGTAGTGACTCTTGTACGTACTCTTGTACGTAGTGACTCTTGTACCTAGTGACTCTTGTACGTAGTGACTCTTGTACCTAGTGACTCTTGTACGTACTCTTGTACGTAGTGACTCTTGTACCTAGTGACTCTTGTACGTAGTGACTCTTGTACCTAGTGACTCTTGTACGTAGTGACTCTTGTACCTAGTGACTCTTGTACGTAGTGACTCTTGTACGTAGTGACTCTTGTACGTAGTGACTCTTGTACGTAGTGACTCTTGTACCTAGTGACTCTTGTACCTAGTGACTCTTGTACGTAGTGACTCTTGTACGTAGTGACTCTTGTACGTAGTGACTCTTGTACGTAGTGACTCTTGTACGTAGTGACTCTTGTACCTAATGACTCTTGTACGTAGTGACTCTTGTACCTAGTGACTCTTGTACCTAGTGACTCTTGTACGTAGTGACTCTTGTACGTAGTGACTCTTGTACGTAGTGACTCTTGTACGTAGTGACTCTTGTACGTAGTGACTCTTGTACCTAGTGACTCTTGTACGTAGTGACTCTTGTACCTAGTGACTCTTGTACGTAGTGACTCTTGTACGTAGTGACTCTTGTACCTAGTGACTCTTGTACCTAGTGACTTTTGTACCTAGTGACTCTTGTACGTAGTGACTCTTGTACGTAGTGGCTCTTGTACCTAGTGACTCTTGTACGTAGTGACTCTTGTACCTAGTGACTCTTGTACCTAGTGACTCTTGTACCTAGTGACTCTTGTACGTAGTGACTCTTGTACGTAGTGACTCTTGTATGTAGTGACTCTTGTACCTAGAGACTCTTGTACGTAGTGACTCTTGTACCTAGTGACTCTTGTACCTAGTGACTCTTGTACGTAGTGACTCTTGTACCTAGTGACTCTTGTACCTAGTGACTCTTGTACGTAGTGACTCTTGTACGTAGTGACTCTTGTACCTTGTGACTCTTGTACCTTGTGACTCTTGTACGTAGAGATTCTTGTACCTAGTGACTCTTGTACGTAGAGATTCTTGTACCTAGTGACTCTTGTACGTAGAGATTCTTGTACCTAGTGAGTCTTGTACGTAGTGACTCTTGTACGTAGTGACTCTTGCACCTAGTGACTCTTGTACCTAGTGACTCTTGCACCTAGTGACTCTTGTATCTAGTGACTCTTGCACCTAGTGACTCTCGTACCTAGTGACTCTTGTACCTAGTGACTCTTGTACCTAGTGACTCTTGCACCTAGTGACTCTTGTACCTAGTGACTCTTGTACCTAGTGACTCTTGTACGTAGTGGCTCTTGTAAGTAGTGACTCTTACACCTAGTGACTCTTGCACCTAATGACTCTTGCACCTAGTGGCTCTTGTACCTAGTGACTCTTGTATCTAGTGACTCTTGTACCTAGTGACTCTTGTACCTAGTGACTCTTGTACGTAGTGACTCTTGTACGTAGTGACTCTTGTACCTAGTGACTCTTGTACGTAGTAACTCTTGTACCTAGTGACTCTTGTACGTAGTGACTCTTGTACGTAGTGACTCTTGTACGTAGTGACTCTTGTACCTAGTGACTCTTGTACGTAGTGACTCTTGTACGTAGTGACTCTTGTACGTAGTGACTCTTGTACGTAGTGACTCTTGTACGTAGTGACTCTTGTACCTAGTGACTCTTGTACCTAGTGACTCTTGTACGTAGTGACTCTTGTACGTAGTGACTCTTGTACCTAGTGACTCTTGAACCTAGTGACTCTTGTACGTAGTGACTCTTGTACATAGTGACTCTTGTACCTAGTGACTCTTGCACGTAGTGACTCTTGTACCTAGTGACTCTTGTACCTAGTGACTCTTGTACCTAGTGACTCTTGTACGTAGTGACTCTTGTACGTAGTGACTCTTGTACCTAGTGACTCTTGTACCTAGAGACTCTTGTACCTAGTGACTCTTGTACCTAGTGACTCTTGTACGTAGTGACTCTTGTACGTAGTGACTCTTGTACCTAGTGACTCTTGTACCTAGTGACTCTTGTACGTAGTGACTCTTGTACGTAGTGACTCTTGTACCTTGTGACTCTTGTACCTTGTGACTCTTGTACGTAGAGATTCTTGTACCTAGTGACTCTTGTACGTAGAGATTCTTGTACCTAGTGACTCTTGTACGTAGAGATTCTTGTACCTAGTGAGTCTTGTACGTAGTGACTATTGTACGTAGTGACTCTTGCACCTAGTGACTCTTGTACCTAGTGACTCTTGTACCTAGTGACTCTTGTACCTAGTGACTCTTGCACCTAGTGACTCTCGTACCTAGTGACTCTTGTACCTAGTGACTCTTGTACCTAGAGACTCTTGTACCTAGTGACTCTTGTACGTAGTGGCTCTTGTAAGTAGTGACTCTTACACCTAGTGACTCTTGCACCTAATGACTCTTGCACCTAGTGGCTCTTGTACCTAGTGACTCTTGTACCTAGTGACTCTTGTACCTAGTGACTTTTGTACCTAGTGACTCTTGTACGTAGTGACTCTTGCACCTTGTGACTCTTGTACCTAGTGACTCTTGTACGTAGAGATTCTTGTACCTAGTGACCCTTGTACGTAGAGATTCTTGTATCTAGTGAGTCTTGTACGTAGTGACTCTTGTACGTAGTGACTCTTGTACCTAGTGACTCTTGCACCTAGTGACTCTTGTACCTAGTGACTCTTGTACCTAGTGACTCTTGTAAGTAGTGACTCTTGTACGTAGTGACTCATGTCCCTAGTGACTCTTGTACCTAATGACTCTTACACCTAGTGACTCTTGTACCTAATGACTCTTGTACCTAGTGACTCTTGTACCTAGTGACTCTTGTACGTAGTGACTCTTGTACGTAGTGACTCTTGTACCTAGTTACTCTTGTACCTAGTGACTCTTGTACGTAGTGACTCTTGTACCTAGTGACTCTTGTACCTAGTGACTCTTGTACCTAGTGACTCTTGCACCTAGTGACTCTTGTACCTAGTGACTCTTGTACATAGTGACTCTTGTACCTATTGACTCTTGTACCTAGTGACTCTTGTACCTAGTGACTTTTGTACCTAGTGACTCTTGTACCTAGTGACTCTTACACCTAGTGACTCTTGTACCTAATGACTCTTGTACCTAGTGACTCTTGTACGTAGTGACTCTTGTACCTAGTGACTCTTGTACCTAGTGATTCTTGTACCTAGTGACTCTTGTACCTAGTGACTCTTGTACCTAGTGACTCTTGTACCTAGTGACTCTTGTTCGTAGTGGCTCTTGTAAGTAGTGACTCTTACACCTAGTGACTCTTGCACCTAATGACTCTTGCACCTAGTGACTCTTGTACCTAGTGACTCTTGTACCTAGTGACTCTTGTACCTAGTGACTCTTGCACCTAGTGGCTCTTGTACCTAGTGACTCTTGTACCTAGTGACTCTTGTACGTAGTGGCTCTTGAACCTAGTGGCTCTTGTACCTAGTGACCCTTGTACCTAGTGACTCTTGTACCTAGTGACTTTTGTACCTAGTGACTCTTGTACCTAGTGACTCTTGTACCTAGTGACTCTTGCACCTAGTGACTCTTGTACGTAGTGGCTCTTGTACCTAGTGGCTCTTGTACCTAGTGACTCTTGTACCTAGTGACTCTTGTACCTAGTGACTTTTGTACCTAGTGACTTTTGTACCTAGTGACTCTTGTGCCTAGTGACTCTTGTACGTAGTGACTCTTGTACCTAGTGACTCTTGTACGTAGTGACTCTTGTACCTAGTGACTCTTGTACCTAGTGACTCTTGTACGTAGTGACTCTTGTACCTAGTGACTCTTGTACGTAGTGACTCTTGTACCTAGTGACTCTTGTACGTAGTGACTCTTGTACGTAGTGACTCTTGTACCTAGTGACTCTTGTACCTAGTGACTCTTGTACCTAGTGGCTCTTGTACCTAGTGACTCTTGTACCTAGTGGTTCTTGTACCTAGTGACTCTTGTACGTAGAGACTCTTGTAGCTAGTGACTCTTGCACCTAGTGACTCTTGTACGTAGAGACTCTTGTACCTAGTGACTCTTGTACCTAGTGACTCTTGTACCTAGTGACTCTTGTACCTAGTGGCTCTTGTACCTAGTGGTTCTTGTACCTAGTGACTCTTGTACGTAGAGACTCTTGTACCTAGTGACTCTTGTACCTAGTGACTCTTGTACCTAGTGGCTCTTGTACCTAGTGACTCTTGTACCTAGTGGTTCTTGTACCTAGTGACTCTTGTACGTAGAGACTCTTGTACCTAGTGACTCTTGTACCTAGTGACTCTTGTACCTAGTGACTCTTGTACGTAGAGACTTTTGATTCTTACATCACTTATAGAAATAGAAATAATAGAGTCGAAGAGGTATTTGTTAGATGTGTCCATGAGTTGTGTTGCTAATTAAGAACATGTAATGAACTCATTAAGAAAGATAATGAACCTGAGGTGTGGCAGGCATGTTCTTAAAGTATATATATATATATATATATAAATATATAATATATATATATATATATATATTATATATATATAATGTATATATATATATTGAGTGACGGGGGTGAAAGTATTTCCTCTCCCCTCTCTCTCTCCCCTCTCTCTATCTCTTCTTTCCCTCTCTCTTTCCTTTCTTTTTTTTACACGGTTTGGGAAAAAGGTTAAGGATCCCTAGCTTTATTGACAACTTTTTACGGGTTTAAAAGGGATCCTAACTTTATTGGAAGCAAGAGTGTTACCTACATCAGCCATTTGAAACCCATTTTTAATTGTTATAAGACATACAATAGGGAACAGATGAAGTTGGAGCATCTGGGCCAGCATTTTCATTTGATCAACTGATTTATCTCGTTGACATCATATGCTGTACAATGTGTTCCTTCTCGAGCATCCTGGGTATATATTGATCTCAGATGGAGTGAGGTTCGGGGAGAAGGGAACCAGAGTGAAGTTGCTGCTTCTGCCTTTTGGCATAAAAGTTGTTTCACGCTGTGCTGGGAAGGGGGACCAATGTGGAAACTTGAAATATTGGCCCTTGTACATAACAGTAAGGCCACCCACACCCTCCTATGTTGAAGGCTCTGCTGAAATGACAGATCTATCCAGGATGGGTCCAGGCGAGAGATGAGACGTCTTGCTCTGTTCTCTACTCTGTCAAGCAGTCGCAGATGAGAGGGGGGGCAGGCAAACCAAGAAAGTGGAGCATACTCAAGGTGCGAGCGTACTTGTGCCTCGTAACAGAATCTTGCAACCCCTACTCTCAAATAGATGCGAGATACGGCGAAGTGCTGTAAGCTTCCTGGCTGCCATGTTTGCAAGCATTCCTACTCCTATCCTTCAAGCATTCTGCTTGAAGGATAGGAGTAGGAGGCAGAGAGTGTGTTTTCCTGGGGCTGGGATGAAGGATATTGTTAGCCGTCTGGATGACATCATGAGAGTAAGGGGAGCAATCCTATTATCTGTCTCAGTGCTGGAGGCAACGATGTTGGCAGACGTAGGAGTGAGGACCTGATTAGCAGGTATAGGTCAGCAATAGAGATAATTAGGAGGAAGGGTGGGAAACCTGTCATATGTGGCATTTGCCAAGGAAGGAGTTTGGGAAAAGAATGGTTGTCCAAGCAATTGGTTCAATTGCTGGCTGGACAAATCTGTAAGGAAAATGCTGTAACAATTTATTGACAACTGGGACCTCTTCTATGGCAAGAATGACATGTATGCCAGGAAAGGGGTTCACTTATCTAGGTGTGGGGTGGGAGCACTGGCCAACGCAGTGGAGGGAGCGTTAGGTCTTTAAACTAGGAATAGGGTTTGTGGTATGGGTTTTTTGCGGGAAAACTGGAAGTCTCAGGTAGTAAATATGATACTAGGAGAACTAGTAATAGGCAAAATGAGGTGGATATTGGAAAGCCAGTGGCACTAATTTACAAGGACAGTAATAGGTTTAGTGAATAACAGAAAGGAAACAGGGAAAGGGTAAAGAGAGAGGAGGGGCTTTAAGTATTTATTACACAAATAGTCGCAGTGCTAGGAAAAAGATGGACGAGTTTAGACTAGTTTTCTAGTGCAGAGTATTTGCCATTACTGAGGGCGTGGTTTAATTCAAAAAGTCGGGGCATGCCTGCAGAAAGTCACATTCAGGGTTTTAAATTTTCCAAGTAGATAGAAGTTCGGGAAGGGGGGTGGGGTGGCATTGTAAAGTCCGAGATCGCTTGAACTGTTGCATAAAAACGGGTATTAAGTCTGAAGTAACACATACAGAGTCTGTTTGGATAGAATTTTTCAGAGGGCAATAAAATTATTTTAGGTGTGATATACCGTCCCCCAAATTTAGATAGGGACCAGGGGAGACTACTATGGGGGGAAATTGTAGGGCCACAAGGCACGAAAAATGTAGTAATTCTAGGAGACTTTAAAATTCAGTCATATTGATTGGGAATTTCTTGACTGGGGAAATTTTGAATCATACGACTCCTTAGAAGTAGTTCAGGATTGTTTTTTGAAGCAGTTTGTGACAGAACCTACAAGGGTAATAACCTGCTTGACTTAGTTCTGGGAAACAATGAATCCCTTGTTTAATAATTTAGAAGTTTCAGAGGAACTGGGTGCTAGCGACCACAAATCAATTACATTTAGAATTGAATGGAATATGATAGTAGGGGTAACTCAGTAACAGTCCCAGATTTTCGCTTAGCAGATTACGATGGGCTTAGAGAACACTTATCATCTGTTGACTGGGGTAACGAAGAGAGCTATCAATATGACAATTTTCTGAACACAATACATGCTGCTCAAAGAACGTTTATCCCTTATAAAGAAATTAGATCAAATAGAAATGACCCAAAATGGAATGAATAATAGGCTGAAATATCTACTAGGGCATAAGAAAGGAATTTATAGGCGTATCAAAAGAGGCGAGGGTCATCTTATGAATCAGTATATTGACATTAAGAGGGACATTAAAAAGGGGATAAGAAAAGCTAAAAGGGACTATGAAATTAAAGTTGCTAGGGATTCTAAAACTAACCCAAAAAGTTTTTTCCAGGTATATAGAACAAAAGTCAGAGATAAGATAGGTCCCCTTAAAAATAACTATGGGCAACTTACTGATAAAGAGAATGAAATGTGCTCGATTTTAAATAATTATTTTCTCTCGGTTTTTACACAGGAAGACACTAATAATATTCCGGTAATTAATTTTTATAGTGGGCCAGAAGAAGATAAATTATGAAACATCACAGTCACTAGTGAAATGGTTGTGAAGCAGATAGACAGACTGAAGCAAAATAAGTCACCGGGTCCTGATGAGGTTTTTTCAAGGGTTCTAAAGGAATGCAAAATGGAAGTCTGTGAACCATTAACTAATATTTTTAATTTATCTCTTCAAACAGGTGTAGTGTCTGATATGTGGAAGATGGCTAATGTAATTCCTATTTTTAAAACAGGGGACAAGTCGTTACCGTCAAATTACCGCCCAATAAGCCTCACCTCAATTGTAGGCAAATTACTAGAGTCAATTATAGCTGAGATTATAAGAAGCCATCTCGATAAGCATAGCTTGATTAATGATACTCAGCATGGATTCACAAGAGGCCGGTCTTGTCTAACTAATTTATTAACTTTCTTCAGTAAAGCTTTTGAGGCTGTTGACCACGATAAAGAATTTGATATTATTTACTTAGATTTTAGTAAGGCATTTGATAGAGTTCCGCACCAAAGACTGTTGAAGAAAGTACCAGCTCATGGCATTGGGGGAAGGGTGCTCTCGTGGATCGAATCATGGCTCACAGACACGAAGCAGGGAGTGTCCATAAATGGGGTTAAATCCGAGTGGGGATCAGTAACAAGTGGCGTTCCACAGGGATCAGTCTTGGGCCCGTTGTTGTTTATAATATATATCAATGATCTTGATGAAGGAATTACTAGTTATATGAGCAAATTCGCCGATGACACGAAGATAGGTAGAATAATTGATTCAAACGTAGATGTTAGGGAACTTCAGGAGGATTTAGACAAACTCTACTCTTGGTCAGAAAAGTGGCAGATGCAGCTCAATGTAGATAAATGCAAGGTTCTGAAGCTCGGGAGTGTCCATAACCCTAGCACTTATAAGTTAAATAATGTAGAACTTAGCCATACAGATTGCGAAAAGGACTTGGGAGTTATGGTAAGCAGCAACCTTAAACCAAGACAGCAATGCCTAAGCGTACGTAATAAGGCAAATAGATTACTGGGCTTTATATCAAGAAGTGTAAGCAACAGAAGTCCAAGGTCATACGAAAGCTTTATACATCATTAGTAAGGCGTCACCTAGATTATGCAGCTAAAATTCTGGTCTCCACATTACAGAAGGGACATAAATTCGTTAGAAAAAAATTCAGCGTAGGATGACAAAATTTAGTACATAGCATTAGAAATCTTCCTTATGAAGAAAGTTGAAGACTCTTAAGTTACATTCACTTGTTAGACGAAGAATGAGGGGAGACCTGATCGAAGTGTATAAGTGGAAGATAGGTATTAATAAAGGGGAATTTAACAAGGTCTTGAGGATATCTCCCAAGAGAGGACCCGCAGTAATGGATTTAAATTAGATAAGTTTAGATTTAGAAAGGACATAGGAAAGTATTGGTTTGGAAATAGGGTAGTTGATGAGTGGAACAGTCCTACCTAGTTGGGTATTGAGGCTAACTTTGGGTAGTTTCAAATTTGGTTGGATAAGTACATGGGGTGGGAGGGGTTGGAAATTTGAGTGGGACTTGCACATGGGAGCTTGTTCTAGGGTGGCATTGAAATTTGGGTTGGTCAATTTTGTTATTGGGATGAATTGTAAGGACCTGCCTAGTATGGGCCAACAGGCCTGCTGCAGTGTTCCTCCTTTCTTATGTTTTTATGTTCTTAACATGGTTCTTCATGGCTAGTTTGGAGTCAAATTTCACCCCAAGGATATCAACTTCTTCTCCAGGTGCCAACACCCTCCATTCATCCTTACTACTGCACCAGCATTACCATCATGGTGCCTAGAGACGATCATCATTTGCGTTTTCTCAGGTGCAAATGTTACTTGCTATCTATTTCCCCAAGCTGATATAGCTCTCAGCTGGTGATTGATGTAGCTTAGAGCAGCTGGCATTTCTTCTCTTGGATAAGTGAATGTCAGTGTACAGTCGTCTGCATATGCATGTGATTCTGGGATGAGATGAAGAAGGTCGTTGAAGTAGACATTCAATAACAATGGTCCCAGCACGCTTCCTTGTGGAACACTTGCCCCAATAGGATGTCTTGCTGATTCCGTTCCATTGAGAACTACACTTAGAGATCTACCACTGAGGAGACATAGCGTAGAGCCTGCAATTCCCAGTGCTTGAAGTTTTGCTAAGAGGCCCTGATGCCACACCCGGTCGAAAGCGCCAGCAATGTCCAGTGCTACCACACAGCTGACTTTGGATTCATCCAGTGACTGGTGCCACTTAGTGGAGAGGTTTAACAACAGATCAGCAGCAGAGTAACCTTTCCTGAAGCCATATTGATGATCACAAAGTAGTGAGAGATAGTCAAAAAACTCAGTCATTTGTCTCGAGATTATTGTCTCAAGGATCTTACCAGTGATTGACAGGAGTGACACTGGTCTGTAGTTGCTGATTTCTGCTCTGCTCTTCTTTTTGTGGACTGGGATTACATTTGTCTCTTTCCATAGAGAGGGCCATTTACACTGTACTAGGCAGTGCTGAAAGATGCGAGTTAGAGGTGCTGTTAGCTGGTCTGCATATCTTCTCAGCAATCTTGGGCTCAACTTGTCTGGGCCACAGCCTTTTCTTGGTCAAGCGATTTAAGAAGGAAATGCATCTCCTCCTGCCTTATTGTCACCACTGACAGTTTTGACACAGTTCTTGCAGCTAGCCAAGGAGGGTCCCTTGCTGGATCAGGAACTTGCATTTTGGTAGCAAAGTGTTCAGCAAAGAGGTCTGCCTTCTCTTGACTACTAGTAGAGGTGGTCCCATCCTGTCGATTTAGAGGTGGAATGAGCTCATCAGGCAGATAACCTTGTCTGTCCTTGACCAGGGACCACCAGGTTTTGGAGCCTACCCTACCTGATGCTAGCTTTCTTTTAGTGTCCACCTCCCATTTAGCAATGGCCCACTTTTGAACGTCACCCATATGTCTACAGGTTTGCCTGTGCAAGTTCCTGTTATAGGTGGTAGGATGTCTCTTATACCTTCGCCATGCTTTGTACTTAGCAGTAGCAGCCTCTCTACAACAAAAGCCAAACCAAGGCTGATCCGTAGGCTTCGTCACATATTGCCGGTGAGGAATGTGTTCTTGTTGTTAATTAAGGATGTGTCCAGTGAAGGCTTTCACTTGGTTGTCAACATCCCCTTGGAGAAGAGCAATCCAATCGGTGGTGGCGAGCTCAGAGCGAAGGGCTGGCCAATTACCTCTTTCCCATAGCCAGGTTGTGCGTGTGGACTCCTCACCTCGTTCTGTTGGGATCTTAAGTGTCATAAAAACAGCCTTGTGGTCAGACGATCCAACACAGCCGAGGGGTTGACAAGTGACTATGCCTTCTGCCAGATCACTCACTACTGGGTCAAGGGAGGAGCCAGAGATGTGAGTAGGGAAATCAACAAAGTTTCTCATGTCAAACACTGCAAGAAGGTCATCAAAGTCCCTCTGTATAAGGTGCTGGTTGAGGTCACCAACAATTATAATATGTTGACAGTTGTGTTGTAGCAGAAGGGAGTCAATATTTTCCATTAGGAAGTTGATGGGTCTGCATGTTGCCACTGAGGTCTGTACATTGCACATGCTAGTACAGAGGTACTAGTGTTTATACAGAGCTTGAATAACATTATTTCAAGATGTGTAGGGGTGGCAACATCAATGTGCTGGGCATGAACACCTTTAGAGAAGCACACAGCAACACCTCCTCCTTGCCCTTGCCTGTCTCTTCTCATCCATGAGGTGTAGCCAGCAATTCTTGCAAAATTTTCTGGAGTCCTGTCATCCAAAAATGTTTCAACAACAGCTATCATGTCGGGACGTCGAGTGTTCGCAAAACTATGTGTGAGCTCTCCAACATTAGTAAATGAAACCTCTAATGTTGGCCGACAGGATGCTGATAGACTGGCTCCTCCCCCCCCCCCTCTCTCTCTCTCTCTCTCTCTCTCTCCTCTCTCTCTCTCTCTCTCTCTCTCTCTCTATCTCTCTCTCTCCCCTCTCTCTCGTTCGTGTATTCGGTCTGAAAATGCTTGTAAACATGCAAATAATATGTAAATTTAAATCGGTTTACATAAAAATGCTGTGTAAAATGAAGCAGTGAGGAAGGAGGGAGAAGAGGGAGGAGCACGATTTGTGAGGGAGAGGAGAGGGAGGGAGAGAGGGGGGAGGGAGGGAGGGAGAGGAGAGGAGGGAGGGGAGAGGGGGAAAGGGAGAGGGGGGGAAAGGAGAGAGGGAGAAGGGAAGGAGAGAGGGAGGTAAGGAGAGAGGAGAGTGAGGGAAGGAGAGGGGAGGGAGGGGAAGGAGAGAGGGAGAGAGGGAAGGAAGAGGGAGAGAGGGGAAGGAGTAGAGGGAGAGAGGGAAGGAGAGAGGGAGAGAGGAAGGAGAGAGGGAAGGAGGGAAGGAGGAAGGGAGAGAGGGAAGGTGAGAGGGAGAGAGGGAAGGAGAGAGGAGATAGAGGGAGGAGAGGGAAGAGGGAAGGAGGAGGGAGAGCGAGGGAGGGAGGAGGTGAGGGAGGGAGAGAGGGAGGAGAGTGGAGGGAGGGAGGAGGAGGAGCAGGACGAAGGGCGTGAGGATGCAACGCTTTAAGGTAGAGTACTGGTAGAGAGTGCACGCGGGAAAGTGTGCATGGTCAAGTGCTGGAGTGAGGGTTACTGCTGAGGCGCGTGGGACGGTGCGTTGACTGCATCTTCAGCGTTATTAATTACTTCAACCCTATTACACAACCTCAATTACAACCATCCACGGACTATCAGTATAGGTACTGCTGCTAGGCTAAGGGAACTGATGCCACAACTTCTCCCTCTTCAGTTATTTGTTTTAGTAACTGTATTGTACGGGTTAAGCCATGATGGCAACGTGTTACATAGTGAAGACACAAAGTTGGTGCACCTGTGTCTATACTTTACCTTGTAACAATGAGCATATGTCTGCTAATTCCAGTGCTACTGCTTTACAAGTGCTACTGCTGTTACAAGTGCTACTGCTGTTACAAGTGCAACTGCTGTTACAAGTGCTACTGCTGTTACAAGTGCTACTGCTGTTACAAGTGCTACTGCTGTTACAAGTGCTACTGCTGTTACAAGTGCTACTCCTGTTACAAGTGCAACTGCTGTTACAAGTGCTACTGCTGTTACAAGTGCTACTGCTGTTACAAGTGCTACTGCTGTTACAAGTGCAACTGCTGTTACAAGTGCTACTGCTGTTACAAGTGCTACTGTTGTTACAAGTGCTACTGCTGTTACAAGTGCTACTGCTGTTACAAGTGCTACTGCTGTTACAAGTGCAACTGCTGTTACAAGTGCTACTGCTGTTACAAGTGCAACTGCTGTTACAAGTGCTACTGCTGTTACAAGTGCTACTGCTGTTACAAGTGCTACTGCTGTTACCAAGTGCAACTGCTGTTACAAGTGCTACTGCTGTTACAAGTGCAAACTGCTGTTACAAGTGCAACTGCTGTTACAAGGGGCTACTGCTGTTACAAGTGCTACTGCTGTTACAAGTGCTACTGCTGTTACAAGTGCAACTGCGGGTTACAAGTGCTACTGCTGTTACAATGTTATGCTGTTACAAGTGCTACTGCTGTTACAAGTGCAACTGCTGTTACAAGTGCAACTGCTGTTACAAGTGCAACTGCTGTTACAAGTGCTACTGCTGTTACAAGTGCTACTGCTGTTACAAGTGCTACTGTTGTTACAAGTGCTAATGCTGTTACAAGTGCTACTGCTGTTACAAGTGCTACTGCTGTTACAAGTGCTACTGCTGTTACAAGTGCTACTGCTGTTACAAGTGCTACTGCTGTTACAAGTGCTACTGCTGTTACAAGTGCAACTGCTGTTACAAGTGCTACTGCTGTTACAAGTGCTACTGCTGTTACAAGTGAACTGCTGTTACAAGTGCTACTGCTGTTACAAGTGCTACTGCTGTTACAAGTGCTACTGCTGTTACAAGTGCAACTGCTGTTACAAGTGCTACTGCTGTTACAAGTGCTACTGCTGTTACAAGTGCTACTGCTGTTACAAGTGCAACTGCTGTTACAAGTGCAACTGCTGTTACAAGTGCAACTGCTGTTACAAGTGCTACTGCTGTTACAAGTGCTACTGCTGTTACAAGTGCACTGCTGTTACAAGTGCAAACTGCTGTTACAAGTGCTACTGCTGTTACAAGTGCAACTGCTGTTACAAGTGCTACTACTGTTACAAGTGCAACTGCTGTTACAAGTGCTACTGCTGTTACAAGTGCTACTGCTGTTACAAGTGCAACTGCTGTTACAAGTGCTACTGCTGTTACAAGTGCTACTGCTGTTACAAGTGCTACTGCTGTTACAAGTGCAACTGCTGTTACAAGTGCAACTGCTGTTACAAGTGCTACTGCTGTTACAAGTGCAACTGCTGTTACACGTGCTACTGCTGTTACAAGTGCAACTGCTGTTACAAGTGCTACTGCTGTTACAAGTGCTACTGCTGTTACAAGTGCTACTGCTGTTACAAGTGCAACTGCTGTTACAAGTGCTACTACTGTTACAAGTGCAACTGCTGTTACAAGTGCTACTGCTGTTACAAGTGCTACTGCTGTTACAAGTGCTACTGCTGTTACAAGTGCTACTGCTGTTACAAGTGCTACTGCTGTTACAAGTGCTACTGCTGTTACAAGTGCTACTGCTGTTACAAGTGCTACTGCTGTACAAGTGCTACTGCTGTTACAAGTGCAACTGCTGTTACAAGTGATACTGCTGTTACAAGTGCTACTGCTGTTACAAGTGCTACTGCTGTTACAAGTGCTACTGCTGTTACAAGTGCAACTGCTGTTACAAGTGCTACTGCTGTTACAAGTGCTACTGCTGTTACAAGTGCTACTGCTGTTACAAGTGCAACTGCTGTTACAAGTGCTACTGCTGTTACAAGTGCTACTGCTGTTACAAGTGCTACTGCTGTTACAAGTGCTACTGCTGTTACAAGTGCTACTGCTGTTACAAGTGCTACTGCTGTTACAAGTGCTACTGCTGTTACAAGTGCTACTGCTGTTACAAGTGCTACTGCTGTTGCAAGTGCTACTGCTGTTACAAGTGCTACTGCTGTTACAAGTGCTACTTTTTTCTGCTGTTACAAGTGCTACTGCTGTTACAAGTGCTACTGCTGTTGCAAGTGCTACTGCTGTTACAAGTGCTACTGTTGTTACAAGTGCTAATGCTGTTACAAGTGCTACTGCTGTTACAAGTGCTACTGCTGTTACAAGTGCTACTGCTGTTACAAGTGCTACTGCTGTTACAAGTGCTACTGCTGTTACAAGTGCTACTGCTGTTACAAGTGCAACTGCTGTTACAAGTGCTACTGCTGTACAAGTGCTACTGCTGTTACAAGTGCAACTGCTGTTACAAGTGCTACTGCTGTTACAAGTGCTACTGCTGTTACAAGTGCTACTGCTGCTACAAGTGCAACTGCTGTTACAAGTGCTACTGCTGTTACAAGTGCTACTGCTGTTACAAGTGCTACTGCTGTTACAAGTGCAACTGCTGTTACAAGTGCAAACTGCTGTTACAAGTGCAACTGCTGTTTACAAGTGCTACTGCTGTTACAAGTGCTACTGCTGTTACAAGTGCTACTGCTGTTACAAGTGCTACTGCTGTTACAAGTGCTACTGCTGTTACAAGTGCAACTGCTGTTACAAGTGCTACTACTGTTACAAGTGCAACTGCTGTTACAAGTGCTACTGCTGTTACAAGTGCTACTGCTGTTACAAGTGCAACTGCTGTTACAAGTGCTACTGCTGTTACAAGTGCTATGCTGTTACAGTGCTACTGCTGTTACAAGTGCAACTGCTGTTACAAGTGCAACTGCTGTTACAAGTGCTACTGCTGTTACAAGTGCAACTGCTGTTACACGCTACTGCTGTTACAAGTGCAACTGCTGTTACAAGTGCTACTGCTGTTACAAGTGCTACTGCTGTTACAAGTGCTACTGCTGTTAACGAGTGCAACTGCTGTTACAAGTGCTACTACTGTTACAAGTGCAACTGCTGTTACAAGTGCTACTGCTGTTACAAGTGCTACTGCTGTTACAAGTGCTACTGCTGTTACAATTTGCTACTGCTGTTACAAGTGCTACTGCTGTTACAAGTGCTACTTGCTGTTACAAGTGCTACTGCTGTTACAAGTGCTACTGCTGTTACAAGTGCTACTGCTGTTACAAGTGCTACTGCTGTTACAAGTGCACTGCTGTTACAAGTGATACTGCTGTTACAGTGCTACTGCTGTTACAAGTGTTTACTGCTGTTACAAGTGCTACTGCTGTTTACAAGTGCAACTGCTGTTACAAGTGCTATGCTGTTACAAGTGCTACTGCTGTTACAAGTGCTACTGCTGTTACAAGTGCAACTGCTGTTACAAGTGCTACTGCTGTTACAAGTGCTACTGCTGTTACAAGTGCTACTGCTGTTACAAGTGCAACTGCTGTTACAAGTGCAACTGCTGTTACAAGTGCAACTGCTGTTACAAGTGCATACTGCTGTTACAAGTGCTACTGCTGTTACAAGTGCTACTGCTGTTACAAGTGCAAACTGCTGTTACAAGTGCTACTGCTGTTTACAAGTGCTACTGCTGTTAAAAGTGCTACTGCTGTTACAAGTGCAACTGCTGTTACAAGTGCAACTGCTGTTACAAGTGCTACTGCTGTTACAAGTGCTACTGCTGTTACAAGTGCAACTGCTGTTACAAGTGCTACTACTGTTACAAGGGGCAACTGCTGTTACAAGTGCTACTGCTGTTACAAGTGCTACTGCTGTTACAAGTGCAACTGCTGTTACAAGTGCTACTGCTGTTACAAGTGCTACTGCTGTTACAAGTGCTACTGCTGTTACAAGTGCAACTGCTGTTACAAGTGCAACTGCTGTTACAAGTGCTACTGCTGTTACAAGTGCTACTGCTGTTACAAGTGCTACTGCTGTTACAAGTGCTACTGCTGTTACAAGTGTCATTACAAATATAAGTGTTGCTACCACATGTGGCTGAGTTTATTGCATAAATGTGGCTTCAATCACGTATTAATTGCTATGATATCTAAACTAATTAACTACCTATGATTTATTAGCATAATTAAGTCATCATAATTTAGCTGATGAGCAAATTATCACTGAAATAATCCTAGTTGTTAATAGTTCTGCTAGGCAGGATCTACTGGGTCATGCTAGGCAGGTCCTGCAGGCCCATGTTAGGCAGGATCTAATGTCGATGCTAGGCAGTATCTACTGGGCCATGCTAGGTACAATCTACTGGCCCATGCTAGGTAGGTCCTACTGGTCTAACCCAAGCATTTCTTGCTGGCCCATGCTAGGCAGGTTCTGCTGGCCCATGCTAGGCCGGTTCTACTGGCCCATGCTAGACACATCCTGCTTACACCCACCGTTATTATTCTCATTCCCATGCACACGATAAAATAAATCTTAAAAAAAAAACAAGGCATATATCTTGTGCTTATTTCAAAGCTTGTTGTAGAGATGTGACACTCTCAACACCAGAAAAATACGATTTTAATCGGAATAAATATTGTCTAAGTTTAGAATATACTTCAATGAATACTTTCACATGTGATGTTGTTTATTGGGCCTGACTTGTTTGTGCACGTTCTTACCAGCCAGCTGATGGAATTAATACAAACCAATTACGTTTTATAAACTGCTGGTTGCTGAAAAGTGAGGTGTTTATTAGGGCTGACGTGGCCACCCAGACGAGACTTGTATTGTCTTGAGGAGTAAGTCCACAGTAGCTCTGATAGATTATGTCTGTGATAAGCCTGTGAGTGGTTTCGAGGGCTCTTTTATTTCCCCGCAGCACGGCCTGAGGCCAGGCTTTTCTGTCAGTCCCAGGCTTTCCTGTAAGTCCCAGGCTTTCCTATGAGTCCCAGGCTTTTCTGCGAGTCCAGGAATTCCCTTTCAATCCCAGGCTTCCCTCTCAGTCCCAGGCTGCCCTCTCAGTCCCAGGCTTTCCTGTGAGTCCCAGGCTTCCCTGTCAGTCCCAGGCTTCCCTCTCAGTCCCAGGCTTTCCTGCCAGCCCCTCTCCCCCACAGATATGTGGAATAATCGTCTATCTTGTCATAAAAGTATCGCTCTGGGAAGAGGTGTTTTACAGAGAGTGTGTGAGGTACATGCATCCTTGTTGTTGACTCAGTCTTTTACTCACCATTTCTCTGCGCCACCTATAATTCAGGTTCCTATCCTCACTGGGAGTGAATCTTTTGGAGATGCGGAGGATTTAGTTTCCCTTCTGTTACTTTTTCCTTCAACTTGCGACCTGGCTAATGGATGATCACTTTGTATATATTATAGTCAATATATCGAACAAAAACGCATATATATAATATATATATATATATATATATATATATATATATATATATATATATATATATATATATATATATATATATATATATATATATATATATAATATATATATATATATATATATACATATATATATATATATATATATATATATATATATATATATATATATATATATATATATATATATATATATATATATTTAAAGACAAAATACATTGACAAAACATTCACAAAAATACGATAGAAAGTAAAACAACATAGGTGACTCAGAGCTACATCTCGAATACTTCGTCCAGCTCCCCGGCGGTGGGCCGCGTGCCCAGAATGCTGCAGGCATTTCCTCTCTGGATTGCAACACTGAATCTCTGAAAGAGGAAGCTGGTCGCCCTGTGGTCTTTGGTTTCTATGATGAGCTTTTCACCCAGCTCTATTAGGAACTTTAGAGCACACTTGCCCCATGCTCCAAGGGTCTCCGACCCTATTGGGATGAAGTTATAGCAAGAGGGAAGGTCTTCATACTTGCGGATCTTCTGGGTCTCCCTGTGGCTGGCAGCTCCACCCCCTTCCACTACGGAGTATGGCAAGTAGGTGTCTGCCAATGTGGAGGCACATGTGTAGTCCCATGCAATCTGCTTTCCATCCTTCCAAGGTAGCATAGTAGCTCCATCAGGACGCTTTTGACTTCCGTCAGACCTCTGCACTTGGGGTTCCCGTTGAGCTGGGCAACGGGCTGTGGCGAGGCTTCTCTTTATGATGTCATTGACCTCCTCATGCCTGGCATACTTCCCTTCTGCTGTGTGACACACGAGACCATGAAGTCCGAATTGATCAGCTGTCGCCCTGCCGCAAATACACCTATGTTCGGTGAGGATGGGGGCGGCTAGGCGAAGAGCAACACCAATCCGAATGGCCTGTGGGTCTAGTCGAGTGCCCAAGGAGGAATTGGGAACAGCTAACAGGAAATCTCCTGAGTGTGGTGCCTTCACTGCCAGGAGACGAGCTTTGTCCTTTCCTGAGGCATTGGAGAGCATTGTGTTGGCGATTTTTTTCCATGATCGGTTTGTCCCAGTGGGACTGTTTGTGTTCTTTGGGAGGAGCTGGTCTACTGGAGGAATCTGTAAGGGTGTCCCACCGAATCGCTGCTTCAGTAAACCTGGGGTCTTGAGCTCCTACCACGTCTCTCAAGCGTTCGGGAACAATCTTCTTGACTAATGCACTGGAAGCCAAACACGAAGACAGAAAAGCAGGTAAAGCAACATGCGTTGCTTTGCGCACCCCTATACCTCCCAGTCGCACTGGGAGGGTTGCCTGATCCCATTGCTGATCCTCTAGTGACAGGTTCAGTGCCTTCTTAAGGGTTGACCTCAGTAGTGCGTCATATTCGTCGAGTGTGGGGTTGTCAAAAGAGGGTGCACACCTCAGGAAGTGAGTCTTGGAATAGTAAGGCACCTTGTGAGGAGATACAGAGCATCATGGGCATCAAGATTGCTTATTCTCTCCTCCATTCTCATCAGGTCATTCAATTTGTCCTTGAGGACTGTGTCGATGGCCTGGTGACCCAGCGGTGCTCCCAGGAGGGTACTGTTGGATGGAGTGGTAGTAGAGACTTCTGGGAGGATTCTTCGCACAGCATTGATTATTTCCTGGTTCGCTGTGATGATTTCACACTTGGAGGGATTGAGGATGAGTCCCAAGTCTTCTCCCTGTGTTTTCACCAGTTGTAGGTCCCCTACCAGGGACTCTTCAGTACCTGCCAGAGTGCCATCATCCAGGTACCAGATGTTGAGCTCGCTGCGTAGGCTGGAAGTTAGTTCTCTTACTGGCAAGCAGAAGAGAAGCGGAGCTAGTGGGTCACCCTGCTGAACACCTTCTGATGATTGAATTTCATGTTCTCCAAACAAAAGAATTGAGGGTTTGCTGTAGCCAGCTGAGATGAAGGGAAAAAGAATGGGGAAGCGATCCCGAATATATATAATATATATAATATATATATATATATATATATATATATATAATATATATAATATATATATATATATATATATATATATATATATATATATATGCAATAAGATCACAGTAAACAGGTGATTTTAAAATATACAAAACAACCTCTGTGAGAGAGTAGCGAAATTCCAAGCGCTTTCGTGACTACTCACATTGTCAAGGAATTTCACTACTCTTTCACAGTGGTTGTTTTGCATATATATATATGTCGTGCCGAATAGGCAGAACTTGCGATCTTGGCTTAAATAGCAACGCTCATCTTGCCATATAGGACAAGTGAAAATTTGTGTATGCAATAATTTCGCCAAAATCATTCTGAACCTAACGAGAAAAAAATATTTCACTGTGTTTGTTTAGTATTAAATTACTGTAAACAAATCTAAAATATATTTAGTTGGGTTAGGCTAAAATAAATTGTTCTTGTTATAATAAGGTTAGGTAAGTTTTCTAAGATGGTGCAAAAATTATAAATTTTTACATTAACATTAATGGAAAAAATATATCTCTAAACGTATAAGAGAAAATTTCAGAAAGGACTTAATTTTAAATGAGTTCTTGCTAATTGACCAGTTTTACATATTCGGCACGACATATATAATATATATAATATATATATAATATATATATATATAATATATATATAATATATATATATAATATATATATATATATATATATATATATATTATATTTTATTATCACACTGGCCGATTCCCACCAAGGCAGGGTGGCCCGAAAAAGAAAAAACTTTCACCATCATTCACTCCATCACTGTCTTGCCAGAAGGGTGCTTTACACTACAGTTTTTAAACTGCAACATTAACACCCCTCCTTCAGAGTGCAGGCACTGTACTTCCCATCTCCAGGACTCAAGTCCGGCCTGCCGGTTTCCCTGAACCCCTTCATAAATGTTACTTTGCTCATACTCCAACAGCACGTCAAGTATTAAAAACCATTTGTCTCCATTCACTCATATCAAACACGCTCACGCATGCCTGTTGGAAGTCCAAGCCCCTCGCACACAAAACCTCCTTTACCCCCTTCCCCCAACCTTTCCTAGGCCGACCCCTACCCCGCCTTCCTTCCACTACAGACTGATACACTCTTGAAGTCACTCCGTTTCGCTCCATTCTCTCTACATGTCCGAACCACCTCAACAACCCTTCCTCAGCCCTCTGGACAACAGTTTTGGTAATCCCGCATCTCCTCCTAACTTCCAAACTACGAATTCTCTGCATTATATTCACACCACACATTGCCCTCATACATGACACTCTCCACTGCCTCCAGCCTTCTCCTCGCTGCAACATTCATCACCCATGCTTCACACCCATATAAGAGCGTTGGTAAAACTATACTCTCATACATTCCCCTCTTTGCCTCCAAGGACAAAGTTCTTTGTCTCCACAGACTCCTAAGTGCACCACTCACCCTTTTCCCCTCATCAATTCTATGATTCACCTCATCCTTCATAGACCCATCCGCTGACACGTCCACTCCCAAATATCTGAATACATTCACCTCCTCCATACTCTCTCCCTCCAATCTGATATCCAATCTTTCATCACCTATAATATATATATATATATATATATATATATATATATATATATATATAATATATATATATATATATATATATATATATATATATATATATATATATATATATATATATACATATATATATATGTCGTGCCGAATATGTAAAACTGGTCAATTAGCAAGAACTCATTTAAAATTAAGTCCTTTTTGAAATTTTCTCTTATACGTTTAAAGATATATTTTTTTCATTAATGTTGATGTAAAAAATTATAATTTTGCACCAAAAGAATCTTAGAAAACTTACCTAACCTTATTATAACAAGAACAATTTATTTTAGCCTAACCCAACTAAATATATTTTAGATTTGTTTACAGTAATTTAATACTAAACAAACACAGTGAAATATATTTTTTCCTTAGGTTCAGAATGATTTTGGCGAAATTATTGCATACACAAATTTTCGCTTGTCCTATATGGCAAGATGAGCGTTGCTATTTAAGCCAAGATCGCAAGTTCTGCTTATTCGGCACACGACATATATAATATATATATATATATAATATATATATATATATATATATATATATATATATATATATATATAATATATATATATATGTATATATATATATCGTAGCTCATATTTGTGACTGAAGTATTCTTGGTTGGTGGTGAACAGGTGACATGTAGCTTTATGCCTAATTAACCAAGCAAACAAGAGATGATCATCACTTCACATCATCTCTCCTGATACCTCTGTTAGCTAGCTATCTCCTGGGAAGTGTTTTTTAATTGGATTGTATCACATAGTATTTCAGTTGGTTAATTTTCAATCTGTGATTGGTTACCTGTGTTGTGTTAACAATGAATTAACATAGATATGTGATCACCCATTCCTTCATAGGCCTTCAGCCATGACTTATATTACTGTATCACTCTCCCGGCAGACTACCCAGGCTGGTGACAGCGTCATCCACTGAACTCACCACACATCATCCATCATCATCCATCATCTAACCAAAGTGATCTTGAGTGGTTAGGTAAGAATTCTCAAGGAGGACGTGGCCTCATACACGTCTTGAGAACGGTTCCTGAAATGCTGTCTTTGTGATTCAATCAGCATATATATGCTGATCTAACTTAGACACAAGTTTTCGTAAAATATTAACCACTCTGTCTTGCAAATCTGGTATAGATGTAAAAAGGTGTATTAGATCTGCACAAGACAGTTCTTCAAAACTGGATTTGTTTCTGAAAGGTGTATTTTCGTGGGGATGGCAGTGAATGTCACTGTCGAGGTGTTGAAAAATAGACGTATCAATGAAACTCATTTTGTGAAGTTATTGAACTAAGATTGAGATGTGAAAACAACAGCTGTCAATAATAGTGGAGACGCTGGCAAGAATTAGACACATGTGGGTATCTTTATTTCTTGGCGTGTTGCCGTCTATCTCTTCTTTTTGATTATAATAATTATAATTTGCCATCCAGTGGCTTTTTTAATACAAATTCGAGGACATAAAGGGAAGGCTGAAGAACTATATACAAAAGGCGAGGTAATCAGTCCCTCTCAGGCTCGGAGTTGGTGAAAGTACCGTAGTCACCAACTCCAAGGCTGAGGGACTGATTACTTAATCTTTTGAATATAGTTCTACAGTCTTAACATTATATGACTTAAGAAATCGTAATGACACGATTGCAAATAAACCATACCCCCGGCCGGGATTGAACCCGCGGTCATAGAGTCTCAAAACTCCAGCCCGTCGCGTTAGCCACTAGACCAGCTAGCTGGTCTAGTGGCTAACGCGACGGGCTGAGTTTTGAGACTCTATGACCTTGTGGCTAGCTGGTC
>NC_069400.1:17313981-17326481 GCF_026875155.1 Cherax quadricarinatus
ATCACTAGGAGGATCGTGGCTCACCCACGTAACTTCCAGGTGTGAATACCGCCTCCGAATCATGGAATTGGGACCTACGAACAAAGAAACTGTGTGTCTCAGTTGTTCGAACATAAATGGTATAACATTATCGACAAGATGAATAATTAGACACAAGTGCAACATCTGGTATCTTTATTGTTTTACTTGACGTTTCGCCACCAGTGGCTTTACTTCAGTACAAACAAGACATAATGTGAAGACTAGAGAATTGTGTACGAAAGCGAGGTAATCAGTCCCCTCAGCTTGGAGTCGGGAAGAGCCTCCGTGGTCCTTGAAGAATATGAAGCACAAGGCATGTATGTAATAAGTTCGCCAAGACAGGGTCCTGTACGGGTCCTAATCTTGCGATGATCCGTCCTGATCCCGAAGGAGAAATGGATTCTTCTGAAGCCATCAAGGCCCACCTTAACGCTTATTATAACCGGCGTCCAAGTAGAGAAGTGGCAGCATCTCGCTCACCTGATAGTAAGACTAGTAGTGGTAATGATATTAGTAGTAGTAGTTAGTAGTAGTAGTAGTAGTAGTAAGTAAGTAGTATTAATGACAGTGGTGGTGGTGATATTATTAGTTTCAACCCGGAAGACCATGGACACTGCCATCATTTCTGTAACACCTGGAAGCATTTGTGTCTTCACTACTTCCTCAAAGATACTTTCTGTGCCTCTGGTTGAAAGCCAGCAGTGAGGCCAGACGGAGAGAGTTGAGAAGAGAGTCTTCAGTTCTACTATTCTTGCCTCACCCCTTCTGACACAGGCAGGTGAAGCTGCGATGAACTTAAATCTCAACTGGAAGAGTGCTTCCAAGGGCGTTCTGCATGCTGAATGTAATGTTTGTGTGTAAGGCATTTCCTACTTTCCCTGTTACATTCCGTCCCTGCCACCTTCCATCCCTCCACCTTCCATCTCGCCACCCTTCCATCCCTGCCACCTTCCGATCCCCACACAGTTGCTGAAGATCACTGAGAGTAACAACAACTAAGACTTGTTAATCTCATTCACCCCACGACGCCCATTTTTCACTGCAGAAAATGAAAAGGGTTTTTTTCATAACATTTTTTAAGGCCATATGAGGCATGGCGAGAATGCAAGGGGAGGACAGGGGGATAGAATAGGGCAGTGAACAAAAAAGGGTTGTGGGTAAGAGAGGAAAAAACTTAACTTTAAAGTGCCCTGATCACTTTGGGAAGGATTTTTAAGTGATAATTTTGTCACCGTGATAAATGTGAGATATTATCTTAGTATCTAAATTTTATTTATTTTGTTTATATAAAGTTATTGTATTTGTCTGTGTTGTATGGGATACACACACATACACACATACACACATACACACACACAACACACACACACAAACACACACACACATCACACAAACACACACATACACACACACACACAATACACACACCCATACACAACACATATATATACCCACACACACACACAATACAGAGAAAGAGTACAAGAGGTGGTTCCTAGACAGAGACAGAACAAAATCAGAACGACAGCAGCGAGAGAGACCAAAAAAGCGAAAGGAGCCTAGAAAAGAGACAAGGATGGAACCAGCAGAGGTCAGTCAGAGCAGAACAGAAAACAAGGCAAGCACACACACAACAATCTCAGAACAAAACAACCGATCAACCATCCCCAACACACACTACAATCCAGATCCCACAGCCTCCACCCATCACCGAGCATAGAAAATCCCACAGTAATGCCACCAGGTCTCCCACCTCACAGGCCCCCCAAATCCACGTGTTGGAAAGGAACTGAAGGTATGGTACACAACGCTGATGGAATAACAAAGAAGTGGGAGAGTGGCATGTAAATAGTCAAAGAAGTCATCACCGACATCATAGCTCTCACAGAAACGAAGCTTACAGGTATGATCAACAGATGCCATCTTTCCAACGGGATACCAAATCCTAGGAAAGACAGAGGAAACAGGGGGGGGGGGTGGAGGATGGCATTGCAGATCAAAAATCGCTGGAATTTTGATGGCTTGGAGAGAGGAGACATCGGAGAAGAAAGTGATTACATAGCGGAACGACTTCACTCTGGAGGTCCCAAGGTGGTACTAAGCATGATGTATAACCCACCACAGAACAGCAGAGGCCAAGGCAAATTACGACGAGAGCAATAGCGCGATGTTGACACACTGGCTAGAGTGGCCAGAGAGAGCTCATGCCATGCAGGGGCAAAGCTCCTATCATGGTGACAACCACAAGTGAATCGATTGGAGAACTAGGACCCACATGGGGCCAAGATAACATGGAGGTCTAAATGAGGAGGTGTACTGGAAAACTCATGTGCCAACAACGTAAGGGACACTACAAGAGAGAGAGGAGAGGATGAGAACCACAAGCTGGACTTAGTAGTCACCATGAGTAGTGCAGATACGAGGACATCCCATAAGAAAGACCCCTTGGGGCTCAGTGACCATGTGTTAAGCTTCGAATACACAGTAAGCTACAAAGTGGAGGGAGAAAGCAGGAGGCAGACAATGAAGCCAACTACAAGAAAGGGGACAACACAAGGAATGGAGGAATTCCTGAACGTGGTTTCAGTGGGACAGAGAACTGCAGGGAAGCCAGTTAATGAGATGAGGAATATGTAGCAACAAAATTCAAGGAGGCTGGGAGAAGGTTTGTACCCAAGGGTAACAGGAATAATAAAAAGCCAGGATGAGCCCATGTTTACCCCAAAGTGCAGGAGGCGAAAACCAAGAGTGCCTAGGGAATGGAAGAAATATAGAAGGCGACGAACCAGGAGAATAAGGAGTGCAGTCGGAGAGCAGAAACGAATATGGACAGATAAGAAGGGGGTCCAAAAGACAATATGGAAAACGACATAGCAGGAAAGCCAAATCTGACCGAAACTGTTGTACAGCCACATCAGGAGGAAAACAACAGTCAAGGACCAGGTAACAGGCTAAGGAAGGAAGGAGGAAGAACAACAAGAAATGACCGTGAAGTATGTTGAGGAACTCAACAAGAAGATTCAAAGAATTTACCACAAGAGGAAGACAGAAGGAGCTCCAGAAAGACGGAGAGGAGGGCACACCACCATGTGCTGGACACAGTGCACACAACCGAGGAAGAAATGAAGAGGCTCTGAGTGAGCTAGATACCTCAAAAGGCGCTGGGGGCCGGATAAACATCATCTCCCCAATGGGTATTGAGAGAGGGAGGAAGAGGCGCTATGTGTACCCCTAACAACAATATTCAATACATCTACGAAACAGGGAGATTGCTGAGGCATGGAAAGACAGCAAATGTAATCCCAATCTTTAAAATAGGGACCAGACATGAAACATTAAACTACAGACCAGTGTCACTGACCATGTATAGTATGCAAATCAAGAGAAGATTATCATGAGTAGAGTAGTGGAACACCTTAGAAAGGAAAACGATCTCATCAACAGCAAGCCAACATGGTTTCAGGGACGGGATAATTCCTGTGTCACAAACCGACTCTGGAGTTCATGCCATGGGTGACAGCAGTAAGACAAGAAGAGAGGGGTGGTGGATTGCATATCTTGACTGCAAGAAGGCGTTGACACAGTTCCACACAAGAGATTGGTGCAAAAAACTGGAGGACCAAGCAGGGATAACAGGAAGGCACTACATGATCCATGGAATACTTTTCAGGAAGACACACAGTCATGGTACGTGGCCGAGGTGTCAGAGTGGGCCACCTGTGACCAGCGGGGTCCCACAAGGGGTCAGTCCTATGACCAGTGCTGTTTCTGTATTTGTGAACGACATGACGGAAGGAATAGACTCTGAGGTGTCCCTGTTTGCAGATGGCGTGAAGTTGATGAGAAGAATTCACACGATCGAAGACCAGCAGAACTACAATGGGATCTGACAGCTGCAGACCTGGCTCCTGGAGTCTTCAATCCCACCAAGAGCAATAGTCATGAAGATTGGGGAAGGGCAAAGAAAACCGCATGACAGAAGTATAGTCTAGGGGACCAGAAGACTACAAACCTCACTCAAGAAAAAGATCTTGGGTGAGTATAACACCAGCAACATTCCCTGAAGCGCACATCAACCAAATAACTGCGCAGCATATGGGCGCCTAGCAAACCTCAGAACAGCATCCGACATCTTAATTAAGGAATCATTCAGGACCCTGTACAAACCGTGTAACGTTTAGGCCCATATGGAGTTTGCGGCACCAGTTTGGAACCCTCACCTACCAAGCACGTAAGAAGCTAGATGAGAGTGCAAGGTTTGCAACAAGACTAGTCCCAGAGCTAAGAGGTATGTCCCTACAGAGAGGTTAAGTTAAATCAACCTGACGGACACTGGAGACGAGAGATAGGGGGACATGATAACGACATACAAAATACAGAGAGGAATTTGACAAGGTGGGACAAAGACAGATGTTCCAAGATTGGACACAGTATCAAGGGAAAGCTGAAGACACAGATGAATCACAGGGATGTTAGGAAGTATTTCTTTAGCCACAGAGTAGTCAGTAAGAGGAATAGTTTGGGAAGCGATGTAGTGGAGTGCAGGATCCATACATAGCTTTAAGCAGAGTATGATAAAGCACACGGCTTCAGGAGAGTGACGCTATAGCGACAGTGAAGAGGCGGGGCCAGGAGCTCGGGACTCGACCCCCCGCAACCTCCAACTAGGTGAGTACAACTAGGTGAGTACACACACACCCACACACACACACACACACAACACACAACACACACACACACACACTCACACATCCCACACACACAACATATACACATACACACACACAACAACCCAACACAAACACACACACATAACACACACACACACACACACACAACACACACACACACACAACACACACACACACACCACACATTGCCAGACTCACCAACATACACTCCCCCCCTCCCCCCCCGACATCTCACTCCTTCACCTGATCCCTCCCCTCCCTCTTTCGCACCCTCCCCCTCCCCACCTCTCCCATCCTTCCCTCTCTCCCCCCTCTCCACTCACTCCACTTGCTTCCTTCCCTCCTTCCCACTCCCCCGGCCCCACTACTCTCCCACTACCACATTCCTCCCTCTACCTCCCCCCCACACTCGACATACACTATACTAACCTAACATACAGAATACATAGGGTTCCCACCTGAGGCAATCAGATAAAACAAAAAATGGGTTTGCCCAGAGAGCAACAAGAAAACCCAAGGGACAGGAGGAGGAAACTGCAAAGAAATTGGGCAGCAGAGCACACAAATGGGAATAATGAATGGGAAAAGAATCTAGAAGAACTTAGCATGAGAATAGACATGGAATTTAGCAAGAGAGATAGACATGGAAAGCAGGTAGTGGGAGTGCAAGTTCAAAGCAGCAGAGGCCCAGGATACCAGAGTTTAGAAGAGAACTGAAAATCGAAACAGCCTGACGAACTAAAGAACATTTGGGATGACCACAGAGACTGCTACCTCAGCCACAAATAAGGGACTGTAGGGAAAAGAAGGAGCAAAACTGCATGTAGAATCTCAATCAGTGGAGACTGTAGTAAATGAAAGAGCTAAGCTATATGTGGAGGCCCTCACAACCACAGCATAGCAGAAGCCCAGAAGGGAAAATGACAGGCCACAGAGCCCAAGTACATAGCTAGTGAAACGAGAAAGGAAAGCTGCAATGGAGAAATCAAATGAATGCGGGATACACAGAATGCAGTGGAGAATTAAAGGGTGAGGTCAGTCTTTGTGTATGGCTCCAGGAATTTGAAGGGGAAACATATGAAGCAAGAAAACAAGGGAAAATAAAAGCAATTGAAAGCATCATGAAAGCAATAGGATAAGACACATGACCCAGTCTCAGCTTGAAATTTTTCGGAGAATAGGGGTTTTATAAAAAAGAACCCGGCCCAGAGAAAGTGACCTTCAAGCAGAATCGACTCGGAACAAGGATCCTCAGGAGAAGCACGATTAAGGGACATGCCGCATACAAGCAAGGTGTATCTCGACACGCGACAGAACACAAGCAGAAAGGCTAGAAACAGAGAAGATGGTACAAAAGCGAAAGGAATAAAGAGAGGGATGGAGAAGACAGACAGGAGATCCCAGACTCAGGAAGAAGAAATTTCCAAATACAGCCTCCCTCACAACTCCTATAGAAGCATCCCAACCGAGGTCAACCCCGGCAACCAAACACTCCTAAACCAAAACACCCAAGCCACTCCAATGCCCCCACCCACTGCACAACAAACTCCACCCCCTCAGCAACCACCCATATTCTTTATCTGTCTCCCACTTCCCCCCAACCCCAATACCCTCCCCAGGCCACAATCTTAGAAAAGAAGGTTGAAGGTGTGGTATACAAATGCGATGGAAATAACAAAAAGTATGAGAGTGGCACTAAAGAATCAAGGAGACATCCCCAGACATAATAGCACACTCCAGAAACAAACCTCACCATAATAATAACAGATCAATCTCTCCATCCGGAAATAAAATCCTCAGGAAAGGCGAGGGAGGAAGGAAGAGGAGGAGGTTTGCACTGCCATTAAAAACCAGTGGGGGTTTGAGAAAATGGAAAGGAATGGATGGCATGGCGAAAGGACTACTTAGTAGGAACAATCCAGTCAGAGGGACCATAAGGTGATAATTGTTAGTAATGTACAACCCACCACAGAACGGCAGGAGGCCAAGAGAAGAATACGTTGAGAGCAACAGAGCAATGGTCGACCACCTACCGAGTGGCCAGGAGAGCACACATGGGGGGAGCAAAGTTACTAGTTATGGGTGATTTCAATTCACAAGGAGATTGACTGGAAAACAGGAGCCCATGGGTCCCGAAACTGGAGAGCCAAGATGAGGATGTGGTACTGGAAAACCTCATGCATCAAATGTTAGAGACACGACCAGAGAGAGAGGAGAGAAGAACCAGCGAGACTGACCTTGTATTCACCTTGAGTAGTTCTGACATCGAGGATATCATGTATGAAAGGCCCCTGGGAACTAGTGATCATGTGGTTCAGGCTTCGAACTACACAGTTTTGAGCTCCAAGTGCAGAGAGCGCAGGAATAGGGGGAAAAACCAACTACAAAAGGGGGAAACTACTCAGGCTTTAAGGACTTCTTTCAAGACAATCAATGGGAAGAGGGAACAGACCGGAAAACCAGTACAAGAAATGAAGGACTAGTGGGAACAAAATGTCAAGGAGCAAGAGAGGTTTGTTCCAAGCGAAACAGAAATAATGGGAAGAGACAGAACGAGTCCTTGGTTCACCAAAGGTGTAGGGAGCAAAAACGAGTGTACTAGAGAAAGGAAAGGTACAGAAGACAGAGAAACTCAGAAAATAAAGAGATTTAGCCGAAGAGAGCCAGAAACAATATGCAAAGATAAGAATGGAGGGCTCAGCGCAATACAAAAATGACATAGCAATCGATAAGTCAAGACTGACCCTAAGCTGTTTGTCCAGCCACAACAGGAGAAAACAACAGTCAAAGGACCATGTAATCAGACTGAGGAAGGTGATGTGGAATTCACAAAAACGACCGGGAGGTATGTCAGACTCACCACAAGATTAAAAAAGAAGTATTTACAGTGGAAAACCAGTAGGACTCCAGGAAATCAGACTGAGGGTGCACCAGCAGTGCTGGATGAGGTACATATAGCCAAGGAGGAGGTGAAGAAGCTGCCTATGGCGAACGTTACACCTCAAAGGCGTGGGACCAGACACCATCTCTCCGTGGGTCCTTAAAGAGGGAGCAGAGATACTGTTGTACCGTTAACAACGATCTACCAACACATCATTTGAAACTGGCAACTCCCCGAGTATGGTAGAATGGCAAATGTAGTCCCCAATTTTTAAAAAGGGAGACAAGACATGAGGCACTAAACTACAGACCTGTTATCACTAAACGAGTATATATGCAAGGTCAATGGAGAAGATCATCAGGAGGAGAGTGGTGGAGCACCTGAAAGAAACAAGCGTATTAATTGAGAACCAGCAGGTTTTTCAGGGAGGGAAAAAAATCCTGTGTCACAAACCTACTAGAGTTTTATGACAAGGTGACAGAAGTAAGACAAGAGAGAGAGGGGTGGATCGACGCATTTTTTTGGACTGCAGAAGTCCTTCGACACAGTATTCTTCACAAGAGGTTACTGCAAAAGCTAGAGGATCAGGCACACATAACAGGACAGGCACTGCAATGGACCAGAGAATACCGACAGGGAGCCAACAACGAGTCATGGTATGCGACGAGGATGTCAGAGTGGGCGCCTGTGACAAGCGGTTTCCACAGGGGTCAGTCCCAGACCTGTGCTTTCTTGGTATATTGTGAATGACATAAGGAAGGGATAGACCAGAATGTCCATTGTTTTGCGACGATGTGAAGTTTAATGAGAAGAATCAAATCGGATGAGATCAGGCAGATTACAAGAGACCTGGATAGGCTACAGCCGGTCCAGCAACTGGCTCCTTGGTTTAACCCTGCCAAATGCAAAGTCATAAGATTGGGAAGGTCAAAGAAGACACGCAAACACAATATAGTTTTAGACGCCAAAGTCTGCAAACCTCACTCAAGGAAAAAGACCTGGGGGTGATTATAACACCGAGGCATATCTCTCCGAGGCGCACGATAATCAGATAACTGCTGCGCATACGGGCGCCCTGGCAAACCTACGGCTAGTGTTCCGATAACCTCAGTAGAGGATTCGTACAAACTCTGTATACCATTTAACTTCAGGCCATACTGGAGAATGCAGCCCCAGTTTGGAATCACACCTAGTCAAGCAGTCAAGAAATTAGAAAAGTGCAAAGGTTTGCAACAAGACTATCCCAAGCAACGGGGATTTGTCCCTACGAAGAAAGGTTGAGGGAAATCGGCCTGACGACACAGGAGGCCAAGGAGGGTCCAGGGGAGACAAGATAACGACATATAAAATCCTGCGCGGAATAGACGAGGTGGACAAAGACGGATGTTCCAGAGAATGGGACACAAAAGGAACACAAGGTCAACAATCGGCAGTTAAGACTCAGATGATCAAAGGATATTAGGCAGTATTTCTTCAGTCCATAGAGTAGTTCAAGCCGTGGAAATAGCCCTAGAAAGTGAAGTAGTGGAGGCGGGAACCCATACATAGTTTTAAGGCGAGGTATGATAAAGCTCATGGAGCAGGGTGAAGAGGACCTAGTAGCAATCAGTGAAGAGGCGGTACCAGGAGCTATGACTCGACCCCTGCAAACCACAAATAGGTGAGTACAAATAGGTGAGTACACACACACACACACACACACACACACACCCACACACACACACATACCCACCACAAAACACACACATACACACAAACACACACACAAACAACATAACACGCACACACACCACACCACACACACACATACACACACACACACACACACACAAAACACCCACAACACACACCAACACACACACACACACACACACACACACACACACCACACAGCTACGGGGAATGTCTTACAAGAAGGTTAAGGGAAATCGGGGCCAGATGAACACTGGAAGACAGGAGGGTTAGGGGAGACATGATATGACATACAAAAACGGCGTGAATAGACAAGGTGGTCAGAGAACAAGGTGTTTCCAAGAGGGGACACAGAAACAAGGGGGTCACTCTTGGAAGTTGAAGACTCAGATGAGTCGCAGGGATGTTAGGGAGCATTTCTTCAGTCATAGAGTGGTCAGGAAGTGGAACAGTCTGGCGAGTGATGTAGTTGAGGCAGGAACCATACATAGCTTTAACACGAGGTATGATAAAGCTCATAGAGCAGGGAGAGAGAGGAATGGAGGAATGGAGCGAACACTGCAGAAGGTCTACTCTTATACTTATCCAATCTCTCTTCCAAGTTACCCAAGATTTTAGACTATAACCCCACTCGGTAGATCATCACATGCAGCATTCTCAACCTGACTATAAATACTCACGTACCTTCCACCCAGGTAGATCTGTTTGTGACTTGATAAAGTCCACGGGGTGGGCGAAACGTTATCAATAAAGGATCACATTATACTGCATGTGTTTATATTTCCATTGTGTCAGTATTTTATACCATTTATTTCCAGAGAGAGGACCTTGCAGCGTTCAGTGAAAAGGCGGGGCCAGGAGCTGAGTCTCGACCCCTGCAACTACAATAGGTGAGTACACACACTCACACACACACACACAACACACACACACACACACAACACACACACACACACACACACACACACACACACACACACACACACACACACACACACACACATACACACAAACACACACACACATTTTTTTTTCAACAAACCGTCCGTATCCCAACAAGGCAGGGTGGCCCAAAAACAAAAACGAAAGTTTCATCTTTTTAAATTTAAAATTTAACACAGAAGAAAGGTTACTAGCCCCTTGCTCCAGGGATTTTAGTCGCCTCTTACAACACGCATGCCTTACGGAGGAAGAATTCTGTTCCACTTCCTCATGGAGATAAGAGGAAATAAACAAGAACAAGAACTAGAAAGTAAATAAAAGAAAACCCAGAGGGGTGTGTGTATATATATGCTTGTACATGTATGTGTAGTGTGACCTAATTGTAAGAAAATATTTAACTCTTTGCAATACTTTAGCCCAAGACATTAATATTTGGATGTAAACACAGACTTAAATCCTTCTGTTTGCATAAAGTCATCACAGAACACTGCTATGTTGACCATTATCAACACCATCATCACATATTTCTCCACATAATGCTCCTTCTTATCCACATTTCACTCTCTGTATATATGAACCCACTGGAGCTATCCATACGTACCTCAGGTGGAGGAGCGTTGTTTACCCTCTGGAGTCCAGAGATGAACCTACACGAGAGGAAATATATTGAATTGTTTATTAAATCGTAAAGAAACTTTACATAAAGTCATTGAATGTGTTATCTCCAGCTGCATATAATTTCAAAAGTTGATTGCAATAAAGAAATATATTTTTACACCTAATAATCATCAATAATTAATGGGTTTAGGCTAATGTTGCATATCGAATAATCCTGACAGGATTCTAATGCACCACATAAAGAGATACAGCAGAGGAAGTGTAAGCACCATTTTCTCTGTCTCTAATACATCACAAATCCTGGCTCACAAAACGAGAGAAAAAATGGCTTCCAATGACTTATCTTACTGCAGATAAATTCGTATTTTAATATCGGTAACAAGAGCCATTTTAATGCAAACTTGAGAGGAACATTCAAGTGTATAAAATAATTTTCCTCTCTCGTTTCAGATTCTAAGAGGGAAAATAAGTTAGATCCAACACTACGGTATTGATTAAATAAATGTCCAGGATAAATAAACCAGGGGCTCACAGGTGGACATTTAAGCAACGGCAGACAAACAAGCCAGTTGCTGAGCAGCTAACAAGCCAATTAAAGGTCATCTGTAACAAGCCAGACAAGCCCACTTCCGCAGGTCCCTAATTGAGGCGATGCTACAGCGTCGTACAACGAGGGTTGATGATGACCTGGAATTACGAGAGGAACTAGTAACGATAGACACCACGAATTAACGAAGCCAATAACGAGTTGGCAGAAAGGAACATCATTAGAAAGAAGATATATATATATAATTATCACAAAAAATATGGGAAGGAACTCAAGTATTAAATTTTCACGAAGAATTGATATTAATGCATTCAATTATTAAAACTTAATTATTGAATATCTGATAACGAAGTGTAACAAGCGTTAGCAAATCATTCAGCTTGAGACTCATTATTATTATTATTGCTAATATTATTATTGCTATTATTTTTATTATCATTATTGTAATTATTATTATTGTTATTCATTGGGGACGCTAAATCTGTCGAAGTGATACTGCACCCTGGAGAAATGTCAAGCAATCAGTTGATGATCCAAGGCAAGAGAGTTGCAGTTACGTCAAGGCGTAGTAAAGATCTACAAGAGGCGACACACTGACCCAGTAAAGCCTCATTTTACTACCTGCGTCTTTACTACTGTGCGGTGAGCAACACACCGTGCTGGTGAAGGTGTTAGAGGGGATTGTTACAGCTTTGTCAGGTGTTAGCGAGGTAGTTTGCAATCTTTAGCAGGGATTAGCGAACCATCATTGTTGATTGTTGTGTAAAGAAGCTTAACGAGGGGGGGCCCCCCTCCACTGGCAATTAACGTGATGTTATCTGGGTTTAATGAAGGTTAACGTGGATTCAAGTTACATTGTATCTTTGGAGAGAGAGAGAGAGGAGAGAGATGAGGAGAGAGAGAGATAGAGAGAGAGGAGAGAGAAAGAGGAAAAGATAGAAAGAGAAAAGAGAGAAAGGATGTGATAAATGAAGGCACATACATGGGTAAGCACACACACACACACAGTTACACGAAGTAGTGGAGGCAGAATCCATACATAGCCTTAAGCAGAGGTATGATAAAGCTCACGGTTCAGGGAGAGTGACCTAGTAGCGACTAGTGAAGA
>NC_069400.1:17333981-17341481 GCF_026875155.1 Cherax quadricarinatus
AATTCCCCTTAGTGTAGAGGTTGATAATTCCCCTTAGTGTGAGGTTGATAATTCCCTTAGTGTAGAGGTTGATAATTCCCTTAGTGTAGAGGTTGATAATTCCCCTTAGTGTAGAGGTTGATAATTCCCCTTAGTGTAGAGGTTGATAATTCCACTTAGTGTAGAGGTTGATAATTCCCCTTAGTGTAGAGGTTGATAATTCCCCTTAGTGTATAGGTTGATAATTCCCCTTAGTGTAGGGATTGATAATTCCCCTTAGTGTAGAGGTTGATATTTCCCCTTAGTGTAGAGGTTGATAATTCCCCTTAGTGTAGGAGTTGATAATTCCCCTTAGTGTAGAGGTTGATAATTCCCCTTAGTGTAGGGATTGATAATTCCCTTTACTGTAGGGATTAATAATTCCCCTTAGTGTAGGGGTTGATAATTCCCTTTAGTGTAGGGGTTGATAATTCCCCTTAGTGTAGGGGTTGATAATTCCCCTTAGTGTAGAAGTTGATAATTCACTTTAGTGTAGGGGTTGATAATTAACCTTAGTGTAGGGGTTGATAATTCCTCTTAGTGTAGAGGTTGATAATTCCCTTTAGTGTAGGGGTTGATAATTCCCTTTAGTGTAGAAGTTGATAATTTCCTTTAGTGTAGGGGTTGATTATTCCCCTTAGTGTAGAGGTTGATAATTCCCTTTAGTGTAGGGGTTGATTATTCCCCTTAGTGTAAGGGTTGATAATTCCTTTTATTGTAGGGGTTGATAATTCCCTTTAGTGTAGGGGTAGATAATTCCCTTTAGTGTAGAGGTTGATAATTCCCTTTAGTGCATTATTATTATTATAATCAAGGGGAAGCGCTAAACCCGGAGGATTATACAGCGCCTGGCGGGGGGGATGTGGAAAGCATTCAGGCTTAATTCGGGGAACTGGAGCACAGATACAATTCTCTAAATCAAGAGCCCCTCACCAACATCAAGGAACCTTCCTTGAGGGGTCCCTTTAGTGTAGGGGTTGATTATTCCCCTCAGTGTAGAGGTTGATAATTCCCTTTAGTGTAGGGGTTGATTATTCCCCTTAGTGTAAGGGTTGATAATTCCTTTTAGTGTAGGGGTTGATAATTCCCCTTAGTGTAGGGGTTGATAATTCCCCTTAGTGTAGAGGTTCATAATTATCCTTAGTGTAGGGGTTGATAATTCCTCTTAGTGTAGAGGTTGATGATTCCCTTTAATGTAGAGGTTGATAATTCCCCTTAGTGTAGGGGTTGATAACTCCCCTTAGTGTAGGGGTTGATAATTCCCCTTAAAGTACAGGTTGATAATTCCCTTTAGTGTAGAGGTTGATAATTCCCCTTAGTTTAGAGGTTGATAATTTCCTTTAGTGTAGGGGTTGATAATTCCCCTTAGTGTAGAGGTTGATAATTCCCTTCAGTGTAGGGGTTGATTATTCCCCTTAGTGTTAGGGTTGATAATTCCCCTTAGTGTAGGGGTTGATAATTCCCCTTAGTGTAGGGGTTGATAATTCCCCTTAGTGTAGAGGTTCACCCCTTAGTGTAGGGGTTGATAATTCCCCTTAGTGTAGGGGTTGATGATTCCCTTTAATGTAGAGATTGATAATTCCCCTTAGTGTACGGGTTGATAATTTCCCTTAGTGTAGGGGTTGATAATTCCCCTTAGTGTAGAGGTTGATAATTTCTTTTAGTGTAGAGGTTGATAATTCCCCTTAGTGTAGAGGTTGATAATTCTCTTTAGTGTAGGGGTTGATAATTCCCCTTAGTGTAGAGGTTGATAATTCCCTTTAGTGTAGAGGTTGATAATTTCCCTTACTGTAGGGGTTGATAATTCCCCTTACTGTAGGGGTTGATAATTCCCCTTAGTGTAGAGGTTGATAATTCCCCTTACTGTAGGGGTTGATAATTCCCTTTAGTGTAGAGGTTGATAATTCCCCTTAGTGTAGGGGCTGATAATTCCACATAGTGGTTGATAATTTTTCTTAGTGTAATGGTTGATAATCCCGCAATCCCTGCCCCTGCACACACACAGGAGCTGTGACTGGAGACCTTCAACAACATATAGGTGAGTTAATACAAACACACACACACACACACACACACTCACACACACACACACACACACACACACACAAAACACACACACACACACACACACACACACACCACACACACACAAACATACATACATACATACACGCACATACAACAGGCCTAGTGCCTAATCGACATGTGCCTAAGACAAAATGGTAACTAACTAACACACACACACACTAACACACAAACACACTAACACACACACACTAACACACAAACACACTAATACACACACGCACGCAACGCACACACTTGTATACAACAGGCCAAGTGTCTAATCGACATGTGCCTAGGACAGAATGGTAACACACACACACACACACACACACACACACACACGCACACACATACATACACACACACACACACACACACACACACACACAACACACACACACACACACACACACACACACACACACACAGCCACAGAGTAGTCAGTAAGTGCAATAGTTTGGGAAGTGATGTAGTGGAGGCAGGATCCATACATAGCTTTAAGCAGAGGTATGATAAAGCTCACGGCTCAGGGAGAGTGACCTAGTAGCGATCAGTGAAGAGGCGGGGCCAGGAGCTCGGACTCGACCCCCGCAACCTCAACTAGGTGAGTACATACGCACACACACACACGCGCGCGCACACACACACACACACACACACACACACACACACACACACACACACACACACACACACACACACACACACACACACACACACACACACACACATGCACACACACACACATGCACACACACACATAAAACACACACACACACACACACACACACACACACACACACACACACACACACACACATACACACACACAAAAGTGCAGGGAGGCAAAAACCAAGTGTACTAGGGAATGGAAGAAATATAGAAGGCAAAGGACCCAGGAGAATAAGGAGAACAGTCGTAGAGCCAGAAACGAATATGCACAGATAAGAAGGGATGCCCAAAGACAATATGAAAATGACATAGCAGCGAAAGCCAACTCTGACCCGAAACTGTTGTACAGCCACATAAGGAGGAAAACAACAGTCAAGGACCAGGTAATCAGGCTAAGGAAGGAAGGAGGAGAGACAACAAGAAATGACCGTGAAGTATGTGAAGAACTCAACAAGAGATTCAAAGAAGTGTTCACAGAGGAGACAGAAGGGACTCCAGAAAGACGGAGAGGTGGGGCACACCACCAAGTGCTGGACACAGTGCACACAACCGAGGAAGAAGTGAAGAGGCTTCTGAGTGAGCTAGATACCTCAAAGGCAATGGGGCCAGATAACATCTCCCCATGGGTATTGAGAGAGGGAGCAGAGGCGCTATGTGTACCCCTAACAACAATATTCAATACATCTATCGAAACAGGGAGATTGCCTGAGGCATGGAAGACAGCAAATGTAGTCCCAATCTTTAAAAATGGAGACAGACATGAAGCATTAAACTACAGACCAGTGTCACTGACATGTATAGTATGCAAAATCATGGAGAAGATTATCAGGAGAAGAGTGGTGGAACACCTAGAAAGGAATGATCTCATCAACAGCAGCCAACATGGTTTCAGGGACGGGAAATCCTGTGTCACAAACCTACTGGAGTTCTATGACATGGTGACAGCAGTAAGACAAGAGAGAGAGGGGTGGGTGGATTGCATTTTCTTGGACTGCAAGAAGGCGTTTGACCAGTTCCACACAAGAGATTGGTGCAAAAACTATAGAACCAAGCAGGGATAACAGGGAAGGCACTACAATGGATCAGGGAATACTTGTCAGGAAGACAGCAGCGAGTCATGGTACGTGGCGAGGTGTCAGAGTGGGCACCTGTGACCAGCGGGGTCCCGCAGGGGTCAGTCCTAGGACCAATACTGTTTCTGGTATTTGTGAACGACATGACGGAAGGAATAGACTCTGAGGTGTCCCTGTTTGCAGATGACGTGAAGTTGATGAGAAGAATACACTCGATCGAAGACCAGGCAGAACTACAAAGGGATCTGGACAGGCTGCAGACCTGGTCCAGCAATTGGCTCCTGGAGTTCAATCCCACCAAGTGCAAAGTCATGAAGATTGGGGAAGGGCAAAGAAGGCCGCAGACGGAGTACAGTCTAGGGGGTCAGAGACTACAAACCTCACTCAAGGAAAAAGATCTTTGGGTGAGTATAACACCAGGCACATCTCCTGAAGCGCACATCAACCAAATAACTGCTGCAGCATATGGGCGCCTAGCAAACCTCAGAACAGCATTCCGACATCTTAATAAGGAATCATTCAGGACCCTGTACACCGTGTATGTTAGGCCCATATTGGAGTATGCGGCACCAGTTTGGAACCCACACCTAGCCAAGCACGTGAAGAAACTAGAGAAAGTGCAAAGGTTTGCAACAAGACTAGTCCCATAGCTAAGAGGTATGTCCTACGAGGAGAGGTTAAGTGAAATCAACCTGACGACACTGGAGGACAGGAGAGATAGGGGAGACATGATAACGACATACAAAATACTGAGAGGAATTGACAAGGTGGACAAAGACAGGATGTTCCAGAGATTGGACACAGTAACAAGGGACACAGTTGGAAGCTGAAGACACAGATGAATCACAGGATGTTAGGAAGTATTTCTTCAGCCACAGAGTAGCAGTAAGTGGAATAGTTTGGGAAGCGATGTAGTGGAGGCAGGATCCATACATAGCTTTAAGCAGAGGTATGATAAAGCTACACGGCTCAGGGAGAGTGACCTAGTAGCGATCAGTGAAGAGGCGGGACAGGAGCTCGACCGACCCCCGCAACCTCAACTAGGTGAGTACAACTAGGTGAGTACACACACGCGCACACACACACACACATAGACACACACACACACTCACCACACACACACACATACACACACACACACACACACACACACACACACACACACACACACACACACACACACACACACACACACACACATAGACACACACAAACACACACACACACACACACACACACACACACACACACACACACACACACACACACACACACACACACACACACACAACACACACACAAACACACACACACACACACACAGCTGCACTTGAGGGGAGTGGATACACATATAAACAACTAAAAAAAGGTACAAAATCCTGACATTAAAATTCTGTCCGACACTCTGTAGCAAATTGCTGGCCAAACGAGCCTCTAGCAACGTAATAGCTGCCATTGTGGGGGCGGGAGACTATGGTAGCTCTAACTACAAAAGGAGAGAGAGAGAGTAGAGAGAGAGAGAGCTGAGAGAGAGAGAGAGGAGTGAGGAGCGAGAGAAGGAGAGAGAGAGAGAGAGAGAGAGAGAGAGAGGAGAGAGAGAGAGGAGAGAGAGAGAGAGAGAGAGAGAGAGAGAGAGAGAGAGAGAGAGAGAGAGAGAGAAAGAAAGAGAGAAAAGGGAGGGAGAGAGAGAGGGGGTTGATCTAACTATAGTCTACTTCTATTCCCGTCCAGGAAAATTATTTTACTAAAATTAGTCATCCCCTGGAAGGGTAGGTTAGGAATTAGACAAATTAGACACATGTGCAACACCTGGGTATCTGTTTTTGAAGACGTTTCGCTCACCAATGGCTTTTCTTCAGTAGAGCAATAATGGTCTTAGATCCCACGCAACCCAAGCAAGGTGGCTTATTTCCATTGGCTTCTACAGATTTTCACCTGGGATAACACTCAACACTAAGGCCTGTGCTACCTGGGAGGCGCTCCTGAAGACTGGCTCTAGTTCCATGCTAGGTGCACTTGTCCTTGGGTTGTGATCGAGGCTCTAGTATGGATACAGATCTGGCCATAACTAGAGCTCCCCTTCCGCGTCTTCACTGCCTTCAGTGAGTTGATATTTCGCTATATAAATATCAGTTATGATACGATATATTTATAAATATATATATAAATACTTATTTATGTTATATATATATTATATATAATATATACATATATATATATATAATATATATATATATATATATATAATATATATATATATATATATATATATATATATATATATATATATATATATATATATATATATAATATATATATATATCTGGCACTCTATTCACTTTGAGAAGAAAGAGAGAACACTGCTTCCTCAAAGATTCCATTTAGAGATGGGCGAGGAAGTGAGGGATGGTGGGATGCAGAGAAGAAAGGAGGGAAGAGAAGTGAGAAGGGAAGGATAATGAATTAGAGATAAAAGAGGGAGGGAGAGTGGTTTGGAGAGACTGTAGAAGGAGAAAAGAAAGGAGGTACAGAGAGTGAGGGAAGAGATTTGAGGTGGAGGAGGTGGTGATGGTGGTGGTGATGGTGGTGGTGATGGTGGTGGTGATGGTGATGGTGGTGGTGGTGATGGTGGTGGTGGTGATGGTGGTGGTGATTGTGGTGGTGATGATGGTGGTGATGGTGGTGTGGTGATGGTGGTTGTGGTGATGGTGGTGGTGATGGTGGTAGTGATAGTGGTGTGGTGATGGTGGTTGTGGTGATGGTGGTAGTGGTGATGGTGGTGGTGATGGTGGTGGTAGTGGTGATGGTGGTGGTGATGGTGGTGGTGGTGGTGATGGTGGTGGCGATGGTGGTGGTGATGGTGGTGGTGATGGTGGTGGTGATGGTGGTGGTGATGGTGGTGGTGGTGATGGTGGTGATGGTGGTGGTGGTGATGGTGGTGGTGATGGTGGTGGTGATGGTGATGGTGATGCTGGTGATGATGGTGGTGGTGGTGGTGGTGGTGATGGTGGTCATTCTTGTGGTGGTGGTTGTGGAGAGTGGAGATAGAGCGCTCGATATACCATTAAAACGAGAGGCGAGGAGTGGTGGTGGTGGTGGTGGTAGTGGTGATAGTGGTAGTGAGAGTGGCGAGATAAAGTGATGGTGACAGTAGTGATGATGGTGGTAGTTGTAGTGGTTATGGTGGTGGGGATTGTGGCGATGATTCTGGTGATGGTGGTGATGTTGATGGTTGTAGTAATGATTGTGGAATTGTTGTAGCAGGTGATAGTTATGGTGGTAGTGGTTGTGGTTGTGGGGTGGAGGTGGTGTAGCTCTGGTGGTGGTGGTTTGGTGGATCTGGTTGTTGAGGGGTTGTGGTGGTGATAGTGGTGGTGGTGGTGTGGTGGTGGTGGTGGTGTGTGTGTGGTGGTGGTGGTGGTGGTGGTGGTGGTGGTAGTAGTAGTGGTGATAATAGTGGTGGTGACTGACACTAGCAGTGTTACTCACTTCCCAGCATGCACTCATATACACATACATACATTCATCCATACATATTTACACATTCCTTCACCGTGCATGCATGCATATTCATACATTGATCCACATGGTGTCCCAAACAGTCACAGTACGAGTTATACACACGGAAATGTGTAACAACAGACCGGAAGTTATCAAAAACAAAACAATA
>NC_069400.1:17343981-17356481 GCF_026875155.1 Cherax quadricarinatus
ATAATTCTAGATGGGATCTTCCCAAAGCATCGAGGAACTAGTCAATAACTTCTATAAAAATTCACTCAACTCTCAGCTTTTTCGAAGAACATTAAAATGGTATAAAATACCGACAGGTTGTTAGGTAAGACACATATGCAACAGTTAGGTATCTTTATTTCGAAACGTTTCGCCTACACAGTAGGCTTCTTCAGTCGAGTACAGAAAAGTTGATAGAAGCAGAAGATAATTGAAGACGATGTAATCAGTCCATCACCCTTAAAGTTTTGAGGTGGTCAGTCCCTCAGTCTGGAGAAGAGCATTGTTCCATACTCTGAAACAATATGGAGTTGAAGTGACAGGATGGAGCCTTATATAACGCCAAGAGGTGAGACATAGGTCACTAGTAGACCGCAGATGTTGAGAGGTCAGGTCCCTCTCAAATCCAGCCGTTCTCACTAGTAGAGGTTGTCGAAGTTGATTTCAGGTCTGTACCAAGTCTCTTCTCCTTCTATCAACTTTTCTGTACTAGACTGAAGAAGCCTACTGTGTAGGCGAAACGTTTCGAAATAAAGATACCTAACTGTTGCATATGTGTCTTACCTAACAAGAACAATCGATACAATAATGGGACAAAGAAGCAACACTTAGAAGAATAAGACACATGAGAACTATAATAAGGTAGACATCTTGCCATCCGCAGAAATATCCGACGTGAGAGTGTGTAAGTAAGTTCAACTACAACACTCGGAGTATTGATTTGAGAGAAAGTAAATAGAAAGTATCTAGCAGTTCCTGGGAATCTGTTGTGTGCACTTTAAACCCGCACCTCTGTCATCCCATTCCCCCCCCCCATTCCCCCACAAAAAATAAGGCTACAAAACTAAGCAAAAAGGGGACTGATTACCTCAAAGTTCTTCTGATCTTCAACAATCTTCTTTGTATTAGACTGACGAAGCCAATGTGTGGCGAAACGTTTCCTTAATAAAGATACCAAAGTGTTGCACGTAATTTATCAAAAAGAGGACGACAAAGAGAGGAATAAAATACGAAAAGAGAGGAAAAAAATAATACTCCCGAAATACGCCTGTAAATACGAAAAACCACTAAAACATATCGCTGTCGGTCAATTATATTTAGAAGGAACACCAAAAAGAAAAATGGACGACAAAGAAATAATCGAGGCCCTGAAAGGAGAACAGGAATCTATATTAAGCATTCCCATCTACAACACACGAGTAGGTGAATCAGCAAGAATTCCACCAACTCGCTCCAGCCTACTAATTTTGTATCGGATTTTTAATTACGGCGCCTGAGCAGCTAGTTTATTGTGCTCCGAGGCTCATCCAGTGAGTGAAAGAGCAAAGAGGATTACAGCAGTTGTAATGGGTCTAGTAAAGACCATTACAGTCTAGTAAAGACACCAGCTGGTAACTAGCTGGGTATTACGATCCTTTCCTGTACATTCTCGGCGTACAGTCACATCTAGTTGATGCCTCATGCGGATACAGTCTAAAATTTTCAGATAGTTTAATGGTAACAACGAAGCAGTTTGTAATTTCATACAGGGATTATTTGTATCTTTTTATAATTTCCGTGAAACTAAAATTCTGGATTATAAAAATACATTTTCTGATTTCTGGGTCTTAATTTATATGCGGTGTATATATCGTAGGATTGAGATCTTCATACAAGATGAATTACCAGTTGCAGAACTTTTATCACGATTGATGGACTGAACATATCGACTCCAGGCTGAGGGACTGATTACCTCAAACTTCTCACTTTCCGTCTTTCTCTGCATTGGACTGAAGAAGCCACTGATTGGCGAAACGTTTCCAGTGTTTCATTTAACAACTCGCTTTTTAAACCATTTCTCACAAATATAGCATCAAGGGTAAGATACAAGGTCTTGAAGAACTGAAGAATGAGACGCTTGTACAACATTTGGGAATCTCATTCTTCAACTTGTCGGTTTTCTAGACCATTTACACACTTAAAAGGCTGTTTTCATCTCCCTACACTTACTTGATGCCTTCCTTATCTTATTTGCCTGAGTATGGATTCTAACATTTTTTTCCCCCTTTCATGGTAACTTGTTCTCAAACCTTTGGTGTTGCTATGGGCTCACCTCTGTCCTCTGTTCGCACTAACCTCTGTTTGAAGTTTTTCGAAACTGTTCTTCTGTTGTGGGACGTCCTTCTCTCTGTCTTCGTGATGTAGATGATGTATTTACTGTTTAACCAGATGATTAATTTCTTCCAATCTTATCTTGATGTCCTTAATAATCTTGTTTCTTCTATCAAGTTCAAAGCTGAATGAGAAACAAAACTCATTGATTCCTTTCCTTGATGTTCTCGGCTACCGCAATGTGACACATTTTTCTCCAACTACCAGACACCTGGTGACCTGTACAGTCACTGGTTTCCTTATGCTCTTTCTGTCTAGAAAAATGTTTTAATTTCTCTTCTTTAGCACATTTAAAAGCCCACATTAATCAGAGGTATATTATCTAGGATGCCACCTACAACAATCAACTAGCACCTAAGTACCAACCTACTGCTAGAACACTGACAGAAGGTGAGCGTAGACTCCCATATGTTTCGTACAGGGTGGGAATCGAACTCCCGGTCCCTTCATATAGTAAGTGGGAACAACAAGCGCATTGTTCCTACTGTCTGATTCATTGTCAGAATAATGCTAGTTAACAATAATCTGATTATGTTTCAGCAATTGTACTGACGCTTTCAGGAGATGTGCTGACGTTTTTAGGATATGAAGTGACACTTTCTCGTAGGGTGGAGGAGGGAATATAGATTGTGGGGATCGAACCCAGGTCAGCCAGATAGAACTAACACTAACACACACACACACACACACACACACACACACACACACACACACACACACACACACACACACACACACACACATACACACACACACACACTGCTTCAGCATATGGGCGCCTAGCAAACCTCAGAACAGCATTCCTACATCTTAATAAGGAATCATTCAGGACCCTGTACACCGTGTATGTTAGGCCCATATTGGAGTATGCGGCACCAGTTTGGAACCCACACCTAGCCAAGCACGTGAAGAAACTAGAGAAAGTGCAAAGGTTTGCAACAAGACTAGTCCCAGAGCTAAGAGGTATGTCCTACGAGGAGAGGTTAAGGGAAATCAACCTGACGACACTGGAGGACAGGAGAGATAGGGGGGACATGATAACGACATACAAAATACTGAGAGGAATTGACAAGGTGGACAATGACAGGATGTTCCAGAGATTGGACACAGTAACAAGGGGACACAGTTGGAAGCTGAAGACACAGATGAATCACAGGGATGTTAGGAAGTATTTCTTCAGCCACAGAGTAGTCAGTAAGTGGAATAGTTTGGGAAGCGATGTAGTGGAGGCAGGATCCATACATAGCTTTAAGCAGAGGTATGGTAAAGCTCACGGCTCAGGGAGAGTGACCTAGTAGCGATCAGTGAAGAGGCGGGGCCAGGAGCTCGGACTCGACTCCCGCAACCTCAACTAGGTGAGTACAACTAGGTGAGTACACACACATACACACAAACAGATCCAACTAAATATAAATCGGCTTTGCTTTCAGATCACCAAAAATCCTATATACATCCAGTCCATTAAGCTACTATGAAAGATTTATATAAATTACACACGAGCGATATGGATAGCCAGAATACATTTATATTAATTTTAAAACTTTTGCTACAGTTTACCATGAATGGCAAATCTGGAATCTAGAAAATACAAGAGGAATAAAAATGTAAATTATACCGAATAGAATTTGAGATTTTCAAACGGAAATGAAGAAAAAAAGGAAATATAGCATATATGAGTTAAAAGGCCTCGTGCTAAAAAAATTGGTAATGGGGTCAGATAATTCTTTATATATTATATATATATATATATATATATATATATATATATATATATATATATATATATATATATATATATATATATATAATATATATATATATAATATATATATATATATATATTATATATATATATATATATATATATATATATTATATATATATATATATATAAACACACACTGAGAGCTTATTTCAAGTAGCTTATTTAAAGCATTCTTGACTGGTGGTGAACAGGTGCTGAGCAGCATTAATAACCTTCTTGTACTCTGTAGGTTTAAAACCTAATAACCAACCAACCAGCCAACAATAGAAGAGTGTAGAACATACCCTCTCGGGTGTGTGCATTGATACTGAAGAAGGCCTCTTGATCCAACGCATTTGCGCTACTCACTCCTTCCTCGATCCATCCTAATTATCTCACATTCCTCCAAAACTCTTTTTTGATCCTCACGGGCTTAGCGCTTCCCCAGCAATCTGATAATTCACCTTAATCTGAGCGCAAGTCAGGGCAGTCCTCCAGTAAATGGCTTCCAATAGCTCATTTGACCGAGCACTTGACAGGCGTTGCAACATCAATTTCGTCTTTGTTTGCGAAGATAATGAATGCCTGGCCCTCAGTCAAAAGACATTTATTGCCCATATTTTTCAAAGTCCTCAAAAGTTAAAAGTCACTATCGACTCTAGCCTTTTGAAAGAACATTGACTAATTCCGAACGTTTGTCGTCCTCGTGATTGATTTAGATCATTTTGCTGGATAAAGAGCTGGATAAAGTGGTGTTTCTTTTGCGAGGATGACGAGCACTTAAAGTGTAGCTTTAAGCTAATTTCAAGAGAACTGTGTTAATCTTAGGGATAAAATCAATGGGAGAGAAGTTGTCATGTAATGTGAGCTTTTGTGAGCTAGTCAGTGCAGTTAGTTTTAGTAAGTATGGAGAGAGAGAAAGAGAGAGAGAGAGAGAGAGAGAGAGAGAGAGAGAGAGAGAGAGAGAGAGAGAGAGAGAGAGGAGGGTAAGGGGTTGAAAGATACACACATATAGATATATAGACATACTTATATACATACATACAGACAGACAGACCTACAGACGGACTCAAAGATATTCAAAGATCCAAACACAACAACAGTAACAGTTCCCCTTCCCACAGTAACGATGTGTCAGACATGTTGGATTGACCAGAGTCTTAGCGAGTGTATCAGACATCAGGTGACCACGCTAACGCAGCACCAGCACTTACACAGCAGGTCAGGAAGGTACTTCTACAACAAGATCCTCACCACCATCAAGTCCCCTTCGCTTCAAATGTTCGATTTGCAAAAAAATAATCTTATCATAGGCCAGCCTCTGTGTGTGATGTGTGTGTGTGTGTGTGTGTGTGTGTGTGTGTGTGTGTGTGTGTGTGTGTGTGTGTGTGTGTGTGTGTGTGTGTGTGTGTGTGTGTGTGTGTGTGTGTGTGTGTGTGGAGTTCAAAGCTGAAGTTTTCTCTTTCATTATTATGGGTTGTGGTTTAAGTTATAATTGCATCAGTGTCTGAGATCTCACGTGTGAGGCTGTGTTCACTCTCTCTCTCTCTCTCTCTCGCTCTCTCTTCTCTCCTTCTCTCTCTCTCTCTCTCTCTCTCTCTCTCTCTCTCTCTCTCTCTCTCTCTCTCTCTCTCCTCTCTTCTTTCTCTCCCTCTCCCTCCCATTACTCATTTTTCCCCTCTTTCGTCTCCTCCTCCCCTCCACTTGTCTCTCATTACGCCAATTATCCCCAGTGTTCGCCCCTTCTCTTTCCCCTCGTTTATTCTCCTTTATCTTCCTTTACCTCCACTTTTTTTTATCTCTCCTCTCTCAGCTCCTGTCAGCGTCCGTCCCTCTGTCAATTTGACAGCCACACCTCACACCCGTACACACACAAACACACACACACACACACACACACACACACACCAAGGAACTATTCTACTAGACTCTTGGTCTAACAAGTGGTTATTAGAATTCAACCCCAGCAAATGCAAAGTTATGAAAATCAGGGGAAGGTCAAAGTCGACCGGAAACAGTGTACAGGCTCGGGAGAGAAGAATCCCGGGGTGAGCACAGTTCCGAGCATATCACCTAAGGTACACAACCGAATAACAGCTGCAGCAAACACAAGACTAGCAAATTTAAAGACATTCAGAACTCTATACATGGGATATGACGTCCTTCCTGGAGTATGCAGCGCCAACATGGAACCTGCATCTGATAAAGCATGGGAAAAGGCTCGATAAACTGCAAAGGTTTGCAACTAGACTAATCCCAGAGTTATGAGATATGAGACATAAGCTAAAGGAGGTAAACCTGACGACTCTAGAGGGCAGAAATAGTAGTGAAATGATTACGACGTAAGTAAAACTGAGAGCAACAGACAGAGACAGTCTGTGAGGCGGAAACAGGTACACGAGGTCACAGCTGGAAGTTAAAAACAATGCTGAGTCGCAGCAAGTCAACTATAAATAAGAACAAACAGGTCTAACAAGAGAGTTTGGCACCGAAAACAGAAGAAAACAGTAACGGCATAACAGCAGAGGAGTCGCAGCGAATTGTAGATGCGTCAGTAGGAAATAGGGTAAACCCCAAAATACGTAATACGTAACAGGGTAAACCCCAGAATAGCAAATATGTAATAGGGTAAACCCCAGAATACATAAATAAGGGAAACCATGATGGTGAGGTGAAAAGATACCATAAATAAAGGACTAATACTAATAAAACGTCAATGAAGGAGGAAATACAAGAAATATCTGTTGACAACACCAGCGAAGCGAAATAAAACTCTGGCACGACAAATATAATTGAATCATGGTAATAAAGCGATGTAAAGAAGAACCCGCAGGACTGGAAGACACTCAGGGGAACCTTCTTAAAAAAATAACTCGAGAAATGTTGTGAAAATGTTGGAAAAATTGTGAAAATGTTGTGAAAGTTCTTGAAAATATTGTGAAGAGGGAAAAAAACATTTACAACCCGTTATTATTATTATTATTATTATTATTATTATTATTATTATTATTATTATTATTATTATTATTATTATTATTATTATTATTATTATTGTGATAGTAGTAGTAGTAATAATAATGGTAGTAGCAGTGGTAGTATATCCTGATTGGGCGATTAAGGGCAGGCTGTTTGGAATGTCAACAAAGAGGCATCAATATCAGCAAAGAAGTATCAATATCAAAATGAGGCATCAGTGTCAACAAGGAGGCATCAGTGTCAACAAGGAGGCATCAGTGTCAACAAGGAGGCATCAGTATCAACAAGGAGGCATCAGTGTCAACAAGGAGGCATCAGTATCAACAAGGAGGCATCAGTGTCAACAAGGAGGCATCAGTATCAACAAGGAGGCATCAGTATCAACAATGAGGCATCAGTGTCAACAAGGAGGCATCAGTATCAACAAGGAGGCATCAGTGTCAACAAGGAGGCATCAGTATCAACAAGGAGGCATCAGTGTCAACAAGGAGGCATCAGTGTCAACAAGGAGGCATCAGTATCAACTAGGAGGCATCAGTGTCAACAAGGAGGCATCAGTGTCAACAAGGAGGCATCAATATCAACAAGGAGGCATCAGTGTCAACAAGGAGGCATCAGTGTCAACAAGGAGGCATCAGTGTCAACAAGGAGGCATCAGTGTCAACAAGGAGGCATCAATATCAACAAGGAGGCATCAGTGTCAACAAGGAGGCATCAGTGTCATCAAGGAGGCATCAGTGTCAACAAGGAGGCATCAATATCAACAAGGAGGCATCAGTGTCAACAAGGAGGCATCAGTGTCAACAAGGAGGCATCAGTGTCAACAAGGAGGCATCAATATCAACAAGGAGGCATCAGTGTCAACAAGGAGGCATCAGTGTCAACAAGGAGGCATTAGTGTCAACAAGGAGGCATCAGTGTCAACAAGGAGGCATCAATATCAACAAGGAGGCATCAGTGTCAACAAGGAGGCATTAGTGTCAACAAGGAGGCATCAATATCAAAGGAGCATCAATCAAAGGAGGCATCATAGTCAACAAGGAGGCATCAATATCAACAAGGAGGCATCAATATCAACAAGGAGGCATCAATATCAACAAGGAGGCATCAATATCAACAAGGAGGCATCAATATCAACAAGGAGGCATCAATATCAACAAGGAGGCATCAATATCACAAGGAGGCATCAATTCAACAAGGAGGCATCAATATCAACAAAGAGGCATCAATATCAACAAGGAGGCATCAATATCAACAAGGAGGCATCAGTGTCAACAAGGAGGCTTCAGTATCAACAAGGAGGCATCAATATCAACAAGGAGGCATCAATATCAACAAGGAGGCATCAATATCAACAAGGAGGCATCAATATCAACAAGGAGCATCAATATCAACAAGGAGGCATCAATATCAACAAGGAGGCATCAATATCAACAAGGAGGCATCATATCAACAAGGAGGCATCAATATCAACAAGGAGGCATCAATATCAACAAGGAGGCATCAATATCAACAAGGAGGCATCAATATCAACAAGGAGGCATCAATATCAACAAGGAGGCATCAATATCAGCAAGGAGGCATCAATATCAACAAGGAGGCATCAATATCAACAAGGATGCATCAATATCAACAAGGATGCATCAATATCAGCAAGGAGGCATCAATATCAACAAGGAGGCATCAATATCAACAAGGATGCATCAATATCAACAAGGAGGCATCAATATCAACAAGGAGGCATCAATATCAACAAGGAGGCATCAATATCAACAAGGAGGCATCAATATCAACAAGGAGGCATCAATATCAACAAGGAGGCATCAATATAACAAGGAGGCATCAATATCAACAAGGAGGCATCAATATCAACAAGGAGGCATCAATATCAACAAGGAGGCATCAATATCAACAAGGAGGCATCAATATCAACAAGGAGGCATCAATATCAACAAGGAGGCATCAATATCAGCAAGGAGGCATCAATATCAACAAGGAGGCATCAATATCAACAAAGAGGCATCAATATCAACAAGGAGGCATCAATATCAACAAGGAGCATCATGTCAACAAGGAGGCATCATATCAACAAGGAGGCATCAATATCAACAAGGAGGCATCAATATCAACAAGGAGGCATCAATATCAACAAGGAGGCATCAATATAAAAGGATGCATCAATATCAACAAGGAGGCATCAATATCAACAAGGATGCATCAATATCAACAAGGAGGCATCAGTGTCAACAAAGAGCATCAATATCAACAAGGGGCATCAATATCGAAACAAGGGGCTAATATCAACAAGGAATAATATAACAAGGAGGCATTCAATATCAAAAGAGATCACAAACACAAAGGCAATCAATATCAACAGGAGAAATATCCAAGAGAACAATATCACAGACTACTGAGTGGAAATGTCGAATAGGACATCACATTCAAAAGGGCTCAATATCAACAGGATGCATCAATATCAAAGGAGGATCTAGTGTCAAAGGAGACTTGCAATATAAAGGAGCGATAGTGTAACTGGACATGCAAGTGTTGGAGACAAAGGTCGCATTAGTGATCTGAGTTAATTAACTGCGAGGTGTAGAGTTTAGTTCGACCCGTTTGAAAACAGAATTAGGAAGCGACAAAATGATGACTGAAGAGAGGGAAAAATTTCAACTGAAAAGATAGATTTGAAAAAACATGATTTTCTATAAAATCGAACAAAACAAAGAAAAATGCAATCAACTAGAAAACAAAGAAAAAAATCATCCAGATCTACTGGTTTGGAAATGGTCTGAATTGGAGGATTTTCTGGTCTGACGATTTTGAAAAGTCGGGAGATGGAGAACACTACTCGGTGGTGGAGATGAGGAGAGATGCTGGAGATGCTGTAGGACTTGGAAATGAGGTATGCTGGAGGTGTTGGAGACGTGGAATGCTGTAAGTGTTGGAGACGAAGGATGCTGGAGGTGTTGGTGTTGAGGTATTCTGGAGGTGTTAGAGTTGAGGTATGCTGGAGGTGTTAGAGTTGAGGTATGCTGGAGGTGTTGGAGATAAGAGATGCTGGAGGTGCTGGAGACGAGGGATGCTGGAAGTGTTGGAGATGAGTTATGCTGGAGATGTTGGAGATGAGGTATGCTGTAGGTGTTGAAGATGAGGGAGAATACTCAGGGACATGAAAGAGTACAAATGATGGAAAGAGGTGTAAATGCCTTCTCCCTCTATCTCCTCCCTCTCTCTCTCCCTCTCTCTCCTTCCTCTTCTCTCTCTTCTCTCTCACTCTCCCTCCCTCTCTATTCCCTCCTCTCTCTCTCTCTCTCTCTCTCTCTCCATCTCTCTCTCTCTCTCTCTCTCTCGTCTCTCACTCTCTCTCTCTTCTCTCTTCTCCTCTCCTCCTCTCCCTCCTCTCTCTCTCTCTCTCTCTTTCTCTATCTATCTCTCTCCCTCTCTCCGTTCTTCTAGTTATTACTCTTCCTCTCAACACTTCATTAGCCATGTCATTATTCAATGTTTTTGCCTCTCCTTCCCTTCCTTATTCCCTTGCTCTCCTCTTCATACCCTCTTTACGCCCCCTTCACGCTCTCTTTTTTCTATTCTGGTTTCTTTTCTCACTTCGGTTATTCTCTAATTTTGGCATCTTCTATCACACCATGGGAGAGTGAGTGTGGGAGGGGGTGTGGGAGGGGGAGTGTGCGAGATTAGGGTGTGGGAGAGTGAGTGTGGGAGTGGAGGGTGTGGGAGGGAAGAAGATAAAGATGGAGCGGATGTGATGGAAAGGAAATGAAGAGGAAATGAATAACAATGAGCGAGAGGAAGAGAGAGGAATGGGACGGAATGTGTATAGTAATGAGGAAGTTCATGGTAGTACATGGTATTGTATGGTAGCTTATTAGATTACATAAAATTACATGGCAGAAGGCTGGATTACAAGAATATAAGAGGGTGCAAGGGAGTACACGAGAGTACATCGGAGTATTCTTTAGTACACGGGAACATATGAGAGCATACGGTAGTATATTAGAGTACATGGGAGTCTATGAGAGTACATGGGAGTCTACGAGAGTTCACGTGAATACAAGAAAGTTCATGGTGTCTATAAGAGGCCATGAGAGTACATCAGAGCCCATGGGAGTACATCACAGTACATGGGAGTCAATGAGAGTACATGATAATACATGGGAGTCTATGAGGGTCCATGGGAGTCTATGAGAGTCCATGGGAGTACATGACAGTACATGGCGCTCAGATACAAATCATTCCAACTGGCAGCCTGGAATTCATTTGCAAACAACAGTTTCACGTGTACTGTAACACTAACACACAATACCGACACGCTGATCAGACACGTGTGCAACACTTGTGCAACTTGTGCAACGTTTCACCCGCACAGCAGGCTTTCCCAGTCGATTACAGGAGGGAATATGACACAGGAGGTAGCATAAGACACCCCGAGTTACACTTGTTTCCTATCGTCAATCTCACACGTGTCTTATTCATCAATTTCAATCAATCTCCGTGAGCCTGGCGTTGCACATCTGTCTTATGCATTTATTTTAATCAATCTCCGCAAGCCAGGAGATGTACAAGTGTCTTATTCGCCAATTAAGCTTGAGCTCTGTGTAGAACCTTCATGAAGTCACGTTTCCGTGTGGAGCTTTAAGTCACAGCTCTATGTACAGTGTTATCGGGTCGTGTATTTGGCGAAAGCTTTATCAAGCGTCTGTATAAAGCTTGATTAGGTCATGAAGAGCTTTATCAAGGCATGTTTCTGTGTAGAGCTTCATCAAGGCATGTTTCTGTGTAGAGCTTTATCAAGGCATGTTTCTGTGTAGAGCTTTATCAAGGCACGTTTCTGTGTAGAGTTTTATCAAGGCATGTTTCTGTGTAGAGCTTTATCAAGGCATGTTTCTGTGTAGAGCTTTATCAAGGCGTGTTTCTGTGTAGAGCTTTATCAAGGCATGTTTCTGTGTAGAGCTTTATCAAGGCATGTTTCTGTGTAGAGCTTTATCAAGGCATGTTTCTGTGTAGATCTTTATCAAGGCATGTTTCTGTGTAGAGCTTTATTAAAGCATGTTTCTGTGTAGAGCTTTATCATGCTTCTCAAGTCATACACAAAGCCTCTTTTGCAACCTGTCAATGCCTCAGGCTTGACAGGTGAGAGAGACGGGAGGTAAAGGGGAGATGGAGAGACGGACGGAAGCAAAGATATGGATGGAAAGGGTGATAGAGCACAAAAAATGACAGAGAGAGAGAGAGAGAGAGAGAGAGACTCATCATCAAACAAGATAATTTGTCTCCCTTGAATTATTATTATCAACTGTAATTAACTTGCCGGATATTGGGCTAATGTAATTGGCTTAATTAAAACAACAAGAACCATTAATGGCCGTCATACGAAGGACTCGCTAATTTGCAATGTAATGTGGTATAACGAGATATATTTTGTGTCTGCTGTGCAAATTGATATATATATAAATATATATATATATATATATATAATATATATATATATTATATATATATATATAATATATATATATAATATATATATATATATAATATATATATATATATATATATATATGTTATATTTGCGTAATGGTTGGTGGCGGCA
>NC_069400.1:17358981-17363981 GCF_026875155.1 Cherax quadricarinatus
GTGAGTGTGTGGGAGTGTGTGGGGTTGTGGGAGTGTGTGGGAGTGTGTGGGAGTGTTGGATGTGTGGGAGTGTGTGGGAGTGTGTGGAAATGGTGAAGTGTGTAGAGTGTGTGGGAGTGGAGTGTGTGGGAGTGTGTGTGAGTGTGTGGGAGTGTGTGGGAGTTGTGGGAGTGTGTGTGAGTGTGTGAAGGTGTGGAGTGTAGGAGTGTGGGAGTGTGTGGGAGTGTGTGGGAGTGTGGAGTGGTGTGAGTGTGTGGAGTGTGTGTGATGTGTGAAAGTGTGTAGGAGTATGTGGGAGTGTGTTGAGTGTGTGGAGTGCGTCGAGTGTGTGGAGTGTCTGGAGTGTGTGGGAGTGTGTGAGTGTGTGAAATGTGGGGAGTGGTGGATGTGGTGGGAGTGTGTGGAGTGTGTGGGAGTGTGTGGAGTGTGTGTAGTGTGTGAAAGTGTGTAGGAGTGTGTGGGAGTGTGTGGGAGTGTGTGGAGTGTGTGTGAGTGTGTGTGAGTGGTGGAGTGTGTGGAGTGTGGGGTGTGTGAAAGTGTGTGGGAGTGTCTGGGAGTGTGTGGAGTGGTGGGAGTGTGTGGGAGTGGGAAAGTGTGGGGAGTGTGTGGGAGTGTGTGGGATGTGTGTGTGAGTGTGTGAAAGTGTGTGGGAGTGTGTGGAGTGCGTGGAGTGTGTGGGAGTGTGTGTAGTGGTTGGAGTGTGTGTGAGTGTGTGGGAAGTGGTGAGTGTGGGAAAGTGTGTGGAGTGTGTGGGAGTGTGTGGGAGTGTGTGGGAGTGTGTGTGGTGTTGAAGTGTGTGGGAGAGCGTGGGATGTGTGGAGTGTGGGGAGTGGTGTTGGTGTGTGGAGTGTGGTGAGTGTGTGGAGTGTGTGTGAGTGAGTGGGAAATGTGAGTGGTGGGAGTTGTGTGAATGTGGTGGAGTGTGTGTGAGTGGTGGAGTGTGTAGAGTGTGTGGAGTGGGGGGAGTGTGAGTGTGTGGGAGTGTGTGGGAGTGTGTGGGAGTAGTGTGGTGTGGGAGTGTGTGAGGATGTGTGGAGTGGTGTGGTGTGTGGAGTGTGTGTGATGTGTGGAAAGTGTGGGAGTGGGGGGTGTGGAGTGTTGGGAGTGTGGGTGTGTGGGGTGTGTGGGAGTGTGTGGAGTGTGTGGGAGTGTGTGAGTGTGTGGGAAGTGTGTGTGAGTGGGAGTGTGTGGAGTGTGGGAGTGGTGAGTGGTGGGAGTGTGTGGATGTGTGAGTGTGTGGGAGTGGTGTGAGTGTGTTGGAGTGTGTGTGAGTGTGGGAGTGTGTGTGAGTGTGTGGGAGTGTGGTGAGTGTGTGGGAGTGTGTGTGGGTGTGTGGGAGTGTGTGTGAGTGTGTGGGAGTGTGTGGATGTGTGGGAGTGTGTGTGAGTGTGTGGGATGTGTGAGTGTGTGGGTAGTGTGTGGGAGTGTGTGGGAGTGGTGGGAGTGTGTGGGAGTGTGAGGGAGTGGGGTGTGTGTGGAGTGTGTGGAGTGGGAGTGTGTGTGAGTGTTGTGAGTGGTGTGAGTGTGTGGAGTGTGTGGGAGTGTGTGAGAGTGTTTGGATGTGTGGGAGTGTTTGGAGTGTTGGAGTGTGTGGGAGTGTGGTGAGTGTTGGGAGTGTGTGGAGAGTGTGGTGTGTTTGGAGTGGGAGTGTGTGGAAGTGTGGGTGTGTTGGTGGTGTGTGGGAGTGTGGTGGGAGTGTGGTGGTGGTGGAGTGGGGGTGTGTGTGGTGTGTGGGGAGTGTGGGGAGTGTGGGAGTGTGTGTGGGTGGTGTGTGGGGTGGAGTGGTGTGTGGAGTGGTGGGGTGTGTGTGAGTTGTGTGTGAGTGTGTGGGAGTGTGTGGAGTGTGGTGGGAGTGTGTGGAGTGGGGGTTGGAAATGTGTGTGGATGTGTGTGTGGGGTGGGAGTGTGGTGGGTGGGTGGTGGGAGTGGGGGAGTGTGTGGGTGTGGTGGGAGTGTTGTGGAGAGTGTGGGAGTGTGTGTGAGTGTGTGGGAGTGTGGGTGAGTGTGTGGGAATGTGTGGAGTGTGTGAGAGTGTGTGAGTGGGGTAGTGGTGGGTTGGGATGGGTAGTGTTGAGTTGTGTGAGGGTGGGTGTGTGTGAGGTGTGGGAGTGTGTGGGTATGAGTGTGGGAGTGTGGTAGTTGGTGGTGTGGGAGTAGTGTAGTGTGGTGTGTGGAGTGTGGTGGGAGTGTGTGAGTGTGTGGGGTGTGTGTGATGTGGGGTTTGGGAGGTGGTGTGTGGGTGTGGGGTGGAGGGTGGTGGTGGGGTGTGGGGGGGGGGAGGTGGTGTGTGTTGGGAAAGTGTTGGGAGTGTGTGGAGGTGGGAGTGTGGGGGTGGGGGGGTGGGGTTGTTAGTGTGTGTGAGGTGTGGGGTGTGGTGTGAGGTGTGTGATGTGTGGGAGTGTGTGGATGTGGGGGAGGGTGGAGTGTGGGGGTGGGGTAAATGGGTGAGGTGTGGGATTTGGGAGTGTGGGGTGGGGGGAGTTGTGGTGGGTGTGGAAATGTGTGGAGTGTGTTGGGAGGGTGGGTTTGTTGTGGGTTTGGGAGTGTGTGTGAGTGGGGGGGTTTGGGGTGGAGTGTGGGGGATGTGTGTGGTGTGTGGGGAGGTGTAGGTGGGGGAAGTGGGGAGTGTTTGGAGAGTGTGTGGATGGGAGGTGTTGGGTGTGGGGTGTGGGAGGTGGTGGGAGTGGTGGGAGTGGGTGGAATGTGTGGAGTGTGGGGAGTGGTGGGTGGAGGGAGTGTGTGGGGTGTGGTGGGGGAGGTTGGGGAGTGTTGGGGTGGTGGGAGTTTGAGTGAGTGTGGGGTGGGAGTGTGTGGAGTGTGTGAGCGTGTGTGAGAGTGTGTGGAGAGTTGTTGGAGTCTTGGAAGTGTGTGAGAGTTGTGTGGGGGTGTGGAGTTTTGGGAGTGTGTGTAGTGTGTGTTGGGGTGTGTGGGGGTGTGTGGGGAGTGTGTGGGAGTGTGTGGGAGTGTGTGGGAGTGTGTGGGAGTGTGTGAGAGTGTGTGGGAGTGTGTGGAGTGTGTGGGAGTGTGTGGGAGTGTTGTGAGAGTGTGAGAGTGTGTGAGTGTGTGTGGGAGTGAGTGGGAGTGTGTGGGGTGTGGGGAGTGAGGTGGGGTGTGTGTGTGTGGTGGTGTGGGAGTGTATGGGAGTGTGTGTGGAGTGTGTGTGAGTGTGTGAGAGTGTGTGAGAGTGTTGGGGGGAGTGGTGGGGAGTGTTGAGAGTGTGTGGGAGTGTTTTGGGTGTGTGTGGAGTGTGTGGGAGTGAGTGGAGTGTGTGTTGTGAGTGTGTGGGAGTGTGTGGATGTGTGGGAGTGAGTGGAGTGTGTGAGAGTGTATGGAGTGTGTGGGATGTGGTGGGATGTGTGTGGGAGTGTGTGGGAGTGTGTGGAGTGTGTGAGAGTGTGCGGGAGTGTGTGGGAGTGTGTGGGAGTGTTTGGGAGTGTGTGAGAGTGTGTGAGAGTGTGTGAAGAGTGTGTGAGAGTGTGTTGGAGTGTGTGGGAGTGTTGTGAGAGTGTGTGAGAGTGCGTGAGAGTGTGGTGGAGTGTGTGGGAGTGTGTGAGAGTGTGTGGGAGTGTGTGAGAGTGTGTAGGAGTGTATATGAGTGTGTGTGGGAGTGTGTAGGAGAGTGTGTGGGAATGTGTAGGAGAGTGTGTGGAAGTGTGTTGGAGAGTGTGACTGTCCAACAATAACAGTGTTGACATAGTTGCATGCAAGATGCCTAGTGTTGCATGTGTCCTTACTCAGCCACATCATCTAGGTGTGTTCATCGGTCTGTGACCACTGCACACACACACACAACCACACCTTCCAGGTCTGTGACCCCTGTACACACACACAATCACACCTTCCAGGTCTGTGACCATTGCACGCATACACAACCTCATCGTCCAGGTCTGTGACCACTGTGCACACACACTCAACCTCCTTTTCCAGGCCTGTGACCACTGGGCACAACACCCAACCTCATCTTCTAGGTCTGTGACCACTGCACACACACTCAACCTCATCTTCCAGGTCTATGACCACTGCACACACACACACAGCCTCATCTTCCAGGTCTGTAACCACAGATCCCACTTCTCAAATTCCCTGGCTATATTCCAGCAGTTGGCTTCGATGATTTTAAATGTTCGGTCTGTTTCCAGATAATTGATAACCGGTGAGCCGAGGGTGGCAACCAATCAGCTGACGTTATGGCTTGCTACTGACACGATTCTTCCTTAATTATTACTCTATGGTTCCTACTGCTGAGCCAGAGGTTAATCCAGACCTGACGAAGTACGCACGAATTCATGGGAATACACAGGAATACACGAGAGTGCATGGAAAAATGTACATGAGAGAGCTCTTAGATGTTCACACCGAGACTGTCTAATGAGAAAATTAAGTGAAGGAGAGGGAGAAGACGCATTTTAAGTTAAATTGTGCTTATGCCGTACATATTAGTTCGTCAGTTTCTGAGTGCTATATACTGAGGCTGTGGCCTTGGGAGTGTCGTTCCCGTGTTCCTGTGTGTACATAAACACAGAGCTGAACATAGTGTGGAGTATCTAAGTCATTTCTTGTGTACCTGTGCTTCATTCTTCCTCTAATTAAAGGTCTTGTTGGCGTGCCTCTCGCCATTTTTCCTCACCTAAGTAAAACGTGAACTGAACTGTAGTGCTAGTTGATGTAGTGTGTCTCTTTCAGTGCTAGATGTGATATAAAGAGTCTCTTTCAGTGCTGGATGTGATATAAAGAGTCTCTTTCAGTGCTAGATGTGATATAAAGAGTCTCTTTCAGTGCTAGATGTGATATAAAGAGTCTCTTTCAGTGCTGGATGTGATATAAAGAGTCTCTTTCAGTGCTGGATGTGATATAAAGAGTCTCTTTCAGTGCTAGATGTGATATAAAGAGTCTCTTTCAGCGCTAGATGTGATATAAAGAGTCTCTTTCAGTGCTAGATGTGATATAAAGAGTCTCTTTCAGTGCTAGATGTGATATAAAGAGTCTCTTTCAGTGCTAGA
>NC_069400.1:17368981-17373981 GCF_026875155.1 Cherax quadricarinatus
GTGAAGTACACATAACACAGTGAAGTACACACAACACACAGTGAAGTACACACAACACAGTGAAGTACACACAACACACAGTGAAGTACACACAACACAGTGAAGTACACACAACACACAGTGAAGTACACACAACACAGTGAAGTACACACAACACACAGTGAAGTACACATAACACACAGTGAAGTACACATAACACAGTGAAGTACACATAACACACAGTGAAGTACACATAACACACAGTGAAGTACACATAACACACAGTGAAGTACACACAACACACAGTGAAGTACACACAACACACAGTGAAGTACACATAACACAGTGAAGTACACACAACACACAGTGAAGTACACACAACACACAGTGAAGTACACATAACACAGTGAAGTACACACAACACACAGTGAAGTACACACAACACACAGTGAAGTACACATAACACACAGTGAAGTACACACAACACACAGTGAAGTACACATAACACAGTGAAGTACACACAACACACAGTGAAGTACACATAACACAGTGAAGTACACAATACACAGTGAAGTACACATAACACAGTGAAGTACACACAACACACAGTGAAGTACACATAACACACAGTGAAGTACACACAACACACAGTGAAGTACACATAACACAGTGAAGTACACACAACACACAGTGAAGTACACATAACACAGTGAAGTACACACAACACACAGTGAAGTACACATAACACAGTGAAGTACACAATACACAGTGAAGTACACATAACACAGTGAAGTACACACAACACACAGTGAAGTACACATAACACAGTGAAGTACACACAACACACAGTGAAGTACACATAACACAGTGAAGTACACAATACACAGTGAAGTACACACAACACACAGTGAAGTACACATAACACACAGTGAAGTACACACAACACACAGTGAAGTACACACAACACACAGTGAAGTACACATAACACAGTGAAGTACACACAACACACAGTGAAGTACACATAACACACAGTGAAGTACACACAACACACAGTGAAGTACACACAACACACAGTGAAGTACACATAACACAGTGAAGTACACATAACACAGTGAAGTACACATAACACACAGTGAAGTACACACAACACACAGTGCAAACAAGTAAGCACATAACACACAGTGAAGTACACATAACACAGTGAAGTACACACAACACACAGTGAAGTAACAAAAAACACATCAACACAGTGAAGTACACATAACACACAGTGAAGTACACACAACACCACAGTGAAGTAACAACACAACAACACACAGTGAAGTACACATAACACACAGTGAAGTACACATAACACAGTGAAGTACACACAACACACAGTGAAGTACACATAACACACAGTGAAGTACACATAACACAGTGAAGTACACACAACACACAGTGAAGTACACATAACACACAGTGAAGTACACACAACACACAGTGAAGTACACATAACACAGTGAAGTGCACACAACACACAGTGAAGTACACATAACACACAGTGAAGTACACATAACACAGTGAAGTACACATAACACAGTGAAGTGCACATAACACACAGTGAAGTACACACAACACACAGTGAAGTACACATAACACACAGTGAAGTACACATAACAGTGAAGTGCACATAACACACAGTGAAGTACACATAACAGTGAAGTACACATAACACACAGTGAAGTACACAAACACACAGTAGAAGTAACACATAACACACAGTGAAGTACACATAACACAGTGAAAAAAAGTGGCACACAACACACAGTGAAGTACACATAACACAAAACACAACGTGAAGTACACATAACACACAGTGAAGTACACATAACAGTGAAGTGCACATAACACACAGTGAAGTACACATAACAGTGAAGTGCACATAACACACAGTGAAGTACACACAACACACAGTGAAGTACACATAACACACAGTGAAGTACACATAACAGTGAAGTGCACATAACACACAGTGAAGTACACACAACACACAGTGAAGTAACACATAACACACAGTGAAGTACACATAAACAGTGAAGTGCACATAACACACAGTGAAGTACACACAACACACAGTGAAGTACACATAACACACAGTGAAGTACACATAACACACAGTGAAGTACACATAACACACAAAGTGAAGTACACACAACACACAGTGAAGTACACATAACACACAGTGAAGTACACATAACACACAGTGAAGTACACATAACACACAGTGAAGTACACATAACACACAGTAGAAGTACACATAACACACAGTGAAGTACACACAACACACAGTGAAGTACACATAACACACAGTGAAGTACACATAACACACAGTGAAGTACACACAACACACAGTGAAGTACACATAACACACAGTGAAGTACACATAACACACAGTGAAGTACACACAACACACAGTGAAGTACACATAACACACAGTGAAGTGCACATAACACACAGTGAAGTACACATAACACACAGTGAAGTGCACATAACACACAGTGAAGTACACATAACACACAGTGAAGTACACATAACACACAGTGAAGTGCACATAACACACAGTGAAGTGCACATAACACACAGTGAAGTACACACAACACACAGTGAAGTACACAACACACAGTGAAGTACACAACACACAGTGAAGTACACATAACACACCGTGAAGTACACATAACACACAGTGAAGTACACATAACACACAGTGAAGTACACATAACACACAGTGAAGTACACACAACACACAGTGAAGTACACATAACACACAGTGAAGTACACACAACACACAGTGAAGTACACATAACACACCGTGAAGTACACATAACACACAGTGAAGTACACATAACACACAGTGAAGTACACATAACACACAGTGAAGTACACATAACACACAGTGAAGTACACACAACACACAGTGAAGTACACATAACACACAGTGAAGTACACACAACACACAGTGAAGTACACATAACACACCGTGAAGTACACATAACACACAGTGAAGTACACATAACACACAGTGAAGTACACATAACACACAGTGAAGTACACATAACACACAGTGAAGTACACACAACACACAGTGAAGTACACATAACACACAGTGAAGTACACATAACACACAGTGAAGTACACATAACACATCGTGAAGTACACATAACACACAGTGAAGTACACATAACACACAGTGAAGTACACATAACACACAGTGAAGTACACATAACACACAGTGAAGTACACACAACACACAGTGAAGTACACATAACACACAGTGAAGTACACACAACACACAGTGAAGTACACATAACACACCGTGAAGTACACATAACACACAGTGAAGTACACATAACACACAGTGAAGTACACATAACACACAGTGAAGTACACATAACACACAGTGAAGTACACATCAACACACAGTGAAGTACACATAACACACAGTGACGTACACACAACACACAGTGAAGTACACATAACACACCGTGAAGTACACATAACACACAGTGAAGTACACATAACACAGTGAAGTACACATAACACACAGTGAAGTACACACAACACACAGTGAAGTACACATAACACACAGTGAAGTACACACAACACACAGTGAAGTACACACAACACACAGTGAAGTACACATAACACACAGTGAAGTACACATAACACACAGTGAAGTACACACAACACACAGTGAAGTACACATAACACACAGTGAAGTACACATAACACACAGTGAAGTACACACAACACACAGTGAAGTACACATAACACACAGTGAAGTACACACAACACACAGTGAAGTACACATAACACAGTGAAGTACACACATGATGAGGTAGCGTGAATAACACTGCCTCTGAACCTTCACTTGGCTGAGAGCTTCACTGATTAACCCTCTCATTACCAAGCAAATATAAACTTCTTTTTCTATCTTCTTCCTCTACTTCTTCTTCTTCTTCTTCTTCTTCTTCTTCTTCTTCTTCTTCTTCTTCTTCTTCTTCTTCTTCTTCTTCTTCTTCTTCTTCTTCTTCGTTGTCTTCTTCTTTACTAACAACTTCGGAATGGTACACTCTCATGTTATCTTGGCAAACCCACTCCCCTGACGAACTAAGTTTGTGGAATGGAAGCTTGGTTAAATCCGTTCATTCGAGAGAGGAAGATAGTGAGAGAGAGAGAGAGAGAGAGAGAGAGGAGAGAGAGAGAGAGAGAGAGAGAGAGAGAGAGAGAGAGAGAGAGAGAGAGAGAGAGAGATACCTCGCTGAACCGCTCTCAGAGAAGATGAACTGGCTTTTCGGTTGCGTCTTAGCGTGGCTTATAGGAGGGGTTATCCGGCCCAGGGATGGGCTTTCAAAGATTTATGACCCGGAAGCCGGGCAATCTTGGGAGACGCTTCGGTGCCTTGAAGACGCTCTGATTGTCGTGCTTGTTCCCTGGGATAGTTAGCTACTCACTGTGTCTGAGTAGCTATCTTAGTTCCCTAAGTGTCACAAAATATTCATGCAAATAACAACACTAACATTAATAATAATAATAATAATAATAATAATAATAATAATAATATTATTATTATTATTATTATTATTATTATTATTATTATCATCATCATTAATTATAATAGTAATTATAGAGGAGTAATAATAATAATAATTATATTATTATTATTATTATTGATAGCAGTAATAATAATTGCAATAATAATAATAATAGAGAAAATAATCATAATAGTAATAAAAACAGCAACAATAATAATAATAATAATAATAATAATAATAATAATAATAATAATAATAATAATAATAATAATAATAATAATAATAATAATAATAATAACAATAATAATAATAATAGCAATAATTGTAGTAGTAATGAAATAATAACAGCAATAATAATAATAATAACTGATGGGCTTAGCATCGTTTTGTTTATTCTCCCCTACTTTTATTACCCATTTTATCTCCCCTTCCGTTCTCTGTTCATGA
>NC_069400.1:17378981-17388981 GCF_026875155.1 Cherax quadricarinatus
TATGATATCATTCTGGTGATACTTGATGCGTGTTTAACATAACTAATCACTCCCTCCAATCATCCAGTAGTTGTGTATTCAATTAATATGAATATTTTTTACTAATTCCAATCATCCAGTCACTTTCACATAGCTGCACTGGTTCCAATCATCCAGTCACTTTCACATAACTCCACTGTTTCCAATCATCCACTTTCACATAGCTGCACTGTTTCCAATCATCCAGTCACTTTCACATAGATGCAATGGTTCCAATCATCCAGTCACTTTCACATACCTGCACTGGTTCCAATCATCCAGTCACTTTCACATAGCTGCACTGTTTTCAATCATCCAGTCACTTTCACATAGCTGCACTGTTTCCAATCATCCAGTCACTTTCACATAGATGCAATGGTTCCAATCATCCAGTCACTTTCACATAGCGGCACTGTTTCCAATCATCCAGTCACTTTCACATAGCTGCACTCTTTCCAATCACCCAGTCACTTTCACATAGCTGCACTGTTTCCAATCATCCAGTCACTTTCACATAGCTGCACTGGTTCCAATCATCCAGTCACTTTCACATAGCTGCACTGTTTTCAATCATCAAGTCACTTTCACATACCTACACTGGTTCCAATCATCCAGTCACTTTCACATGGCTGCACTGTTTTCAATCATCCAGTCACTTTCACATACCTGCACTGGTTCCAATCATCCAGTCACTTTCACATAGCTGCAATGGTTCCAATCATCCAGTCACTTTCACATAGCTGCACTGGTTCCAATCATCCAGTCACTTTCACATAGCTGCACTGTTTCCAATCATCCAGTCACTTTCACATAGCTGCACTGTTTCCAATCATCCAGTCACTTTCACATAGATCCACTGTTTCCAATCATCCAGTCACTTTCACACAGCTGCACTGTTTCCAATCATCCAGTCACTTTCACATAGCTGCACTGTTTCCAATCATCCAGTCACTTTCACATAGCTGCAATGGTTCCAATCATCCAGTCACTTTTACATAGCTGCACTGTTTCCAATCATCCAGTCACTTTCATCTAGCTGTAATGGTTCCAATCATCCAGTCACTTTCACATAGCTGCACTGTTTTCAATCGTCCAGTCTCTTTCACATAGCGGCAATGGCTCCAATCATCCAGTCACTTTCACATAACTGCACTGTTTTCAATCATCCAGTCACTTTCACATAACTGCACTGTTTTCAATCATCCAGTCACTTTCACATAGCTCCACTGTTTCCAATCATCCAGTCACTTTCACATAGCTGCAATGGTTCCAATCATACAGTCACTTTCACATAGCTGCAATGGTTCCAATCATCCAATCACTTTCACATAGCTGTACTGTTTCCAATCATCCAGTCACTTTCACATAGCTACAATGGTTCCAATCATCCAGTCACTTTCACATAGCTGCACTGTTTTCAATCATCCAGTCTCTTTCACATAGCTGCAATGGTTCCAATCATCCAGTCACTTTCACATAGCTGCACTGTTTCCAATCATCCAGTCACTTTCACATAGCTGCAATGGTTCCAATCATCCAGCCACTTTTACATAGCTGCACTGTTTCCAATCATCCAGTCACTTTCATCTAGATGTAATGGTTCCAATCATCCAGTCACTTTCACATAGCTGCACTGTTTTCAATCGTCCAGTCTCTTTCACATAGCGGCAATGGTTCCAATCATCCAGTCACTTTCACATAACTGCACTGTTTTCAATCATCCAGTCACTTTCACATAACTGCACTGTTTTCAATCATCCAGTCACTTTCACATAGCTCCACTGTTTCCAATCATCCAGTCACTTTCACATAGCTGCAATGGTTCCAATCATACAGTCACTTTCACATAGCTGCAATGGTTTCAATCATCCAGTCACTTTCACATAGCTGCACTGTTTCCAATCATCCAGTCACTTTCACATAGCTACAATGGTTCCAATCATCCAGTCACTTTCACATAGCTGCACTGTTTTCAATCATCCAGTCTCTTTCACATAGCTGCAATGGTTCCAATCATCTAGTCACTTTCACATAGCTGCACTGTTTTCAATCATTCAGTCACTTTCATATAGCTGCAATGGTTCCAATCATCCAGTCACTTTCACATAACTGCACTGTTTCAAATCATCCAGTCACTTTCACATAGCAGCACTGTTTCCAATCATCCAGTCACTTTCACATAGTTGCACTGTTTCCAATCATCCAGTCACTTTCACATAGCTGCACTGTTTCCAATCATCCAGTCACTTTCACATAGCTCCACTGTTTTCAATCATCCAGTCACTTTCACATAGCTGTAATGGTTCCAATCATTCAGTCACTTTCACATAGCTGCACTGTTTCCAATCATCCAGTCACTTTCACATAGCTGCACTGTTTCCAATCATCCAGTCACTTTCACATAGCTGCACTGTTTCCAATCATCCAGTCACTTTCACATAGCTGCACTGTTTCCAATCATCCAATCACTTTCACATAGCTCCACTGTTTCCAATCATCCAGTCACTTTCACATAGCTGCACGGTTTCCAATCATCCAGTCACTTTCACATAGCTGCACTGTTTCCAATCATCCAGTCACTTTCACATAGCTGCAATGGTTCCAATCATCCAGTCACTATCTCACATGATTACTTTTACTGTCTCCAGTAATGTTAACATTACACTGAACATTAAGACTGATGCTACTAGGTTTCTTGATGAGCAAGAAGAGAGACTTTTAGAGAGCTCGGCTCACAACGGAAGAAACCTGGGTTCGATTCTCAGGCAGGGTGAAGCATCAGCCGAACCTCGTTATACTTGCTTTTCCTGTTTACCTAGCAATATGTAGGTACCTCGGTGTTAGTCATTTTACACCTGCCTCATTTGTTCACCTAGCAGTAAGTAGGTGCCTGATTGTTAGTCACCTTACATCTTCTTCCTCTGTTCACCTAGCAGTAAGTAGGTGCCTGATTGTTAGTCACCTTACACCTGCTTCCTCTGTTCGCCTAGCAGTAAGTAGGTACCGGGGTGTTAATCACCTTATACCTGTTGTCCCTATTTGCCTAACAGTAAGTAGGTACCTGAGGGTTATTTACCTTACACCTGCTGCCTTTGTTTACCAAGCAGTAAGTAGGTACCTAGGTGTTAGTGTAATTTTGTGGGTGGCATCCTGGGGGTTAATTGCCTATTTTAAATTGATCTGAGCTTTGATACAAGAGTAAGTATGATAATGGCTCTTATCTTGTGAGATGAGGCATGGTAACATATTTGAATCCGTAAATTCATCTGGTCATTTCGTAGATTTTGCAGCGTTGAGTAGTGGGGGAGAGTGGAAGGAGAAAATTACCAGAGAATGGTGGGGGTGGGGCTGGTGGTGGTGTGGGGGTGGTGGTGGGGGTGGTGGTGGTGATTGTGGTAAGGTGATGGTGGTGACTGGGGAGTGGATAGTGATAGTGGTAATTCGAGGGAGTGTTTATTACCCTTGCTTGTTTTCTCTCTCTGTCTGTCTCTGTCTGTCTGTCTGTCTGTCGTCTCTCTCTTTTCTTCTTCTCCGTCTTCTTCTCTTCTCCTCTCTCTTCTTCTCCCCTCTCTCTCTCTCTCCTTCCCTCTCTCTCCTCCTCTCTCTCTCTCTCTCTCTCTTCCTAAAAGAATCTTCTTGCTGTCTCTCTTTTTTTAATGATGCAACGTTGGATTGTGGGGTCGACCAGTGCCAGGCAACCTCTTACTTCTTCCACGGAGGACGACACAGAAATGACGCTCCACTTGTGTGAGAATTGTGCTCGTGTAAATTTTGTGGAAGTGAATTTTGTCTGTGGGAATTTTGTTTGTGGGAATTTGGTTTGCCTGATTTTTTTTCCTGTTGCGGAATTTTGCTTTTCAATTGTGTGTTATTGTTTGCGGTTGAGGGGGTCGAGTCACAGCTCATGGTGCCCACCTCATAAACTTTTTACGGTATTTGTATAATTGTTGCGTGAATGTATGGTGTGTGTATGTTCAGGAATGTGTATAACAGATTAAGTGAGCACTGAAGTTGAAAGCCTGGTTTAGAGCACGAGCCTGGTACACAGACCTGGCTCACACAGAAGCCTGGTTCAGACCATGAGCCTGGTACACAGACCACAGCTCTCTCTCTCTCTCTCTCTCTCTCTCTCTCTCTCTCTCTCTCTTCTCTCTCTCTCTCTCTCTCTCTCTCTCTCTTCTCTCTCTCTCTCTCTCTCTCTCTCTCTCTCTCTCTCTCTCTCTCTCTCTCTCTCCTATCACAAGATATCTACGACAAGAATTTCCACGGTGTTGGAAGGGAAATTTCCCCGTTAGTGTGACAAAGTCCCTTCATTGTGTGAGAAAGTTCCCCGATACCGCAGCATAATTCCCTAGTTACTTCACAAAATTACCCTGCATTATGACACCATTGCATAATTCCCCTAATTTTCTTCTTAAGAAATTCGGTTCACACTACGAGAAAAATTATATTATTATTATTATTATTATTATTATTATTTTTATTATATATATATAATATATATATATATATATATATATATATATATATAAATATATATATATATATATATATATATATGCAATAAGATCACAGTAAACAGGTGATTTCAAAATATGCAAAACAACCACTCTGAAAGAATAGAGAAATTCCAAGCGCTTTCGTGACTACTCACATTATCATAGTTCCTTGATAATGTGAGTAGTCACGAAAGCGCTTGGAATTTCTCTATTCTTTCACAGTGGTTGTTTTGCATATTCTGAAATCACCTGTTTACTGTGATCCTATTGCATATATATATATATATATATATATATATATATATATATATGTATATATATATTTCTCCTAGTGTGAAGCGAATTTCTTAAGACAAAAATTAGGGCAATTATGCAATGGTGTCATAATACAGGTGGTAGGCAGGTAGGAAGGTAGGCAGACAGATATATACGCAGATAAGCAGGCAGACCGTCACACAGGTAGGCAGACGGGTAATTAGGTAGGCAGGCAGGCAAGTGTGAAGGCAGGCGGGTAATTAGGTAGGTAGGAAGCAAATCAGATAAATGTGAAGGCAGGCGGGTAATTAGGTAGGTAGGACGCTAGGTAGGCAAGTGTGAAGGAAGGCAGGTAATTAGGTAGGTAGGTAGCTAGGCAAGCAAGTGTGAAGGCAGGCAGGAAACCAAGCAGGCAGGAAGGCAGGCAGGCAGATAGGCAAGCAGGCAGGCAGGAAGGCAGGCGGGTAATTAGGTAAGTAGGAAGCTAGGCAGGCAAGTGTGAAGGCAGACAGGAAACCAGGCAGGCAAGAAGGCAGGCAGGCAGATAGGCAAGTAGGCAGGCAGGAAGGCAGGAAGACAGGGAGGCATGCAGGAAGGCAGGCAGGGAGGCAGGCAAAAAGGCAGGAAGGCAGGAAGGCAGGCAGGAAGGCAGGAAGGAAGGAAGGAAGGAAGGAAGGCAGGCAGGAAGGCAGGAAGACAGGGAGGCAGGCAGGCAGGCAGGAAGGCAGGAAGACAGGGAGGCAGACAGGCAGGAAGGCAGGAAAAACAGGGAGGCAGGCAGACAGGAAGGCAGGAAGACAGAGAGGCAGGAAGGCAGGAAGGCAGGTAGGCAGGAAGGCAGGAAGGCAGGAAGGCAGGAAGGCAGGCATGAAGGCAGGAAGGCAGGAAGGCAGGAAGACAGGGAGGCAGGCAGAAAGGCACGAAGACAGGGAGACAGGCAGGCAAGAAGGCAGGAAGACAGGGAGGCAGGCAGGCAGGAAGGCAGGAAGACAGGAAGGCAGGAAGGCAGGAAGACAGGGAGGCAGGCAGACAGGAAGGCAGGGAGACAGAGAGGCAGGAAGGCAGGAAGGCAGGAAGGCAGGGAGGCAGGTAGGCAGGAAGGCAGGAAGACAGGGAGGCAGGCAGGCAGGAAGGCAGGAAGACAGGGAGGCAGGCAGGCAGGAAGGCAGGAAGACAGGGAGGCAGGCAGGCAGGCAGGCAGGAAGGCAAGAAGGCAGGGAGGCAGGAAGACAGGAAGACATGGAGGCAGGCAGGCAGGAAGGCAGAAAGGCAGGAAGGCAGGGAGGCAGGAAGGCAGGAAGACAGGGAGGCAAGCAGGCAGAAAGACAGGAAGACAAAGAGGCAGGAAGGCAAGAAACCAGGAAGGCAGGCAGGAGGGAAGGCAGGAAGACAGGGAGGCAGGCAGGCAGGAAGGCAGGAAGGAAGGAAGGAAGGAAGGCAGGCAGGAAGGCAGGAAGGCAGACAGGGAGGCAGGCAGAAAAGCATAAAGAGAGGAAGGCAGGTAGGCAGGAAGGCAGGAAGGCAGGAAGACAGGGAGGCAGGCAGGCAGGCAGGAAGGTAGGAAGGAAGGAAGGAAGGAAGGCAGGCAGGAAGGCAGGAAGGCAGGCAGGGAGGCAGGCAGAAAAGCGGGAAGAGAGGAAGGCAGGTAGGCAGTAAGGCAGGAAGGCAGGAAGACAGGGAGGCAGGCAGGCAGGCAGGAAGGCAGGAAGACAGGGAGGCAGGCAGACAGGAAGGCAGGAAGACAGAGAGGCAGGAAGGCAGGAAGACAGGTAGGCAGGAAGGCAGGAAGGCAGGAAGGCAGGCAGGCAGGCAGAAAGGCACGAAGACAGGGAGACAGGCAGGCAAGAAGGCAGGAAGACAGGGAGGCAGGTAGGCAGGAAGGCAGGAAGACAGGGAGGCAGGCAGGCAGGAAGTCAGGAAGACAGGGAGGCAGGCAGGCAGGCAGGCAGGCAGGAAGGCAGGAAGGCAGGGAGACAGGAAGACAGGAAGACATGGAGGCAGGCAGGCAGGAAGGCAGAAAGGCAGGAAGGCAGGGAGGCAGGAAGGCAGAAAGACAGGGAGGAAAGCAGGCAGGAAGGCAGGAAACCAGGAAGGTAGGCACGCGGAAGGCAGGAAGACAGGGAGGCAGGCACGCAGGAAAGCAGGAAGACAGGGAGGCAGCCAGGCAGGAAGGCAGGAAGACAGGGAGGCAGGCAGACAGGAAGACAGGGAGGCATGCAGGCAGGAAGGCAGGAAGGCAGGCAGGCAGGCAGGCAGGAAGGAAGGCAGGAAGGCAGAAAGGCAGGAAGGCAGGCAAGCAGGCAGGCAGGAAGACAGGCAGGCAGGCAGGCAGGAAGGCAGGAAGGCAGGAAGGCAGGCAGGCAGGCAGGCAGGCAGGCAGGAAGGCAGGAAGGCAGGAAGGCAGGAAGGCAGGAAGGCAGGAAGGCAGGGAGGCAGGAAGGCAGGAAGACAGGGAGGCAGGCAGGCAGGAAGGCAGGAAGGCAGGAAGGCAGGCAGGCAGGCAGGCAGGCAGGCAGGAAGGCAGGAAGGCAGGAAGGCAGGGAGGCAGGAAGGCAGGAAGACAGGGAGGCAGGCAGGCAGGAAGGAAGGCAGGAAGGCAGGCAGGCAGGCAGGCAGGCAGGCAGGAAGGCAGGAAGGCAGGCAGGCAGGCAGGCAGGAAGGAAGGCAGGAAGGCAGAAAGGCAGGAAGGCAGGCAAGCAGGCAGGCAGGAAGACAGGGAGGCAGGCAAGTAGGAAGGCAGGAAGGCAGGAAGGCACGAAGGCAGGCAGGCAGGCAGGCAGGCAGGCAGGCAGAAAGGCAGGAAGGCAGGCAGGCAGGAAGGCAGGAAGGCAGGGAGGCAGGAAGGCAGGAAGACAGGGAGGCAGGAAGGCAGGAAACCAGGAAGGCAGGCAGGCGGGAAGGCAGGAAGACAGGGATGTAGGCAGGCAGGAAGGTAGGAAGACAGGGAGACAGCCAGGCAGGAAGACAGGAAGACAAGGAGGCAGGCAGACAAGAAGACAGGGAGGCAGGCAGGCAGGAAAGCAGGAAGGCAGAAAGGCAGGAAGGCAGGCAAGCAGGCAGGCAGGAAGACAGGGAGGCAGGCAGGCAGGAAGGCAGGAAGGCAGGAAGGCAGGAAGGCAGGAAGGCAGGCAGGCAGGCAGGCAGGCAGGCAGGCAGGAAGGCAGGAAGGCAGGAAGGCAGGAAGGCAGGAAGGCAGGCAGGGAGGCAGACAGGAAGGCAGGAAGGCAGGAAGGCACGTTAAGATAGGTATTCAGGATGAGGCTTCATTGTAACATACAGTAGTGGGCAAGTGGGAGGAAGGGAAAGAGAGAGAGGGGAAGGAGGGAAGGAGGGAGAGAAGGAAGAAGGGAGGAAGATGGAGAGAATACTCCAACCTCCACTCCCCTCCATCACTCCATCACTCCCCAGGGGCGTGAGAAGATGAAGAAATATTTTATTACAAGTGGAGAAAAATCTTAAGATTCTGAAAGGCATTGTGTGTGTGTGTGTGTGTGTGTGTGTGTGTGTGTGTGTGTGTGTGTGTGTGTGTGTGTGTGTGTGTGTGTGTGTGAGTGTGTGTGTGTGTGTGTGTGTGTGTGTGTGTGTGTGTGTGTGTGTGTGTGTGTGTACTCACCTAATTGTACTCACCTAATTGTGGTTGCAGGGGTCGAGACTCAGCTCCTGGCCCCGCCTCTTCACTGATCGCTACTGGATCCTCTCTCTCTCTGCTTCCTGAGCTTTGTCATACCTCTTCTTAAAACTATGTATGGTTCCTGCCTCCACTACTTCACTTGCTAGGCTATTCCACTTGCTGACAACTCTATGACTGAAGAAATACTTCCTAACGTCCCTGTGACTCGTCTGAGTCTTCAGCTTCCAGTTGTGACCCCTTGTCCCTGTGTCCCCTCTCTGGAACATCCTATCTCTGTCCACCTTATCTATTCCCCGCAGTATCTTGTATGTCGTTATCATGTCTCCCCTGACCCTTCTGTCCTCCAGTGTCGTCAGTCCGATTTCCCTTAACCTTTCCTCGTACGACATTCCCTTGAGCTCTGGGACTAGCCTTGTTGCAAACCTTTGTACTTTCTCTAACTTCTTGACGTGCTTGACCAGGTGTGGGTTCCAGACTGGTGCTGCATACTCCAGTATGGGCCTAACATACACAGTGTACAGTGTCTTGAACGATTCCTTATTGAGGTATCGGAACGCTATTCTCAGGTTTGCCAGGCGCCCGTATGCTGCAGCGGTTATTTGGTTGATGTGTGCCTCCGGTGATGTACTCGGTGTTATGGTCACCCCAAGGTCTTTCTCCCTGAGTGAGGTCTGTAGTCTTTGTCCACCTAGCCTATATTCTGTCTGCGGTCTTCTTTGCCCCTCCCCAATCTTCATGACTTTGCATTTGGCTGGATTGAATTCGAGGAGCCAGTTACTGGACCACATGTCCAGCCTCTCCAGGTCTCTTTGCAGTCCTGCCTCATCCTCGTCCGATTTAATTCTTCTCATCAACTTCACGTCATCTGCGAACAGGGACACTTCAGAGTCTATTCCTTCCATCATGTCGTTCACATATATCAAAAATAGCACTGGTCCTAGAACTGACCCCTGTGGGACCCCGCTCGTAACAGGCGCCCACTGTGATACCTCTTCACGTACCATGACTCGTTGCTGCCTCCCTGTCAGGTATTCCCTTATCCATTGCAGTGCCCTTCCTTTTATGTGTGCCTGATCCTCCAGCTTCTGCACTAATCTCTTGTGGGGAACTGTGTCAAAGGCCTTCCTGCAGTCTAGGAAAACGCAATCTACCCAACCCTCTCTCTGTGTGTGTGTGTGTGTGTGTGTGTGTGTGTGTGTGTATGTGTCTGTCTGTCTGTCTGTGTGTGTACTCACCTAGTTTAGGTTGCAGGGGTCGAGAACAAGCTCCTGGCCCCGCCTCTTCACTGGTCGCTACTAGGTTACTCTCCCTGAACCGTGAGCTTCATCATACCTCTCCTTAAAGCTATGTATGGATCCTGCCTCCACTACATCGCTTCCCAAACTATTCCACTTCCTGACTACTCTGTGGCTGAAGAAATACTTCCTAACATCCCTGTGATTCATCTGTGTCTTTAACTTCCAACTGTGTCCCCTTGTTGCTGTGTCCCATCTCTGGAACATCCTGCCTTTGTCCACCTTGTCAGTTCCGCTCAGTATTTTGTATGTCGTTATCATGTCCCCCTATCTCTCCTGTCCTCCAGTATCGACAGGTTGAT
>NC_069400.1:17393981-17400274 GCF_026875155.1 Cherax quadricarinatus
GCAAAAATCACAATTTCTATTGATATTTGTTATGCCTCAACGGAATATTTGAAATATTCGGTCATTTTTTTTCCAAATGTAGAATCCCAGCGTTTTCCTCCCAATTTTCAAAATACTTTTGCAACGTCATATCTACTTCGATGAATCCACTTACCAATTCACCACATCCAGAATCTATGCTTCGCATCCACCTGGGAATTATATCTATCTACGAGTAAACGGAGGAGACGGGGATTCGATCCGTAATCCTGGCATGAATCAAGTCTTCTGCGTGCCATGGCTCGAGTCTAGGTCCATTCTTTTTTTTATTAACATTGGTTCATTACGGCTCATCTCGAGGCCGTTTACCCAGGTCTCAGCTCCACGTCCCACCACCTTCATAGAATAGCACTTTGTTCTGGTCAGTTTCTTCTATAAGTGTCTCGTTCAAACTGCAGTTTGTGATCCGTGTTGACAAGTTTCAGCCCAGAAAATTTGTCTTCTACCATCATATGCAAAAGTGGTTCCAGATCCATATTCTTAATCATTCTTACTTACAAACTCCAGTTATCCATTACCCCCATCACCTCCAGACTCCAGTTCCTAACACACCATCCATTACCCCCATCACTTCCAGACTCCAGTTCCTAACACACCAGCCATTACCTCCATCACCTCCAGACTCCAGTTCCTAACACACCATCCATTACCCCCATCACTTCCAGACTCCAGTTCCTAACACACCATCCATTACCTCCATCACCTCCAGACTCCAGTTCCTAACACACCATCCATTACCCCATCACTTCCAGACTCCAGTTCCTAACACACCATCCATTACCACCATCACCTCCAGACTCCAGTTCCTAACACACCATCCATTACCACCATCACCTCCAGGCTCCAGTTCCTAACACACCATCCATTACCTCCATCACCTCCAGACTCCATTTCCTATCACACCATCCATTACCTCCATCACCTCCAGACTCCAGTTTCTAACACACCATCCATTACCTCCATCACCTCCAGACTTCAGTTTCTAACACACCATCCATTACCTTCGTCACCTCCAGACTTCAGTTTCTAACACACCATCCATTACCTCCATCACCTCCAGACTTCAGTTTCTAACACACCATCCATTACCTCCATCACCTCCAGACTTCAGTTTCTAACACACCATCCATTACCCCCATCACCTCCAGACTCCAGTTTCTAACACACCATCCATTACCACCATCACCTCCAGCTCCAGTTCCTAACACACCATCCATTACCACCATCACCTCCAGACTCCATTTCCTATCACACCATCCATTACCTCCATCACCTCCAGACTCCAGTTTCTAACACACCATCCATTACCTCCATCACCTCCAGACTTCAGTTTCTAACACACCATCCATTACCTCCATCACCTCCAGACTTCAGTTTCTAACACACAATCCATTACCTCCATCACCTCCAGACTCCAGTTCCTAACACACCATCCATTATCTCCATCACCTCCAGACTCCAGTTCCTAACACACCATCCATTATCTCCATCACCTCCAGACTCCAGTTCCTAACACACCATCCATTATCTCCATCACCTCCAGACTCCAGTTTCTAACACACCATCCATTACCTCCATCACCTCCAGACTTCAGTTTCTAACACACCATCCATTACCTTCATCACCTCCAGACTTCAGTTTCTAACACACCATCCATTACCTCCATCACTTCCAGACTTCAGTTTCTAACACACCATCCATTCCTCCATCACCTCCAGACTTCAGTTTCTAACACACCATCCATTACCCCCATCACCTCCAGACTCCAGTTTCTAACACATCATCCATTACCTCCATCACCTCCAGACTTCAGTTTCTAACACACAATCCATTACCTCCATCATCTCCAGACTTCAGTTTCTAACACACCATCCATTACCTCCATCACCTCCAGACTACAGTTCCTAACACACCCTCCATCACCTCCAGACTTCAGTTTCTAACACACCATCCATTACCTCCATCACCTCCAGACTCCAGTTCCTAACACACCATCCATTACCTCCATCACCTCCAGACTTCAGTTCCTAACACACCATCCATTACCCTCATCACCTCCAGACTTCAGTTCCTAACACACCATCCATTACCTCCATCACCTCCAGACTTCAGTTCCTAACACACCATCCATTACCCTTATCACCTCCAGACTTCAGTTTCTAACACACCATCCATTTCCTCCATCACCTCCAGACCCCGTTTCTAGCTATCCCTACCTGGTATACCTTTTGGTCTCACCCGTCTGTCTGACGTTCACAAAGCTCTCTCAGGCTTCTGTAACATCTGTGCTCTATATCACCTGCGTTACCCAGCCAATAATACAGGAAAAAACGCAAATGCGTTAGCTTCAGATGGAAGTGCAATTTGCACTCTGGAATTTCGCATCAGACTCGCAGCGCAGGCCAGGAAAAGTCTCATCAGTGAGCCTTTGGTTGCGAGACTGACAGAGAGATGTTTCTCACCTCGCGGGAATACTGAGATAGAGAGAAAGAGAGAGAGAGAGAGAGAGAGGACATTGGGGGAAAAAAAAGGGACAGAAAAGTTAGGGAAAGAGTTGGGAATATTAGAGAAATAAGGGATAAAATTGATGGAAAAGAGTTTGGAAAATTACGAAAAAAAAGAGACAGAAACGAAAGAAAAAAGTTGGGAAAATTAAAAAAAAATAGGACAGAAAAGGAAGAATAAGAAAAATAATGGGTTAAGAAAAGGAGGAAAGAAACGAAAGCTAAAGATAAGAAAGAGAAGATAAAAAAAAAGGGGGTAACCGGGAAGAGGGAAGGAAAAGAAAAGGAAAAAGAAAACGAACAAAAACGGATGAACCAAAAGAAAAAAAAATAGAAACGAACTGAAAAGAGAAAGAACGAAAAAAAAAAAAAGATACTTGAAACTGAACACATTAACGAAAGTATATAACCAAAAAATATATAAAAGTTGGTTAATGGAAGTCTTACGGGGGGGGGGAAATGAGCGAAAATAAATGGGAAATTCAGGGAAGCCTATTTACTTTCACTCGTATTTAAATTTATGATCCAGTTTTGTTTTTTTTTCAAAGGGCCACATAAGTTATGAGCATCAATGTTATACGAGGTGGATATCCAAACCTAGGATATCTTCAGACGTTCTTTGGATATCTTCAGTTAAAGCTTAGTGATATCCTAACTTTGGATATCTTTACCATACCTTGACGATAACCTGCTGTTCTTGTTACTGGGCGATAACCTGCCGTTCTTGTTACTGGGCGATAACCTGCAGTTCTTGTTACTGGGCGATAACCTGCCGTTCTTGTTACTGGGCGATAACCTGCCATTCTTGTTACTGGGCGATAACCTGTAGTTCTTGTTACTGGGCGATAACCTGCCGTTCTTGTTACTGGGCGATAACCTGCCATTCTTGTTACTGGGCGATAACCTGTAGTTCTTGTTACTGGGCGATAACCTGCCGTTCTTGTTACTGGGCGATAACCTGCCGTTCTTGTTACTGGGCGATAACCTGTAGTTCTTGTTACTGGGCGATAACCTGCCGTTCTTGTTACTGGGCGATAACCTGCCGTTCTTGTTACTGGGCGATAACCTGCCGTTCTTGTTACTGGGCGATAACCTGTAGTTCTTGTTACTGGACGATAACCTGCCGTTCTTGTTACTGGGCGATAACCTGCCGTTCTTGTTATTGGGCGATAACCTGCCGTTCTTGTTACTGGGCGATAACCTGCCGTTCTTGTTACTGGGCGATAACCTGCCGTTCTTGTTACTGGGCGATAACCTGCCGTTCTTGTTACTGGGCGATAACCCTGCCGTCTTGTTATTGGGCGATAACTTGCCGTTCTTGTTACTGGGCGATAACCTGCAGTTCTTGTTACTGGGCGATAACCTGCCGTTCTTGTTACTGGGCGATAACCTGCCGTTCTTGTTACTGGGCGATAACCTGCAGTTCTTGTTACTGGGCGATAACCTGCCGTTCTTGTTACTGGGCGATAACCTGCAGTTCTTGTTACTGGGCGATAACCTGCCATTCTTGTTACTGGGCGATAACCTGCCATTCTTGTTACTGGGCGATAACCTGCCATTCTTGTTACTGGGCGATAACCTGCCATTCTTGTTACTGGGCGATAACCTGCCATTCTTGTTACTGGGCGATAACCTGCCGTTCTTGTTACTGGGCGATAACCTGCAGTTCTTGTTACTGGGCGATAACCTGCCATTCTTGTTACTGGGCGATAACCTGCAGTTCTTGTTACTGGGCGATAACCTGCCATTCTTGTTACTGGGCGATAACCTGCAGTTCTTGTTACTGGGCGATAACCTGCAGTTCTTGTTACTGGGCGATAACCTGCCGTTCTTGTTACTGGGCGATAACCTGCCGTTCTTGTTACTGGGCGATAACCTGCCATTCTTGTTACTGGGCGATAACCTGCAGTTCTTGTTACTGGGCGATAACCTGCATTTCTTGTTATCTGGGCGATAACCTGCCATTCTTGTTAACTGGGCGATAACCTGCAGTTCTTGTTACTGGGCGATAACCTGCCATTCTTGTTACTGGGCGATAACCTGCAGTTCTTGTTACTGGGCGATAACCTGCCATTCTTGTTACTGGGCGATAACCTGCCATTCTTGTTACTGGGCGATAACCTGCAGTTCTTGTTACTGGGCGATAACCGCCATTCTTGTTACTGGCGATAACCTGCAGTTCTTGTTACTGGGCGATAACCTGCCATTCTTGTTACTGGGCGATAACCTGCAGTTCTTGTTACTGGGCGATAACCTGCCATTCTTGTTACTGGGCGATAACCTGCAGTTCTTGTTACTGGGCGATAACCTGCAGTTCTTGTTACTGGGCGATAACCTGCCATTCTTGTTACTGGGCGATAACCTGCAGTTCTTGTTACTGGGCGATAACCTGCCATTCTTGTTACTGGACGATAACCTGCAGTTCTTGTTACTGGGCGATAACCTGCCATTCTTGTTACTGGGCGATAACCTGCAATTCTTGTTACTGGGCGATAACCTGCAGTTCTTGTTACTGGGCGATAACCTGCCATTCTTGTTACTGGGCGATAACCTGCAATTCTTGTTACTGGGCGATAACCTGCAGTTCTTGTTACTGGGCGATAACCTGCCATTCTTGTTACTGGGCGATAACCTGCCATTCTTGTTACTGGGCGATAACCTGCCATTCTTGTTACTGAGCGATAACCTGCAGTTCTTGTTACTGAGCGATAACCTGCCATTCTTGTTACTGGGCGATAACCTGCAGTTCTTGTTACTGAGCGATAACCTGCCATTCTTGTTACTGGGCGATAACCTGCAGTTCTTGTTACTGAGCGATAACTTGCCATTCTTGTTACTGGGCGATAACCTGCAGTTCTTGTTACTGGGCGATAACCTGCAGTTCTTGTTACTGAGCGATAACTTGCCTTCTTGTTACTGGGCGATAACCTGCCGTTCTTGTTACTGGGCGATAACCTGCAGTTCTTGTTACTGGGCGATAACCTGCAGTTCTTGTTACTGAGCGATAACTTGCCATTCTTGTTACTGGGCGATAACCTGCCGTTCTTGTTACTGGGCGATAACCTGCAGTTCTTGTTACTGGGCGATAACCTGCCGTTCTTGTTACTGGGCGATAACCTGCAGTTCTTGTTACTGGGCGATAACCTGCCGTTCTTGTTACTGGGCGATAACCTGCAGTTCTTGTTACTGGGCGATAACCTGCAGTTCTTGTTATTGTTGCTGTACAATAACTTTCAGTTCTTGTTTTCTTTGCTTGACAATAGTTTCCAGTTCTTGGTCCTGTTGCTTGACAATACCTTCCAGTTCTTGGTCCTGTTGCTTGACAATAGCTTCCAGTTCTTGGTCCTGTTGCTTGATAATAGTTTCCAGTTCTTGGTCCTGTTGCTTGACAATAGCTTCCAGTTCTTGGTCCTGTTGCTTGGCAATAGCTCGCGGTTCTTTCATTGGGGTCAGCTGCCCTCTATAAATCCTGGAGAGGCAGGGGAATTGTTTATTGTGGTCCACCGTTGTAGTTGATGACCTCGTGATGGTGAGGGGAAGACCCCGTGGTTGTGAGGGGAGATTGTCCTCCACTGGCTTTCACTCTGAGGACTTCCCCTGAATTTTGAGGTTATATTCACTGCTCTCCCCTACCTCCGCCTCCTGCCGCTGGCCGCTACAAGTTTTGAGGAAAGCCAAGTAGAGGGTTGAAATTGGAGAGAAGGGCTTGCATTCTTGTGGCTGCCGGCGTCACCATGGTGGTGTGGGAAT
>NC_069400.1:17400774-17405774 GCF_026875155.1 Cherax quadricarinatus
GGATCTCCTGTCTGTCTTCCCATCCCCTCTCTTTCCTCCTTTCGCCTTTGTACCATCTCTCTCAGTTTCTGCCTTTCTTGTTGTGTGTGTGTGTGTGTGTGTTTGTTTTGTGTGTGTGTGTGTGTACTCACCTAATTGTACTCACCAAATTTGGGTGGTTGCAGGGGTCGAGACTCACTCCGGGCCCCCCGCCTCTTCACTGATCGCTACTGGATCCTCTCTCTCTCTGTGTGTGTGTGTGTGTGTGTGTGTGTGCGCGTTTGGTGTGTGTGTTGTGTGTTGTGTGCGTGCGTGTGTGTGTGTGTGTGTGGTTTTGTTTGTGTGTGTGTGTGTGTGTGTGTGTGTGTTGTGTGTGTGTGTGTGTGTGTGTTGTGTGTGTGTGTGTGTGTGTGTTTGTGTATACTCACCAGTGTACTCCCCTAGTTGAGGTTGCAGGGGTCGAGTCCAAGCTCCTGGCCCCGCCTCTTCAATGGTCGCTACTAGGTCACTCTCCTGAACCATGAGCTTTATCGTACCTCTGCTTAAAGCTATGTGGATCCTGCCTCCACTACATCGCTTCCCAAACTACTCCACTTCCTGACTACTCTGTGGCTGAAGAAATATTCCTAACATCCCTTTGATTCATCTGGTCTTCAGCTTCCAACTGTGTCCCCGTGTTGCTGTGTCCAGTCTCTGGAACATCCTGTCTTTGTCCACCTTGTCAATTCCTCTCAGTATTTTGTAAGTCGTTTATCATGTCCCCCCTATCTTCCTGTCCTCCAGTGTCGTCAGATTGATTTCCCTTAACCTCTCCTCATAGGACATACCTCTTAACTCTGGACTAGTCTTGTTGAAAACCCTTTTTGCACTTTCTCTAGTTTCTTTACATGCTTGGCTAGGTGTGGGTTCCAAACGGGGGCCGCATACTCCAATAGGGGGCTTAACGTTACACGGTGTACAGGGTCCTGAACGATTCCTTATTAAGATGTCGGAATGGTGTTCTGAGGTTTGCCAGGCGCCCATATGCTGCGGCAGTTTTTTGGTTGATGTGCGCTTCAGGAGATGTCCTGGGTGTTATACTCACCCAAAGATCTTTTTCCTTGAGTGATGTTTGTAGTTTTCTGGCCCCCTAGACTGTACTCCGTCTGCGGTCTTCTTTGCCCTTCCCCAATCCTATGACTTTGCACTTGGTGGGATTGAACTCCAGGAGCCAGTTGCTGGCCCAGGCCCTGCACCTGTCCAGATCCCTTTGTATTTCTGCCGGGTCTTCGATCGAATGAACTCTTCTCATCAACTTCACGTCATCTGCAAAACAGGGACACCTCGGAGTTTTATTCTTCCGTCATGTCGTTCACAAATACCAGAAACAGCACTGGTCCTAGGACTGACCCTTGTGGGACCCCGCTGGTCACAGGTCCCCACTCTGACACCTCGCCACGTACTATTACTCGCTGCTGACTTCCTGACATGTATTCCCTGATCCACTGCAGTGCCTTCCCTGTTATCCCTGTTTGGGTCCTCCAGTTTTTGCACTAATCTCTTGTGTGGTACTGTGTCAAACGCCTTCTTGCAGTCCAATAAAATGAAAATCCACCCACCCCTCTCCTCTTGTCTTACTGCTGTCACCATGTCATAGAACTCCATTTGGTTTGTGACACAGGATTCCCGTCTCTGAAACCATGTTGGTGCTGGTGATGAGATCATTCCTTTCTAGATGTTCCACCATTCTTCTCCTGACAATCTTTCCATGATTTTGCATACTATACATGTCAGTGACACTGGTCTGTAGTTTAGTTCTTCATGTCTGTCTCCTTTTTTAAAGATTGGGAAAACCACATTTGCTGTCTTCCATGCTCAGGCATCTCCCTGTTTCGATAGATGTATGAATATTGTTGTTAGGGGTACACATAGCCCTCTGCTCCCTCTCTCAGGACCCGTGGAGAGATGTTATCTGGCCCCCATTGCCTTTGAGGTATCTAGCTCAACTAAAGAAGCCTCTTCACTTCTTCCTCGGTTGTGTGTACTGTGTCCAGCACATGGTGGTGTACCCCCACCTCTCCGTCTTTCTGGAGCCCTTCTGTTCCTCTGTGAACACTTCTTTGAATCTCTTGTTGAGTTCCTCACATACTTCAACGGTCATTTCTTGTTGTCTCTCCTCCTTCCTTCCTTAGCTGATGCCCGGTCCTTGACGATTGTTTTCTTCCTGATGTGGCTGTATAACAGCTTTGGGTCAGATTTTGGCTTTTGCTGCTATGTCGTTTTCATATTGACGTTGGGCCTCCCTTTTTATCTGTGCATATTCGTTTCTGGCTCTACGACTGCCCTCCTTATTTTTCCTGGGTCTTTGCCTTCTATATTTCTTCATTCCCTAGCACACTTGGTTTTTGCCTCCATGCATCTTTGGGTGAACCATGGGCTCATCCTGGCTTTTCCATTTTTCCCTGTTACCCTTGGGTACAAACCTCTCCTCAGCCTCCTTGCACATTGTTGCTACATATTCCATATCTCATTAACTGGCTTCCCTGCCAGTTCTCTGCCCCACTAAAACCTCATTCAGGAAGTTCCTCATTCCTGTGTAGTACCCTTTCCTGTATTTTTGGTTTCATTTGCCCTGGCCTTCCTGCTTCCCCCTCCCTTGTAGCTCTACTGTGTTTTCGAAGCTCAAAACCACATGATCGCTGGCCCCAAGGGGTCTTTCATATGTGATGTCCTCAATATCTGCACTACTCAAGGTGAATACTAAGTCCAGTTTGCTGATTCATCCTCTCCTCTTCTCTTGTAGTGTTCCTTACGTTTGGTACATGAATTTTTCCCCATACCACCTCCATCATTTTAGCCCTCCATGTATTTTGGCCCCCATGGGCTCCAAGTTTCCCATTCGATTTCCATGTGGTTAAAGTCGCCCATGATCAGGAGCTTTGCCCTGCATGCATGAGCTCTTCTCGCCACTGCAGCCATGTCAACCATCGCTCTATTGCTCTCGTCATACTCTTGCCTTGGCCTCCTGCTGTTCTGTGGTGGGTTATACATCACTGCAATTAATCACCTTGGGCCCACCAGAGTGAAGCGTTCCGTTATGTAATCACTTTCTTCTCCATGTCTCCTCTTTTCCAGCTCATCAAAATTCCATCGGTGTTTGATCAGCAATGCCACTCCTCCACTCCCCTGTTCCTTCTGTCTTTTCTCAGGATCGGGGTATCCCGCTGGAAAGATGGCATCTGTTATCATACCTGTGAGCTTGGTTTCGGGTGATCGCTATGATGTCTGGTGATGCCTCTTTGACTCTTTCGTGCCATTTCCCCCCACTTGTTTGTTATTCCATCAGCGGGTTTGTGTACCATACCTTCAGTTTCCTTTCCAACACCTGTGGTTTGGGGGGCCTGTGGGGGTGGGGGACCTGGTAGATACTGTGGGATTCTATGGTTGGGGGTTGGGTGGAAGCTGTGGGTATGGATTGTATTGTGTGTTGGGGTGGTGTGATAGGTTGTGGGGGGTTTTCAGGATAGTTGTGGTGTGCTTGTGCTTGCTGCTCTGTTTTTGCTCTGACTGACCTCTGCTGGTTCCATCCTTTGTCTCCTTCCCTAGCTCCTTCGCTTTTTTGTCCTCTCCCTCAGCTGCCCTCTCTCTTTTTTGTGTTCTGTCTCTGTCAAAGGGAAAACCTTCTTGTACTCTTCGAGCTTTTCAACTGTGGTTTTTTCTTGGAGGATCCGTTCCGCACGTTTCTGTCCTGAGAATCAGCTTGATCGGTCGGTTTCTCCCCTTCAAGTACCCCCCTATTCTCTGAAAATTTACAATCTCATCCAGTCTTCTCCCCCTATTTCCCCCCTGATGATTTTCTCAATCTCCTTTCTTTCTTCCTGCCGTCTTTCAGTGTGTGTCCTTTCCTCTCACTCCCAAGCCCATGGATAATCACTGATTTTGCCCTTTTCCTTCTCCCCTTGCCTCTCCCTCTGTGACTCTGGTTCTGTCTGTATGTGGTCATTTTCTCCCTTGATTTTTCCAGTGGCTCTTGGTAGCATGGTTGTGCCCCAGCATTCCCACCTATCTCCCTCTCCATCTGCACCCCTCTGCTCTTTTCCCCTTCCCCTCCCTGGCCCTTCTTTGCAGGCTGATATGACCTTTGCATAATTCATATCTCCCTTTCCTTCTGTTCAGCCTGTCATCTTTCGTATGGTGTGTCTTCTCTGGTCACTACCCCCGAGACTTGCTTCAGCCTGTTTACCTCAGATTCTAGGACCTTTACCTGGCTACTGCAGTTTCGACTTGTGCCTCCCAATTCTTCGTCTCCTTCTCCAACCTCTTTTTCCATTTCACAGAGACTCTTTCTCAATTTTTCAGAAACTCTCCTAATTTTCTCTCCCCTTCTGCTCTATCCTTTTCCACTGTTCCTCCATCCATTCCTCCCTACCAGTACCATTGTCATCTGATCCTGATTCCTGCGAGTCCCAACCATTTTTTTTAGTGAAAGAGAGAGGGGAAAGGGGAAAAAGAAAAAGGGGAGAGAGTGAGAGATAGGGAGAGAGAAGGGGAGCCTAGAAGGAGGGAAAAGAAGGGGAAAAAAAAGGAGAAAGTGAGAGAGAGGGAAAAGGTTTAAAGAGAGGGGGAGTGATAAGGGAAGAGAGAGAGAGATAAAAGAAGAGGAAGAGAGAGAGTAAGAGAGGAAGAGGGAGAGGGAGAGGGAGAGAGAGAGGATGAGAGAAAGGGGGAGAGAGAAAGAGAGAGAGGAGAGAGAGAGAGAGAGAGAGAGAGAGAGAGAGGAGAGAGAGAGGAGGAGGAGAGAAGAGAGAGAGAGAAAAAAGAGAGAGAGAGAGAGGGGAAAAGAGAGGAGAGGAGAGGGAGAGAGATGGGGGGGGAAGGAAGGGTTATAGGGTCACTTCACAGGAAGGTGTAAAATCCTGTATAAAGTGTGTGTTTTGTCTGTATGTGTGTGTGTGTGTGTGTGTGTGTGTGGTGTGTGTGTGGTGTGTGTGTTTTGTGTTTTGTTTTGTGTGTGTGTGTGCTACAGCTATTCAAGTGCCTAA
>NC_069400.1:17415774-17418514 GCF_026875155.1 Cherax quadricarinatus
ACAAGGGGACACAGTTGGAAGTTGAAGACACAGATGAATCACAGGGATGTTAGGAAGTATTTCTTAAGCCACAGAGTGGTCAGGAAGTGGAATAGTTTGGGAAGCGATGTAGTAGAGGCAGGATCCATACATAGCTTTAGGCAGAGGTATGATAGAGCTCACGGTTCAGGGAGAATGACCTAGTAGCGACCAGTGAAGAGGCGGGGCCAGGAGCTTGGGATCGACCCCCGCAACCTCAACTAGGTCAGTACAACTAGGTGAGTACACACACGGAAAATCACTCTATGGACGATAGACTAGTAAGAGAGTTCACAGGACCATGATAATGCTTTATTTCTGTGAGTATACATAGGCAGCGGGGGCGTTGACCCCCGGAACGCCCTCCAGACAGACTCCAGGTAACCTCTGTCACTCCTGATAAGAGTTATACACTGACACTGTCATTCAGTATGATCACATGATACTGAGACAGGAGTCTCTCCGTACGGATGATACTTCACTGTTGTTTTAATTACTAGCGGATGATGCGGCATCTGGCAGTATCATAACCTATGTTAAGGTATCTTAAGGTATCTTATATATGAAAATAAGATACCAGACATATTAAGCAAATTCCCTATATTTGCTTGCAGTAAATAAGGCAATGGTAGATATAAGTCCAGATGTACTCCTGTTAAACCTTTGGGGCTTAATTCCTAGGCCTTTTGTGTATCCATATGCTCTTGCATTATCGTTCACGAGATGGATATAAGGTGCATCATGAACTAGTCACTACCATCCACAGATGGATATAAGGTGCATCATGAACTAGCCACTACCATCCACAGGATGGATATGGAGTGCACCATGAACTAGCCACTACCATCCACAGGATAGATATGGAACCAGCCAGTTCGGTGGCAAAATCTGAACCTATCTAACAGCCCTTGAGATAAAAAAAAAAAGGTAATGAATTTGAGTCAAGGGAAAAGGCTGCGGATTCATTTCCTTGAGACCAGAGTCCTTCACCAGTATCAAGGAACCTTCCTTTGACTGGTAAAGTTTTTGAAAGGGGCAGTATACATAATCCTTTCTGTAACACTGTAGGATGGAATAGACTTGGCTCTCTTTTTCTGACCCTTATGGAAAGAATAGGTCTAGATGTTACATGTAATCTTTGTAGGAGAGAGCAGGCTTAGTTCTTTTCTGTTACTCTTGGAAGAGAACGTATTTTTGGTTTCTTCCCTGAAACCCTGTAGAAAAGAGGAATAGGCTCGATTTTCTCCCGAAACCTCTGTAAGAGGGATAAGTAGGCCTAGAGCCAGAGCCGCTTCTCATGTTTACAATACAAACATAGCCTCCCGCAAGGGACAATATTGACAATCTTTCTCAGACAGCAGGAAAAAAACGTCTTGTGTTGGGCCAGGTCACTCTGATGTATGATGCTCGGGTATCTTTTTTGTACCCTGGTGCTCTCCCGCTTGTACCCGAGTATCTTTATGTAATCGTATATTTTCTAGACGATACAGGGATACATGATTTCTAAATTAGTATCTGCATTTATGATTGTAAATCCGTCATTTCTTCCTTAAATCTCTGGCCGTCTCCCACCGAGGTAGGGTCACCCGACACAGAAGAAGAAAACAGTTTCACCGCCACTCATTCAGATGCTCGCTGGCATTAATGGTCACACGAGCTTGTAAAACAAATTTTAATTTAAAGCAAAAAATGTCCAATTTTTCTCACACCAAAAAAAAGGAAAAAAAAAAAAACTGCCAAAACATTTCGAGAGTTTTCATATCTTAGGCTGAGAGAAATTGTTATTATCGTTTTGTTTTTGATGTTCATAGCCTAATGTGTTTAAATGTTTTCTGGTAATATTACGAAAAATATGAATTATATTGGAAACATCAGTGAAATAAAATTTATTATTATTATTATTATTATTATTATTATTATTATTATTATTATTATTGTTATTGTTATTATTATTATTATTATTATTATTATTATTATTATTATTATTATTATTTTTCATTTTTATTATATTATTATTATTATTATTATTATTTTATTATTATTATTATTATTATTATTATTATTATTATTATTATATTGTTATTGTTATTATTATTATTATCATTATTATTAATATTATTATTATTATTATCATTTTATTATTATTATTATTATTATTATTATTTTCATTATTATTATTATTATTATTATTATTATTAATTAGTATTATTATTATTATTATTATTATTATTGTTGTTGTTATTATTATTATTATTATTTTATTATTATTATTATTATTATTATTTTTATTATTATTAACATCATTATTATTTTCATTATTATTATTATTATTATTATTTATTATTATTATTATTATTATTATTATTATTATATTATTATTATTATTGTTATTATTATTGTTATTATTATTATTGTTGTTATTGTTGTTAATGGAACACCGTTCTTGTGTAAGACGCTTGCTCTCCTGCAGTGGCTGAAGGAGATAGGAGCTGAGGAGGCAGGGAAAGAAGGGGTGGGGGCGCAGGCCCCCAACTCCACCAGACAACTGGGAGGCAGGTGGTTCCGGCGCGTGAAGGGCGCGGGGGGCGTGGTTGCCCGCGGCGAGGGGCACTATCTATCCAAGTTGACCATCAGTCACGCCTTCCCCAGCGACGCTGGCGTGTATGTGTGTCTGGCAGTCAACACTCTGGGCTTCTCCTTCAAAGAGGCGCACCTCCACGTA
>NC_069400.1:17419014-17426514 GCF_026875155.1 Cherax quadricarinatus
AAGCTAAGACGTGTAGTTTTAAAAATAGGTTAGATAAATACATGAGTGTGTGTTGGTGGGAGTGAGTTGGACCTGACTAATTTGTGCTACTAGGTCGGATGCTGTGCTCCTCCCTAAAGTGACTGTGACTGACGTGACTAGGTTAATGCTAGGGGGTGGGATAATTGCACTTGCCTTGCATTTGCCAGTAGGCCTGCTGAAGTGTTGTGGGGAAGAGCAAAGAAAACCTCAGACAGAGTATAGGCTAGGTGGCCAAAGACTGAAAAACTTAGACAAGGAAAAGAATCTTGGGGCGAATATAATACTGAGCACATCTCCTGAGGAACGAATCAACCAGATAACTGCAGCAACACTGGGGCGCCTGGCAAATCAAAGACTAGCTTTCCGATACCTCAGTAAGAAACAGTTCAAGACTCTGTACACCGTGTACATCAGGCCCATTATGAAGTATGCAGCACCAGTTTGGAACCCACACCTGGTCAAGCAGGTCAAGAAATTAGAGAAAGTGCAAAGGTTTACAACAAGACTAGTCCCAGAGCTAAGGAGAATTTCCTATGAAGAAAGGTTAAGGGAAATAAGCCTGTCGACACTGGAGGACAGGAAAATTAGTGGAGGCATGATAACGACCTACAAAATACTGCGAGGAATTCACAAGGTGGACTGAGACAAGGTGTTCCAGAGAGGGGACACCGAAACAAGGGGCCACAATTGGAAGATGAAGATTCAGATGAGTTAGAGGGATGCTAGGAAGTATTTCTTCAGTCATATAGTTGTCAGGAAGTAGAATAGTCTGGAAAGTAACGTAGTGGAGGCAGGAACCATACATAATATTAAGAGGAGGTTTGATAAAGTTCATGAAGCAAGGAGAGAGAGGACCCAGTAGGGATCAGTGAAGAGGCGGGGCCAGGAGCTATGACTTGATCCCTGCACCCACAAATAGGTGAGTACACACACACACATACTCACACACAACACACACACACACATGCACACACACACAAACACCACACACACAACATAGCTTCAAGACGAGGTATGACAAAGCGATCAGTGAAGAGGCGGGGCCAGGAGCTGAGTCTCGACCCCTGCAACCACAATTAGGTGAGTACACACACACACACACACACATACACACACACACGGTGGGTGCAGACGTGGGTGCACAAGGCTCCGAGAACCTTCGTGTTTTTGAGGCGTGCAATAACCGCTAGCAGTAATCAGTGGTAGTGACAAAGTCAGGGAACAAACCTACGAGTGATAACTATAGTTATTAGTTGAAAAAATCGAGAGGAAACCTGAATTCAGTATTTTCTTTTAAAAGTGCCAAACCGTTGTGGATCTACTAGGCACTGTTGCCACACAGATACAAACATAAAAAGATCAAAGTGAGTGTGGAAACTGGTGATCAAGAATTACCAGCATTTGGTTAACAAGTGAAATGTGGGGCACCGTAATGTGAGAGTGAAAAAGTTAATAAGCAAAAGGAGAAAGAAAAAATAAAATATACAACAAGGGAAGGTGGCAGTAGGCCTACTGAAGCAGTGATGTCACAACAGTTTGTATGCCATTATACATATAAAGTGTAACACCGAATGTGAAGTGTATTCTGTAATAAGTGAAAAGTGAAATCACTTGAGGAACGCGGGATGCATGAGCATATATGGTTATAAACATCACGGGTGAAGGAGTTACAAAATAGTGATAGAAGGCCTATGTACGACGACTACGTCATCAGCTTCTTGCAACTTGTCATCACACCGCTGTCAGCGCAAGTATTTCACCTGTTGAGGTTGCATTTTGCAAGGATGAGTTCTGGTCCTGCATCACTGTTAGATACTGGTCACTCACTCCTGCAAGCCATTACCAGAATTAGAGTAGAAATAGCATAGACGAGAGTGCAAGGAGTAAAGCGGTAGTGAGGGATAACGTCAGACACTTAAGCTGAGACAAGCTAAATTTTACAACCTAGCTACTTTCTGAATTTTAGAAGTAGAATCGATAAGTGTTACAAGTATTGTTAAGCTTAGAATTACTGGTATCTTCCGGTATTTATTAGCAGTATGAATACTTAGAAGTGGGGGCACACACACACACACACACACACACACACACACACACACACACACACACAAATATATAATATATATAATATATATATATATATATATATATATATACACACACACACATACACACATACACACACACACACAACACACACACACATACACACACACACATACACACACACACACACACACACCATACACACACACACACATTCACACACACATACACACACACACACATACACACACACACACACACACACACACACACACACACACACACACACACACACACACACACACACACATACACACACACACACACACACACATACACACACACACACACACACACACACACACACACACACACACACACACACACACACACACACACACACACACACACACACACACACAGGAACAAGCACTTGTAAGCTGTAGTAAACACACAAACACACACATACACAGGATTTCACACCGTCCTGTGAACTGACCATCTGAACCTCGCTCCTCTCTCTCTCTCCCTCTCTTCCTATCCTAATCTCTCTCTCTACCTATCTCACTCTCTACCTATATCTCTCCCTCTACCTATCTCTATCTCTTCCCTCTCCCGTCTCTCCCCTCTAACATCTCTTCCCTCTAACACCTCCCCCTCTCTAACATCTCTCCCCTCCCATTATCTCTCCCCTCTCCTTTTTCCCATCTCTCTCCCCTCCTCCCCTCTCTCTCCCCCTAGCCTCTCTCTCCCCTCTCGCTCTTCCATCTCCCCCCTCTTCCCCCTCTCTCCCCCCTCTCTCCCCCTCTCTCTCCCCCTCTCTTGCCTTCTCTCTCCCCCTCTCGCTCTTCCATCTCCCCCCTCTTTCCCCCTCTCTCCCCCCTCTCTCTCCCCCTCTCTTTGCCTTCTCTCTCCTCTCCCCTCTCTATCTCTCTCTCTCTCTCCCTCTCTCTCTCTCATCTCTCTCTCTCTCTCTCTCTCTTCTCACTCTCTCTCTCTCTCTCTCTCTCCTCTCTCTCCTCTCTCTCTCTTGCTCTCTCTCTTCCCATTTTCCCTTCTCAATCTCCCCCTCTCCTACCTTTCCCTTCACTCTCTCTCCCCCCTCTCTCTCTCACTCTCACTCTCTCTTTCCCTTTTTCCTTCTCACTATCCCCCTCTCTCTTTCTACCTTCCCTTCTCTCTCTCTCTCTCTCTCTCTCTCTCTCTCTCCATCTCTTCCCCATTTTTCCCTTCTCACTCTCCCCCCCTCCCTTCCCTTCCCTTCTCTCTCTTTCCCCCTCTCACCACTCTCCCCTTTTCCTTCTCACTCTTCCCCTCTCTCTCTCCTTCTAACCTTTCCCTTCTCTCTTCTCTCACAAAAAAAAAAAAAATGGTGGGGACTCGCAGGAACCAAGGATCAGATGAGAATGGTTCTGGTAGGGAGGAGTGGATGGATGAGCAGTGGAAAAGGATGAACAAGAGTGGGAGAGAAAATTAGGAGAGCTTTCTGAAAAAATGGAGAAAGAGCTCTCTGTGAAATTGGAAAAGAGGTTGGAGAAGGAGACAAAGAATTGGGAGACACAAGTCGAAACTGCAGTAGCCAAGATAAGGGTCCTAGAAGTTGAGATAAATAGGCTGAAGCGAGTTACAAGGGAAGTGACCAGAGAAGACACAGCATATGAAGCTGCGAGGCCGAACAGGAAGGAAGGAATTATGAATTATGCTAAGGTCATATCAACCTGCCAAAAAGAGCCAAGGAGTGGAAGGGAAGAACAGCTGGTTGCAGACGGAGAGGGTGATAGGTCGAATGCTGAGGCACAACCATGCATCAAGAGCCACTGGAAAAATCAAGGAGAAACTGACCACATACAGGCAGGATCCAGAGTCACAGAGGGTGAGGCAATGGGAGGAGGAAAGGGCAAAATCAGTGTTTATCCATGGGCTTCAGGAGAGAGAGGAAAGGACACACACTGAAAGGCAGCAGCAGGAAGAAAGTAAGGAGATTGAGAAAATCATCACGGAAATAGGTGAAGAGATGGACGAGATTGTAAATTTTCAGAGAATAGGGGGGTACTCGAAGGGGAGAAACCGACCAATCAAGCTGATTCTCAGGACGGAAACAGTGTGGAAGAGAATCCTCCAAGAGAAACCATGATTGAAATACTCGGAAGAGTACAAGAGGCTGTTCCTAGACAGAGACAGAACACAATCAGAACACCAACAGCTGAGAGAGAGAACAAAAAAGCGAAAGGAGCTAGGAAAAGAGACAAGGATGGAACCAGCAGAGGTCAGTCAGAGCAGAACAGAACAGCAAGTGCAAGTACACACACAATTATTCTCAGAACCATACAACCTATCACACCATCCCAACACACACTACAATCCATACCCACAGCCTCCACCCAACACAGAGCTATAGAATCCCACAGTATGCCAACAGGTCTCCCACCCTCACAGGCCCCACAAACCACAGTGTTGGAAAGGAAACTGAAGGTATGGTACACAAACGCTGATGGTAAAACAAATATGTGGGAGGAGTGGCATGAAAGAGTCAAAGAGGCATCACCGGACATCATAGCACAGAAACCAAGCTTACAGGTATGATAACAGATGCCATCTTTCCAATGGGATACCAAATCCTGAGGAAAGACAGAGGGAACAGGGGGGGGGGTGGAGGAGTGGCATTGCTGATCAAAAATCGCTGGAATTTTGATGAGCTGGAGAGAGGAGACAGCGGAGAAGAAAGTGATTACATAGCGGGAACGCTTCACTCTGGAGGTCCCAAGGTGGTAATAGCAGTGATGTATAACCCACGACAGAACAGCAGGAGGCCAAGGCAAGAGTACGACGAGAGCAATAGAGCGATGCTTGACACACTGGCTAGAGTGGCCAGAAGAGCTCATGCATGCAAGTGCAAAAGCTCCCTGAACTGTGTGACTTAACCACAAGGAGATCGATTTGGGAGAACTTGGACCCCGCATGGGGGCCAAGATAACATGAAAGGTCTCTAAGATGAATGGAGGTGGTAACTGGAAAACTTCATGTACCAACACTAAGGGAACACTACAAAGAGAGCGAGGAAGGAGAACCAGCAAGTAGACTTAGTATCAACTGATAGTGCAGATATCGAGGGACAACACATATGAAAGACCCCCTTGGGGCCAGTGACCATGTGGTATTTAAAAGCTTCGAATACACAGTAGAGCTAACAAGTGGAGGAGAAGCAGGAAGGTCCAGGAGGGCGTAATGAAGCCAAACTACAAAGAAAGGGGACTACACAGGAATGAGGAACTTCCCCCCCACCTCCCGGGGGCCCCCCCCCACCCCCCCCCCCCCCCCCCCCCCCCCCCCCCCCTGAATCGGGCTCAGTGGGAACAGATAACGGCAGGGAAGCCAGTTAATTGATATGATGGAAATGTAGCAACAAAATGCAGGAGGCGAGGGAGGTTTGAACCCAAGGGTAACAGGAATAATGAAAAAGCCAGATGACCATGGTTTCACCCAAAGGTGCAGGAGGCAAAAAAACCAAAGTGTGCCAGGGAATGGAAGAAATCTAGATGCAAAGGACCCAGGAGAATATGGAGAGCCGTCCGTAGAGAGCCAGAAAACGAATATGCAACAGATAAGAAGGAGGCCCAAAGACAATAAGGGAAAAATGACATAGCAGCGAAAGCCAAATCGACCCGAAACTGTTGTACATCCACATCAGAGGAACACACCGTCAAGGACAGGTAATCAGGCTTAAGGAGGAAGGTAGGAGACCAACAAGAAATACCGTGAAGTATGTTAGGAACTCAACAAGAGATTTCAAAGGATGTTCACAAGAGAACAAAAGGGGCTCCAAAAGACGGAGCGGTGGGGCACACCACCAGTGCCTGGACACATGCACACAACCGAGGAAGAAGTGAAGATAGGCTTCTGAGTGAGCTAGATACCTCCAAAGGCAAAAGGGCATATAACATCTCCCCATGGGGTATTGAGAGAGGGAGCAGAGGCACTATGTGTACCCCTAACAACAATATTCAACACATCAATCTAAACAGGGAGATTGCCTGAGAGCATGGAAGACAGAAAGTGTAGTCCCAATCTTTAAAAAAGGGAAAACGAGGGACATGGAGTAAACATTAAACTACAGAAACAGGTCACTGACATGTATAGTATGCAAAAATCATGGAGAAGATTATCAGAGAAGAGTAGTGGAACAACCTAGAAAGGAATGACTCATCAACCAGACAGCAGCCAACATGTCTCACAAAGGACCGGGAAAATCCTGTGTCACAAACCACTGGAGTTCTATGCCATGGTGACAGCAGTAAGACCAAGAGAGAGAGGGGTGTGGTGGATTGCAATATTCTTGGACAGCAAATAAGGCGTTTTGACACAGTTCCACACAAAAGTTGTGTGCAAAAACTGAGGACCAAGCAGTGGATAACAGGGAAGGCACTACAAGATCAGGGAATACTTGTCAGGAATACAGCAGCGAAGTCATGTACGTGTCGAGGTGTCAGAGTGAGCACCTGTGATCACGGGGACCCCACAGGGGTCAGTCCAGACCAGTGCTGTTTCTGTATTTGTGAACGACATACGGAAGGAATAGACTCCTGAGGTGTCCCTTTTTGTGCGATGACCTGAAGTTGATGAGAGAAAACACTCGATCGAAGACCAGCAAAACTACAAAAATTGATCCTGAAAGGCTGCAGACGGCTGACCAGCAATTGTGCTCCTGGAGTTCAATCCCACCAAGTGCCAAAGTCATGAGATTGGGGAAGGGGGCAAAGAAGACCGCAGACGAGTACAGTCTAGGGGTGCCAGAGTCTACAAACCTCACTCAAGGAAAAAGAATCTTGAGTGAGTATAAACCAGGCAACATCTCCTGAAGCGCACATCCAATCAAATAACTGCTGCTGGAAAAGCATATGGCGCCTGCAAACCTAAGAACAGCATTTCCGACAATCTTAAAAGGAAAATCGTTCAGGACCCTGTACAAACCGTGTACGTTAGGCCCATATTGGAGAAATGCGGCACCATTTTGGGAACCCACAACCTAGCTCAAGCAACGTAAAGAAAATAGAGAAAGTGCAAAGGTATGCAACAAGACTATTACCAGAGCTAAAAGGTATGGTCCTACCGGAGAGGTTCAGGGAAATCAACCGACGACACTGAGACAGGAGAGATAGGGGGGACATGATAACGACATACAAGAATACTGAGAGGAATTGACAAGGTGGACAAGACAGGATGTTCCAGAGATTGGACACAGTAACAAGGGAACAACAGTTGGAAGTTAGAAGACATAATGAATCCACAGGGATGTTAGGAGTATTTCTTCAGCCACAGAGTAGTCCAGTAAGTGGAATATTTTTGGAAGCGATGTAGTGAGGCAGGATCCTTGACAACTTTAAGCAAGAGGTATGATAAAGCTCACGGTTCAGGAGAGATGAACCTAGCAGCGAT
>NC_069400.1:17429014-17435184 GCF_026875155.1 Cherax quadricarinatus
TCATGACTGGAGGATGACTCTTGACTGAAGGATGACTCATGACTGAGGATGACTCATGACTGGAGGATGACTCATGACTGGAGGATGACTCATGACTGGAGGATGACTCCTGACTGGAGGATGACTCATGACTGGAGGATGACTCATGACTGGAGGATGACTCATGACTGGAGGATGACTCATGATTGGAGGATGACTCATGACTGGAGGATGACTCATGACTGGAGGATGAGTCATGACTGGAGGATGACTCATGACTGGAGGATGACTCATGACTGGAGGATGACTCATGACTGGAGGATGACTCATGACTGAAGGATGACTCATGACTGGAGGATGACTCATGACTGGAGGATGACTCATGACTGGAGGATGACTCATGACTGGAGGATGACTCATTACTGGAGGATGACTCCTGACTGGAGGATGACTTATGACTGGAGGATGACTCATGACTGAAGGATGACTCATGACTGGAGGATGACTCATGACCGGAGGATGACTCATGACTGGAGGATGACTCATGACTGAAGGATGACTCATGACTGGAGGATGACTCATGACTGGAGGATGACTCATGACTGGAGGAGACTCATGACTGGAGAATGACTCATGACTGGAGGATGACTCATGACTGGAGGATGATCATGACTGGAGGATGACTCATGACTGGAGGATGACTCATGACTGAAGGATGACTCATGACTGGAGGATGACTCATGACTGGAGGATGACTCATGACTGAAGGATGACTCATGACTGGAGGATGACTCATGACTGGAGGATGACTCATGACTGGAGGATGACTCATGACTGAAGGATGACTCATGACTGAAGGATGACTCATGACTGGAGGATGACTCATGACTGGATGATGATCATGACTGAAGGATGACTCATGACTGGAGGATGACTCATGACTGGAGGAGACTCATGACTGGAGGATGACTCATGACTGGAGGATGACTCATGACTGGAGGATGACTCATGACTGGAGGATGACTCAACACTGAAGGATGACTCATGACTGGAGGATGACTCATGACTGGAGGATGACTCATGACTGGAGGATGACTCATGACTGGAGGATGACTCATGACTGGAGGATGACTCATGACTGAAGGATGACTCATGACTGAAGGATGACTCATGACTGGAGGATGACTCATGACTGGAGGATGACTCATGACTGGAGGATGACTCATGACTGGAGGATGACTCATGACTGGAGGAGACTCATGACTGGAGGATGACTCATGACTGGAGGATGACTCCTGACTGGAGGATAACTCATGACTGGAGGATGACTCATGACTGGAGGATGACTAATGACTGGAGGATGACTCATGACTGGAGGATGACTCATGACTGAAGGATGACTCATGACTGAAGGATGACTCATGACTGGAGGATGACTCATGACTGGAGGAGACTCATGACTGGAGGATGACTCATGACTGGAGGATGACTCATGACTGGAGGATGACTCATGACTGGAGGATGACTCATGACTGGAGGATGACTCATGACTGGAGGATGACTCATGACTGGAGGATGACTCATGACTGGAGGATGACTCATGACTGGAGGATGACTCATGACTGGAGGATGACTCATGACTGAAGGATGACTCATGACTGAAGGATGACTCATGACTAAAGGATGACTCATGACTGGAGGATGACTCATGACTGGAGGTGGACTCATGACTGGAGGATGACTCATGACTGGAGGATGACTCATGACTGGAGGATGAACTCATGACTGAAGGATGACTCATGACTGGAGGATGACTCATGACTGGAGGATGACTCATGACTGGAGGAGACTCATGACTGGAGGATGACTCATGACTGGAGGATGATCATGACTGGAGGATGACTCATGACTGGAGGATGACTCATGGACTGGAGGATGACTCATGACTGAAGGATGACTCATGACTGGAGGATGACTCATGACTGAGGATGACTCATGACTGAAGGATGACTCATGACTGAGGATGATCATGACTGGAGGATGACTCATGACTGGAGGATGACTCATGACTGGAGGATGACTCATGACGAGGATGACTCATGACTGGGGATGACTCAAGACTGGAGGATGACTCATGACTGGAGGATGACTCATGACTGGAGGAGACTCATGAATGGAGGATGACTCATGACTGGAGGATGAACCATGACTGGAGGATGACTCATGACTGGAGGATGATCATGACTGGAGGATGACTCATGACTGGAGGATGACTCATGACTGGAGGAGATCATGACTGGAGGATGACTCATGACTGGAGGATGACTCATGACTGGAGGATGACTCAGACTGGAGGATGACTCATGACTGGAGGATGAACTCATGACTGAAGATGACTCATGACGAAGGATGACTCATGACTGGAGGATGCCCTCATGACTGGAGGATGACTCATGACTGGAGGGTGACTCATGCTTAGAATGCCTCATCAACCTTACATTTTCACCATGTTGTGGTTTACTGAGGACAAACTCACAGTGATATTGTGCAGCATAAGCCCCAGTTTGTCGGTTTTATTAAATGAAATGTTTATTCATTCTTTATTTAATATTAACAAAAGTTTCTTCTGATTGGCTTCAAGTTTTATTGACGATAAATTCCACAATAAAATTAACCCATAAGGTTTGTCCAAATCTGAAATTGTTATTATTTTTGAGAGAATGTTTTTTTCAGATCGGCTTCAAACTTTTAATACTTATGGGCTTTATTAAATCCCTGTCTCTTTCTTTGAGCTGAGCAAATTTCAATTCGCCATTTTCATTAAAAAAAATTGTTTCCCTTGTAATAACTGGTTAATACCTTTTTTGATCATCTTCCAGCCCTAAATATTGATGTATCTTATACGACGGGGTTCCTATTAATTTTGAGCTGTCTCTCTCTCTCCAAATTTATTTATTTTTTTTTATAAAACTTTATTTTAACAAAAAATAAAAATAAAATAGATTTTTTTACAGGAATGAAGAGAATGTTAAACAGAATGTTATGTGACAGAAAATGGGAGAAACATCGGCGGATGTTCGTCGCTTTATCAGGATTTCTGTTTATTACTCAAAAATACCTTATTCAATAAGCCCCAAGATTTCAACGCTTGTTTAATGTATTTTGGACAGATTCACCGGATTATTTCACACGTTGGATCCTCATGTTCAGTGCTACATAGGCCATTTTCCCGTTTTTGTTTCGGGATTGTTAAATGGAGATGATAAGTATAATACTATTTTTACCTTACTGCATTATTTTCCCCTTTATACTGATAACAGGACCTACTAGTGGCGTGGTTGTTCTCGCCGTCACACACCGAGAATGTGCGATGCGTGAAATGTTGAGGTTTTCTTGCAACCTGATGCTTCTGTTCACCTAGTAATAAGTGGATTAAGTTAGGTTAGGTTCGTCAGGAAACAGGACAAGTGTTCGGACGCGGGCCTTAATCAAATGTGACCCCGAAGCGATCAGGGGAAGAGGCGGGGCCGGGAGCGAGTCCGCCCCTGCAACCAAAATTATGAGTACCACACACACCCCCAAAACCATACACACCCCACACGGGGGGTGCAGACGGGGGTTTTGGCAAAAGGCCCGAAAACCCTTTCGTTTTTTTTTGAGGCGTGCAATAACCGCTAGCAGTAATCGGGGTTTTGTGAAAAAAGTCAGGGAACAAACCTAAGAGTGAAATTTATTATTATTTTGAAAAAATCGAGTGGAAAATCCTGAATTCAGTATTTTTTTTTTAAAAAGTGCCAAACCGTTGTGGATTACTGGGCACTGTTGCCACACAGATAAAAACAAAAAAAGTTAAAAAGTGAGTGGGGAAACCCTGGTGATCAAGAATTACCATTTTTGGGTTTAAAACAAGTAAAATTTGTGGGGCCCCGGTTAATGTAGAGTAAAAAATTTAAATAAGAAAATGGGGGAAAGAAAAAATAAAATATACAACAAGGGAAGGGGAAAGTGGGGCCTACTGAAGCGTGTTGTACAAAAGGGTTTTTTTTGCCAATTTTTCAAAATAAAGTGTAACACCGAAAGTGAAGTTTATTCTGTAATTAAATTTAAAAAATGAAATTTACTTGAGGAAAAGTGGGATGCTGGGGCATATATGGTTATAAACATCCCCGGGTGAAGGAGTTACAAAATTTGTGTTTGAAACCCCATGTAAAGGGACTACGTCCCCGCTTCTTGCAACTTTTCATCACACCGCTGGGCAGCGCAAGTATTTCACCTGTTGAGGTTTTCATTTTGCAAGGATGAGTTCTGGTCCGATCCCCTGTTAATTTCGGTCACTCACCTTTCCCGCAAGCCATTTCCAAAATTTGGGGTGGGGAAAAAGCATAGACGAGAGTGCAAGGAGTAAACGGTAGTGAGGGGTAACGTCAGACATTAAAATGAGACAAACTAAATTTTACAACCTAGTACTTTTTGAATTTTAGAAGAGAACGGGTAATGTTAAAAAGTATTGTTAAGCTTTAAAAATTTCTGGATCTTCCCGGGATTTTTTAGCATATGGAAAAAGAGAGAGAGAGAGAGAGAGAGAAAAGAGGAGAGAGGGGGGAGGAGAGAAAAGAAAAGGGAGAGAGAGAGAGAGATAAAAGGGGGAGGAGAGAGAAGGCAAAAGAGGGGGGGAAGGGGGGAGGGGGGGGAAAGAGGGGGGAGAGGGAAGAGCGAGGGGGGGAGAGAAAGGCAAAAGGGGGAAAGGGGGGAGAGAGGGGGGAGGGGGGGAAAAAGGGGGGGGGAGAGGGAAAGGAGGGGGGAGAGAAGGCTAGGGGGGGAAAAGGGGGGAGGGGGGGAGAAGATGGAAAAAGGGAGAGGGAGAGAAAGGGGGGGGAAAAGAGTTTTTAGAAGGGGGAGGTTAGAGGGAAAGATTTTAAAGGGGGAAAAAGGGGGAGAGGGAAAATAGAGATAGGTAGGGGGAAAAAGATATAGGTAAGAGTGAATGGGTAGAGAGAGAGATAGGATGGGAAGAAGGGAAGAGAGAAGAGGAGCGGGGTTCAATGGTCGTTCACAGGACGTGTAAACCCTGTTTGTTGTGTTTGTGTTTTTACTACACTTACAAGTGCTTTTTCCCTGTGTGGTGTGTGTGTGTTTTGTGTGTGTGTGTGTTTTGGGTGTGGTGTGTGTGTGTGTGTGGTGTGTGTGTGTTTTTGGTGTGTATGTGTGTGTGTGGGGTGTGTTTTTTGGGTGTGTGTGTGTGTGGGTGTGTGTGTGTGTGTGTTGTGTGTGTGTGTGTTGGTGTATGTGTGTGGTGTTTTGTTGTGGAATGTTTTTGGGTGGTATGTGGGGGGTTGTTTTGGGGTTTTTGGGTGGGGTTGTGTGTGTGTGTTGGTGTGGGGTGTGTTGTTGTTGTGTGTTTTTGGTAATATATTATATATATATTAATATATTATATTATTATATTTGTGTGGGGGGGGGGTGGTGTGTGTGTGTGTGTGGTGTGTGTGCCCCACTCAAAGTATTCAATCTAAAAAATAGGGAAGATACCAAAATTTTTAAAGTTAACAATACTTTAAAACATTATCTTCTACTTCTAAAATTCGAAATAGCTAGGTTGTAAAATTTAGCTTTTCCACTTATGTCTACTTATCCCTCACTACCGTTTACTCCTTGCACCTCGTCTTCTATTTTTATCTAATTTGGTAATGGCTTGCAGGAGTGGTGACCAAATTTAAAAGTGAGCGGACCCGAACCATCCTTTCAAAAAGCAACCTCAACAGGTGAAATACTTGCGCTGACAGCGGTGTGATGCAAATTTCAAGAAGCGATGACGTAGTCTCGTACATAGCCATCACTATTTTTAACTCCCTTTCCCCTGATGTTTATAAACCCTATATGCTCATGCATCCCCGTTCCTCAAGTATTTCACTTTTTTTCTTATTACAGAATAAAATTCACATCGGGTTACACTTTTTATGTATAGGCATACAACCTGTTTTGACACACTGCTTCAGTAGGCCTACTGCCCCCTTTCCCCTTTTTGTAATTTTATTTTTTTCTTTCTCCTTTTGCTTATTAACTTTTTCCTCCACATTACGGGGCCCCACTTCACTTGTTAACCAAAGCTGGTAATTCTTTATCACCAGTTTCCCCACTCACTTTGATCTTTTTTTTTGTATCGTGTGGCAACGGCCCAGTAGATCCACAAC
>NC_069400.1:17435684-17463184 GCF_026875155.1 Cherax quadricarinatus
ATAATAAAATAATAATAATAATAATAATAATAATAATAAAGCTTTAACAATAACATTATTAACAAGAGCAGCAGCAACAACAGCAACAACAGCAACAGCAACAACAACAGCAACAACAACAGCAACAACAAGAACAAAAACAAAGCGATAATCATTCAAATTAAAGCAGTAGGAAAAATATAAATTACATTCACGAATAAATTATCTTTATAGCCTACGGATATATAAAGATTACTTGTGAACTGTGGTAATACAGATTCCATTCAAGATTATATTCAGATTACAGTTACAATATTCTACACGAAATTACTTGCAATAACAAAGTGTGGATTTCTCTGTTAGTTTTTTTCTAAGTAATCTTTACACTGCAACTATTACTTTTTACTGCTAATAACACCACTGTCACTAATACCACCAGTGTCACTAATACCACCAGTGTCATTAATACCACCAGTGTCACTAATACCACCACTGTCACTAATACCACCACTGTCACTAATACCACCACTGTCACTAATACCACCACCGTCACCACTAGCATCACCACTACCAAAGTCACCACCGCCACAAAGAGTGCCACGAGCACCACCACCACCACTGTCACCATTATAACGGTAGATACCACCCACGTCACTATAACCATAGCCATCACAAACATCACCACCACCACCATCACCACCACCATCACCACCACCATCACCACCACGACCACCACCATCACCACCACCATCACGACCACCATCACGACCACCATCACCACCACCATCACCACCACCATCACCACCACCATCACCACCACCATCACTACCACCATCACCACCACCATCACCACCACCATCACCACCACCATCACCACCACCATCACCCCCACCATCACCACCACCATCACCACCACCATCACCTCCATTACCACCTGTGATGACGTCCTCACAGATAGCCAGTTGTGCTGACTGCCCACACAAAACACTTCCCTCAACACACACACACACACACACACACAGCCAGGAGCTCGGACTCGACCCCCGCAACCTCAACTAGGTGAGTACACACACACACACACACACACACACACATGCTAGTGAGCTAATTACATTAACTGCAGCAATCACAGTTAACAAGAACAGGTGAGTAGTGAGGTCACCTGGGACACGGCATGAGAAACAAGCCTTGAGACTAAAGCCTCCACGCAGCTTCCAGTAAATGAGATAAGTGGTCTCATCGAGAGAGAGAGAGAGAGAGAGAGTATACATGGGAGTATACTGGACAGACAGACAGCATTGAACTTTCAAGTCCACACCGAAAATTTCTGTTGAGAACTATCAACTTCTATCTTTATTTAAGATCCTAAATGACTATCGTGTATTATCTTTGCATGAGACAATGAAACAAAAATAGAGAGAGATATTCGTGGATTATAGCCGGAAGTTAATACACACACGAGTTGCAGGGATATTAAAAACTAGCACTTTAGTCTCAGAGTGGTCAGGAAGTGTATCGACCTGGACAGCAAAGTGGTAAGGGCAAAGTCCATACAATACTGCTGCTTTAAGAATAGGTATGATAATGACCATGATGGGAGGAAGAAGAGTGAACACAGTAGTGACCAGTTTGAGACGGGGCCAGGAAATAAAACTCGACCCCTGCAACCGCAAAGAGGCGAGTACAAATGCGTAATTACACACAATTCATACTCGCCCTACAAAAATACAAAAAAACAATGTCAGTTTAGTGCAACTCGCGTTCATTACAACAGTCACAACTACCGATATATGCAAGGGGGTACATACGTTCCAGGTCAAGTGATATAATTACTCCAGCCTCGAAATTATCGTCATAAACCGTTCGCATCGCTATTGGGCCGTGCGGACGTGCTGCGCAGTAGCTCCTGATTGAGTTGGCATTTGCGCAGTGTTGACGTGTACTTGGCTCTGTGAAGACCTGTTTGCGCGCTCTCTAGAATTGAAGCAAGATGCCCTCCATCGAGCAACTTTACCAACAGCTTAAGGAAGAATTGAGGTTGGCGAATTTGGAAATTCGGCGATTGACCGAGGAGAACAAGAAGATTCGTAGTAGTCCTCCTGTTTTGAGTCCTCAGGTCAAGAAGGGAAACTGGTCAGTGGCTGGACAGCAGGGAAAGAAGTTGACGATCAAGAAGACGAATGGAAAGGTAGAAAACGATGAAGAAGAAAGAGACTGCCGTGGAAACTGTTGTGGAAACATCCAATACATTCTCAGTGCTACCCGACGAATGTGAGTTGACTACTGGGAACGACACGACGAAAGACATTAAGGAAGGTAAGAATATTGTTGTTGTTGGGGATAGCCAAGTTAGGTATATGGATAGGCGTTCTGCTTGAAGGACAGGAGTAGGAGACAGAGAGTTTGCTTTCCTGGGGCTGGGATGGAGGATATTGTTAGCCGTCTGGATGACATCATGAGAGGTAATGGGAGCAATCCTATTATCTGTCTCAGTGCTGGAGGCAACGATGTTGGCAGACGTAGGAGTGAGGACCTGATTAGCAGGTATAGGTCAGCAATAGAAATAATTAGAAGTAAGGGTGGGAACCCTCTCATATGTGGTATTTTTGCCAAGGAGGGGAGTTGGAAGTGAATGGTTGTCCAGGGCAATTGGTGTCAATTGCTGGCTGGACAAATACTGTAAGGAAAATGCGGTAACATTCATTGACAACTGGGACCTCTTCTATGGCAGAAATGACATGTATGCTAGGGATGGGGTTCACTTATCTAGGTGTGGGGGGGGAGCACTGGCAACTGCAGTGGAGGGAGCAGTTAGGACTTTAAAACAAGGAATAGTTAGGGGTAGGGTTTTGGCAATAAAAAACACAAATGCAGTATAATGTGATCCTTTATTGACTAGTTTCGCCCACACAGTGGGCTTTTTCAAGTCACAAACAGAAACTACCTGGGGGGGAAAGGGAACGCGAGTATTTAAAGTCCGGTCTGGGGTCAGGTGAAGAATGCTGCATCTGATGATGTACCGAGTGGGGCTATAGAGTCTAAAAACTTGGGTAGCTTGGAAAGGAGATTGGATAATTTGTGAGCAGCCCTTTTACAGTTTCTTATGGGGGATGCGATGAAAAGTTTCTTGGAAGGGTGGTTTGCTATTTTAAGAAGCCCCCCCCCCCATTTGGTTGGGGGTTTTGGTTATAGAAAAAAGTGATGATTCCAGGATTTTCGGTATTGGTTTTTGTCTTCTGTGAAAATTATACGGGGGCCCGAAACATCAAGGGACCTCCAAAAACCGTATTTAGAAACCTAAAGCGGTCCTGCGACCCAAGGAATCCCCTGCGTCCAACCCGTAATTCACGCAACCACTGAAAAAACTACGAAACCAAGACTTATCCCACGAAGACAACACTCAATCCCGAAGAATTGGAATATATTTTTTCTTATCCGACGTTTAAAACCAGAATTTATGGCTTCTATAAAAGCTAAACCCACTTGCAAGAAATTCTTCATCGCTATCCCACATAAAACACTGTAAAAAAGGTCTGTCACAACTTATCCAATCTCCTTTCCCAAGTCCCCGTTTTTGACCTATAGCCCCAGGACACTCAGATCAGCATTTTCACGACCTAGGGACTTTAAAATCGGTTCCTTCCCCCCCAGGTATTCTTTTTGTGACTTGAAAAAGCCCATGTGTGGGCGAAAGTAGTCAATAAAGGAAACATTTACTGCATTTGTGTTTATTTGCCATTGTGGGTATTTTATACCATTTTTTTCCCATGGTAGGGGGTTTTGGGCGGGAAAACAGTGAAAGTCCCAGGTGTAATATTCGATTTAGGGGAACTAGTAATAAAAAGAACGGTATTTGAAAACCCGGGGGACCTTGGGTATAAAGAGGTAATGGGTTTTAGTAGAAAAAATAGAAATGAGGGGAAGGGGTTTAAAGGGAAAGGAGAGTTTTCAATGTTTATTTGTAATTCCCGTAGTGTAGGAATAAGATGGACATTTTGGATTTTTGCAGTGTAGGTAAAATTGAGTATTTCCCTTAACTGAGCGTGGTTTAATTAAAAAAGGGGGAAAGTGCCTGCGGAATGTCATTTTCAGGTTTAAAAATTGTTCCAAGAAGATAGAAGATTGGGGGGGGGTGGGGTGGATTGTACGTCCAAATCGCTTGAACTTTTGCAAAAAAGGGGGTTTTAAGTCTGAAGTAACACATACGATCTTTTTGGAAGAATTTCAGGGGGGGCATGAAAAATGATTTTAGGAGTGATATACCGCCCCCTAACTAGTAGGGCCAAGGGAAACTACTATGGGAGGAAATTGTTAAGGCCAAAAGGCACGTTATGTATAATTCTGGAACTTTAACTTTTTTGTTGATTGGAATTTTTGAGGGGAAATTTGAATCTTTACGACTTCTTAGAAGTTTTCAGGTTGTTTTTTGAAGCAGTTTGTGACGAACCTAAGGGGAAAAAACCTGTTAAATAGTTAGGGGCAAACAATGAAATCCCTTTTTAAAAAAAATTTAAAAAAAATTTCAGAGGAACTGGTGCTAGCGCCCCAAAAATCAATTACTTTAGCATTGATGGAAGTAGATAGTAGCGAAACTCAAACAGCCCCCGATTTTCGCTTAGCAGATTAGATGGGTTTAAAGAAAATTATATCTTTTTGACTGGGGTAACGAAGAGAGAAACAATATGACTTTTCTGAACACTTTTTACATCGCTCAAAGCGTTTTATCCCTATAAAGAAATTAGATAAATAGAATGCCCCCAAAAGGGATAATTTTTGGCTAAAAATATCTACTAGGCATAAAAAGGAATTTATAGGCGTATCAAAAGAGGTGAGGGTCTTTTTAGAATCAAATTGACTTTAAGAGGGACATTAAAAAGGGGAAAAAAAAGCTAAAAGGGACATGAAAAAAAGTTGCTAGGGATTTAAAACTCCCCAAAAAAGTTTTTTCCGGGTCTAAGAAAAAAAGTTAGATAAAAGGGCCCCCTTTTAAAAATAACTGGGGCACCTTACGACAATGAGAAGAAATGTGTTGTTTTTAAATAATTTTTTTTCTTCAGTTTTTACAAGGAAGACACAAAAATATTCCAGAAATTTAAATTTTTTTCGTGGGCTAGAAAAATAAATTATGTAACATCACAGTCACTAGTGAGGGGTTTTTGTGGGGCAGATAGACAGAGGGAAGCAAAAAATCGCCGGGGCCCTGATGAGGTTTTTTAAGGGTTTTTAAAGGAATGCAAAATGGAACTCTGTAAACCATTAAAAATATTTTTTAATTTATTCTTCAAACAGGTGTAGTGTTGTTTTGGGGGAAAGATGGCTAATGAAAATCCATTTTTAAACGGGGACAAGTCTTTCCCGCAAATTACCGCCCAAAAACCCTACCTCATTGTAGGCAAATTACTAGAGTCAATTATAGCGGATTATAAGAAGCCATCTCGAAAAGATAGCTTGATTAAATATCAGCTTGGTTTTCACAAGAGGCCGGTTTGTCTAACAATTTATTAACTTTCTTCAGTAAAGCTTTTGAGGCTGTTGACCACAAAAAAGAATTTGTATTTTTTACTTAGATTTTTAAGGCTTTTGATAAGTTCCCCATGACTGTTAAAGAAATGCCCCCATGGCATTGGGGGGAAAAGTGCTTCGGGGATGATCAGGGCTCACGCAGGGAAGAGAGAGTGTCCATAAAGGGGGGTTAAACCCGGTGGGGATCTGTAACAAGTGGCGTTCCAAGGGATCAGTCTTGGGCCCCCTTTGTTGTTTAAATATTTTTCAATGATCTTGATGAGGGAATTATAGTGATATGAGCAAATTTCGCCGTGACACAAAGATAGGTGGATAATTGATTCAAAGTAGATGTTGGGGAAACTTCAGGAGGATTTAAACAAACTCTATTCTTGGTCAAAAAGTGGCAGATGCAGTTCAATGTAGAAAATGAAAGGTTCTGAAGCTTGGGAGTGCCCATAACCCTTTATTTATAATTAAGATGTAAAACTTACCCATACAGATTGCGAAAAGGACTTGGGGGTTATGGTGAGCGAAACCTTAAACCAAAAAAAAGAAATTCCAAGCGTACGTAAAAGGGGAAAAGATTACGGGGATTTATTCAAGAAGTGTAAGCAACAGAAGCCCAGAGGTCTTACGCAGCTTTATACATCTTAGTGGGCCCTCACCTTGATTATGCAGCTCAGTTGGGTCTCCGTATTAAAAAATGGCAAAAATTCGTTAAAAAAAACATTCGGAGGATGCTAAATTAATACATAGCTCAGAAATCTTCCTTATGAAAAAAAGATTGAAACTCTTAAAGTTCATTCACTTTTTAGCAAAAATGAGGGGGACCTGATCGAAGTGTAAAATTGGAGATAGGATTAAAAAAGGGGATAAATAAGGTCTTGGGGAGTCTCCCCAAAGAAAAACCCCCGCAAAATGGTTTTTAAATTAAAAAGTTTAGTTTTAAAAAGGGAAAATGGGAAAATATTTTTTTTGGGAAAAAGGGGTAGTTGATGAGTGGAAACAGTCTACCTATTTGGGGTTTTTATTGAGGCTAGGATTTTTGGGGTAGTTAAAAATCAGGTTGGATAAGTACATGGTGGGAAGGGTTGGATTTGGGGGGCTTTCACATCAGGCTTATTCTTGGGAGTTAAAAAAATGGGTTTGGGGGTTAAATGTTTTTTTTAGGGGGATGAATTGAAAAGGACCTGCAGAGGGGCCGCGGCCCCCTGCAGTGTTCCCCCTTTCTTTTTTCTTAGTCTTAACCCAAAAACAAGAATTTAAAATTTTCAGGGTTTTGGGAAAAGCTTCGCAATTTCCATTTTTCCGCGGGTGTTAGTGAAAGGACTCTCTAAAAGGCCCACCAGATTTGTGGGAAAGATTTTTTAAGGATTTTTTTTCCTGGGGGATTTTCTTGGTGAACATAAATTCTGTGGAAATATGTTTACTAGGTAAGTGAGAGGAAGTGTCCCGGGTACCCTCTCAGGGAAAGAATTTATGGGGGAGAGGGGGGGGAGAAGCACCTTTCAAGGTAGGAAGTAAAACATTTCTCCCCAGGGCCCTACGAGAAAAAGAACATGAGCGCCCCTTTTGACTACGGGTAATAGCATTTTGACTGATGAGACACAAAAAAAAAAATATAAAGAGACCCCAAAAAGGGTGTATTATGGGCCCCCCTTCCTACGGGGTTAAAAGGGTTTAAAAATCAAAAATATAATTACTAGAAAATACAACTGAAAAAAATAAAGGAAAACCCTTTTTGGTGTTTAAGTTTGAAAAAGTAAATTTGGGTTTCCCCGCTCGCAACACTTTAAAAAATACATTGTACGGAATTTTGGGAGGGGGAAACTTACTTGGATACAGTGACGGGTATTCTTTGTTATAAAGTTCTTATGGATTATGAGGGGCGATAATAAGGAAAGTAAACAAAACAACACTGCACGCCCTTGAATAAAGGAAATAAAGTTTTTTAAACACTGAACTCTAAAAGGGAAAGATCCCCTGAAAACCCCCGTAAGATATTCCTTAAACGGAGTATAACAAACTTATTTTTCCCCAGAATATCCGAAGTTTGGAAGTGGCTTTTTTGGCCGGGAAAAGGGACCTACCAAGTAATGTTCCCCTTCCCCGGGGGTAAAGTGGCCTTCTCAGGCACCTTGTTGTCCCCTTTCAAATAATATTTAAACCCCTCACATATTTTAATTACTCTGTTTGGGTAATCAAGAATATGTATCAGGGGTGCCATAAGTGACCCACTCCTCGGTAAAATCAAACTAAATTAGAGGAAGGCCAGACAAAGGGTCAACGTTTCGCTTATGGGGAGGGCTTTCGGGCGAAAGAAACCCCTGTAACACGTATTTTTTCTCTAGTTTCGGCAGTGGGCTGCCATCCATATGTCAAATTCCCAAAAGCGTTGAACCAAAGGCTTGTACCCTAGCTACATCAACCCCCCCCATTTTTACACTGTAAATTTTCCCCAGTAAATTCTTATGTGCGTCCCGCTTCAAAAAAAAAATTATAGATCGCTCAGGTATAATTTTTGCTAAGAGTTATGACTCCTGACGTTCCCTAACCCTGTATTTTTCCTCCCCTTGTACTTCCCTACACCTCTGCTTCCTACACCTTGTACATTCCTACCCTCGTAATTACCTACACCTCTGTACTTCCCTACACCTTGTACATTCCCTACACCTTGTCATTCCTACACCTCTGTACACTACCTATGCGAAAAACATAGGAATGGGGAACACTGCGAAAGCCTACTGACCCATACATGGCAGGTCCTTTTCAAAACTCCCGTTTGCCCAAATTTTTTTTTCCAAGAAGTTAAAAACTTTTCATTCTCCACTTCGTTCTTCCTCTCTCTCCCCTTTCTTACTCTAGCCTCTTACCTTCTCTATTCCCTTCCCTCCCCCTCTACCTACGTCCTTCCCCCCCCTACCCAAAAGCATCAAAAAACCCCCTCATAAACTAAGGGCATCCGCCCTATCCTTCGCCTCACCACCCCGATGACTCGCCCAGCAAAAATAAAAAAATAGTGATTTTGGGGAAAAATCGAGAAGATTGCATTGTACCCCCATTTGTCCGGATCACGCCCTCAAACTACTGAAAACTGAAAGGGAGCAGGTGATTGATTGTCCCTGAGGGACGCCCAGGTAAACACGCCCCCCACCCTGACCCCTCAATTTTCATCTCCTGCATTACATCTTCCTCTGCCTAAAGCAATTTTCCATCTACCTCTCTCTCAGACACATCATCCAAATTTTCCCTCTGTTCCAAACACAGTAGAAGCGTTTTTTCTTTCCCCCTGAAACCGAACCACCCCTTTTAATTCCTGCAAAAACGCAGCTGCTAACATCTAATTACCTTCAACAAAGCCCAAAACATTCATTACCCCCCAACACGCCCAACAGCCCCCCATCCTTCCCCCAAACTTTTTCCAACGTCTTCATGGCCCAACACAGATTTTCACCAAACAAAATATAACAGACAACGTTTGAAATAAAAATAAAAAAGCAAAAACACAAAATTCAATAATAATATTTTTAATAATCCATGTATGCAATGCAGAGGGGAAAAAAGGAAAATGGCCTCCGGTCACCCCCTCCGTCAGCCCCGGCAAGATGAAGCACTATTTCAGGAAACGCATCGGTATTACTGTTCTTTCTTTTCCCCTTGGCATTTTCCCCTCGGTCTTTCCAGGCCTTTTTCGTTGGTCTTTTCCTCTTTTGGAATATTCCCTTCGGGCTTTTTTTCTCTTTGGTCTCCCCCCCCCCCCCCCGCCACCGGCTTTCTCGGTCTGTTTTGCCTGCAGGTTCCCGAGAGAGGGGGACCTGGAAGGAGCCCCCAAATTTTTGTCGTGTAAACAAAAGCCTCGCTCCTGAGGTCGGGAAAAAGGGGCCACTTTGGCCCGGGTGGGTGTCCTCGATTTGTTGGAGGATGTGGACTCTCTGAGGATTTATTGGCTGTTTAAAATGAGATGGGGGGTCTTGAAGATTGCAACGGCGGGGGGGATTCTTAGGATGCATATAGAAATGGAAAAATTGGGTCTGTGAGGAGGAGAGTGGAGGGGAAAAGTGGAGGGAGGGGGAGAGCGAAGGAGAGAGAAGAGAGGGGGGTGGAAAAGAGAGAGAGAGGGGGAAGAGAGAGAAGAGAGAGAGAGGAGGGGGGGGAAAGGGGTGGGAAAAGGGAGAGGGAGATGAAATGAAAGAAAAAGAATTCAGACGAAAAAATGATAAAAATTTTTTTATTGCACTCAAATGTATTATTATTTTGTATAGTAAAAGTTTTAGTAATAATAATAATAAACTGTAGAGTAAAAGTAATTTTTAGGTCTAGAGAAGTGTAAATAGTAGTGACGTAGCAGTATAGAATAGTACCTTGATGAAAAATTAACAAGTCATTTTACTGGTATTATTATTATTTTTATTATTATTATTATTATTTATTTTTATTTTTATTATTATTATTATTATTTTATTATTTTATTTAATTTCATGGTAAATTTCCTGTCAGTAAAACAAAAAAAAAAACTCAATTTCCCAGTTGTATTTAAAGACGGGAATTGCAACACTCCACTCAAAAAAAAAATCATTTCAACGAGTGAGGTAAAAAAAAATATCTTTTTTTTTCGCAGATAAACCAAAAATAAATTTTCACTGGCGAATTAAGCTGATATAATTAAACAAAATTTCCGATGGTTCATTAAAATAATCCCTTTTTCTTCCCTTAATTAAAAGTTTCAACCGAAAAATGTTTTGGGTATATCATATTTTTATTATTATTATTTTTGTTAAATTTTATATTTCATGCTGAAAATAATGTAGACTGTGTTATATATTTTATTATATATATAATATTAAATTATATATATAAATATATATAATTTATATATAAAATTTTAATATATTTAATTTTATTACTCATCTAGTCCCTAATTTTGTACTCAGGGAGTGCATAATTTTGTGTAGTGTTATAAGAGTGTTTACAAACATGAAAAAAAAATTGAAATTTTTGGGGTTTCCCAGAGAGCGAAAAGTTTGTTTTAAAACCCAAACCCGAGGGAGAGAGAAAAGGGGGAGAGTGGGGGAGAGGGGGAAAAAGAAGAGAGGGGAGAGGAGGGGGAGAGAGAGGGGGATAGAGAGAAGAGGAGAGAGAGAGAAAATTCTACAATAACATCCCCCCTATAAAATAAAATACGAAAATACTCTACATACTAAAATTATTTGATAAATTTTAATTAAAATAAAGGGTTTAAAATTATAATAACATAAAATAGTATTAACAATAAAAAATTTTTCCAACACGTTGAAAACTCATTTTAATCTTTTTAATTCCCCACACTTTAAAATCATCTTTTTTTCCCGTTTTAAAAAAATTTTTTTTTTTTTACCACGTCTTCTTCCTCTTTAAAATTCTTTTAATTTAAGGGGTATTGGTTCTTTGGTGTGGGAGGAGCCATGTTTCCCGGGAAAATCGCGTTCAAACGTATGGGGCCTGGGGGGGGGAGGGTTTTTGCCCGGTGTTAAAAAAATTTTTGCGGAAATGGTTGTTACGGGACGCTGTTGGAGGCGCTAAGATTAGGAACGGGGCCATTAATGAATTTGTTTGGTTTGTAAATTGTGTGGACAAAACCCGGGGGGGGGTTTTAATATGCCCCCTTTTGGGTTTTAATTGAGAGGCCCCCGTGGCTTAAACGGGGGGCCCCCCCCCCCCTTTAAAAGTATGGGCATTGCAAACACTTTTTTACCCTTGTTTGATTTGCGAGGTTTTTCACACACCCCCCCCACCCACCCAAAAAACCCCACCACCAAAAAACCCCAACCCCAAAAACCAACACAAACCCCAAAACCCACACACACAACACCACAACCCCCACACCCAAAAACCCCCCCAAAAGGGGAAAAACAAAAAAAACACAAAACACAGGGAGTTGGAAGATTTTAAACCCCAATATCCGAAGTGGAATATTTGGGGGGCGAGTAGTAGGGAAGGTTAAAAGTTTTTAAGCGAGGGATGAAAAACTCAGGTCAGGGAGAGTGACCCAGTACCCCATCGGAAGAGGCGGGGCCAGGAGCTCGGACTCGACCCCCCCAAAACCCCCAATAGGTGGACAAAGGTGAGTACACACAACCCCAACAACACCAAAAACCACACCACCACACCACACACACACCCCATACATTGCAACGAGACCTGCAGAGCTAAAGGGAATGAAATATGAAGTGTCTGAAGGAAAAGAACTTACAACAATAGAGGAAAAGAACAAAGAGAAACATCTTTTCGACATACAAAGCATTTTAGAAGATTTGATGAGTGAAAGGTTGATTGTTTTTTAAGGGCGAAAAGGGGCACAAGGGGCACGCAGGAAGTTAAAAGAACCCCAAATTTTTTTGCGAGAGTTAGTGGGGAAGCCCCTTTAAATTTATTTAAAATATAAAAATTTTATATATATATATTATATATAATATATATAATTATTTTTATATTATATATATAATATTTATATATTAATATATTTTTTTTATTATTTTATTATTTTTTTTTTTTTATCACAAACCCGGCCCATTCCCCAAAGGCAGGGGGCCCCAAAAAAAAAACTTTCACCATCTTCACCCCCATCACTGTCTTTTCCCGAAGGGTGCTTTTCCTTCGTTTTTTCCAACAAACACCCCCCTCCTTTAGAGTGCAGGATGTACTTCCCATCTCCCGGACCAATCCCCGGCCCCCGGTTTCCCTGAAACCTTCATAAATTTCTTTGCTACACTCCAAAAGCACGTCAAGTATTAAAAACCTTTGTCTCATTCACTCCCATCAAACACGCTCACGATGCCTGCTGGAAGCAACCCCTCGCACACAAAACCTCCTTTTACCCCTCCCTCCAAACCCCCCCTAGGCCGACCCTTTCCCCCCCCTTTTCCCACTACGACTGAAAAACCTTGAAGTCTTCTTTTTTGCTCCATTCTCCACATGTCCGAACCACCTCAAAAAACCTTTCCTCACCCTCTGGACAACGTTTTGGGAAACCCCCCCACCTCCCCAAATTCCAAATCGAATTCTCTGCATTAATTCACACCACACATTTGCCCTGCATACATTCACTGCCCCCAGCCTTTTCCCCGCCAAACATTTTCACCACCTTCACACCCCTTAAAAGCGTTTGGTAAAACTTCTCTCAAAATTCCCCCCTTTGCCTCCAAGGACAAAGTTCTTTGTCTCCACAGACTCCTAAGTGCCCACTCATCTTTTTTTTTTCCCCCATCAATTTTTGATTACCTCTCTTTCATAGCCCATCCGGGGACACGTCCCTCCCAAAAATCGAAACGTTTACCTCCTCCATACTCTCTCCCCCAAATTTATTTCAATCTTCCATCACCCAATCTTTTTGTTACCCCATAACCTTACTTTTCCTGTATTCCCTTTAATTTTTTCTTTTCACACCCTACCAAATTACCACCAATCTCTGAACTTTTCTTTAAATCTCCCAGGACAGTGTCATCAGCAAAGAGCAGCTGTGCAACTCCCACTTTGTGTGTGATTCTTTACTTTTAAACTCCCGCCCTTACCAAAACCCTCGATTTAATTTTCTTACAACCCTCTAAAATATATTAAACAACCACGGGACATCCACATCCTTGTTAAGGCAAAATTTTATGGGAAAAAATTTTTTCTTTCCTAAAACTCTAAATTGAGGCCTCATACCTCGTAAAAACTCTTCACTTTTCGTAACCCTACCCCCCACAACCATACCTTGCAAACATTGCCACTTGCCCCCCTATCCCCCTTAACGCCTTTTCCCAAAACCATAAATGCCACAAAGCCTTTAGCCTTATCTAAATACTGTTCATTAAAAGTTTCACTGAAACACCTGGTCCACCCCCACCCCCTAAACCTTTCCTAAAGCTCCTTGTTCATCTTATCCTATTCTCCCTCTTATTTAATTCTTTCAAATAAATCTACCATTTCCTTTCCAGGTACACTCAACAGACTTATCCCCTTATTTAATTTTTGCCTCTTTTTATCCCCTTTGCCTTTATACAAAGGAACTTGCATGTCCTGCCCAATCCAGGTACCTTACCCTTTCCAAAATTTTAAAATTTTTTAAATTTCCCCCCCCCAACCCCCCAAAACTAAATTTTCCCCCCCTGTTTTTAATTTCTACTTTTTTTCCCATAACCCCGGCTGCCTTCCCCCCTTTCATTTTACCTACTGCCTCACGAACTTCCCCCACAACTCCAACTGGCTCTTCCTCACTCCTACAAGATGTTATTCCTCCTTGCCCTATACACGAAATCACAGCTTCCCTATCTTCATCAACATTTAACAATTCCTCAAAATATTCCTTCCATCTTCCCAATACCTCTAACTCTCCATTTAATAACTCTCCTCTCCTATTTTTAACTGACAAATCCATTTGTTCTCTAGGCTTTCTTAACTTGTTAATCTCACTCCAAAACTTTTTCTTATTTTCAACAAAAATTTGTTGATAACATCTCACCCACTCTCTCATTTGCTCTCTTTTTACATTGCTTCACCACTCTCTTAACTTCTCTCTTTTTCTCCATATACCTTCCCTCCTTGCATCACTTCTACTTTGTAAAAACTTCTCATATGCTAACTTTTTCTCCCTTACTACTCTCTTTACATCATCATTCCCACCAATCGCTCCTCTTCCCTCCTGCACCCACTTTCCTGTAACCACAAACTTCTGCTGAACACTCTAACACTACATTTTTAAACCTACCCCATACCTCTTCGACCCCATTGCCTATGCTCTCATTAGCCCATCTATCCTCCAATAGCTGTTTATATCTTACCCTAACTGCCTCCTCTTTTAGTTTATAAACCTTCACCTCTCTCCTTCCCTGATGCTTCTATTCTCCTTGTATCCCATCTACCTTTTACTCTCAGTGTAGCTACAACTAGAAAGTGATCTGATATATCTGTGGCCCCTCTATAAACATGTACATCCTGAAGTCTACTCAACAGTCTTTTTATCTACCAATACATAATCCAACAAACTACTGTCATTTCGCCCTACATCATATCGTGTATACTTATTTATCCTCTTTTTCTTAAAATATGTATTACCTATAACTAAACCCCTTTCTATACAAAGTTCAATCAAAGGGCTCCCATTATCATTTACCACCTGGCACCCCAAACTTACCTACCACACCCTCTCTAAAAGTTTCTCCTACTTTAGCATTCAAGTCCCTACCACAATTACTCTCTCACTTGGTTCAAAGGCTCCTATACATTCACTTAACATCTCCCAAAATCTCTCTCTCTCCTTGCATTCCTCTCTTCTCCAGGTGCATACACGCTTATTATGACCCACTTCTCGCATCCAACCTTTACTTTAATCCACATAATTCTTGAATTTACACATTCATATTCTCTTTTCTCCTTCCATAACTGATCATTTAACATTACTGCTACCCCTTCCTTGCTCTAACTCTCTCAGATACTCCAGATTTAATCCCATTTATTTCCCCCCACTGAAACTCTCCTACCCCCTTCAGCTTTGTTTCGCTTAGGGCCAGGACATCCAACTTCTTTTCATTCATAACATCAGCAATCATCTGTATATATATATATATTTATATATATATATATATATATATATATATATATATTATATATATATATATATATATATATATATATATAATATATATATATATATATATATATATATATATGATCACAGTAAAACAGGTGATTTCAGAATATGCAAAACAACCACTGTGAAATAATAGAGAATTCCAAGCCCTTTCGGACTACTCACATTATCAAGGCTAATGTGAGTAGTCACGAAAGCGTTTGGGAAAATTTCTCTATTATTTCACAGTGGTTGTTTTTATATATATATATATATATATAATATATATTTTATATATATAAAATATATATATATAAAATATTATATAATAATTATATATATATATATATGTTTATAATCTTATGAACAGTTTAGACAGGGCTCACGACGCTATAAAGGAGTAAATGTTGCAAGAGGTAGGGGCCAGGAGCTGAGGCTCGACCCTGGTGGCAACAACAGACAGGTAAGTACACATCAACACCCACAACAAATCAACCACCTATTCCAGTCTCCTACAACTCTTCTCTCCTCTTCCACTCACTATCATCTTCCTCAATCTCTCACCTCCTCCTCTCCCTATTCTCTCTCTCCACCTCTTTACCTTCCTATACCCCTCCCTCTTCCCCTCATCTCCCTCCACTTTCCCCCACCTCTTCCCCTCCCACCAGCCACTTACGTCTCTCCCAAGAGCACTTCTCTGAATGACTTAATGGATTGTAAAATCTAAAATGACGGGTTGATGCGAATCCTCTTCGTATCGCCAAATAAAAACGCAGCCAACTATGTCATTTTGATTTTGGCTTTTGGGAATATATATGTATTTGAAGTTTGTGTTTGTAGGCTAAGGTTTGTGTCCGGTTCTTCGTTTGTGTGAAGGCTCTCTTTTACATGTAATTTCTCGTCTATAGGCGTTCAGCTGCGTCTAAATTTTCGTCTGTGTGTACGTATTAGCTTGCGTCTAATTTTTCGTCTAGTTTCTAGTTCACTTGTTTATATTTTTTTGTCTCTAAGCGTTTCCTTGCGTCTAATTTCTCGTCTGTCGTAGGCGTTCTCTTGCGTCTAATTTCTCGTCTGTCGCAGGGGTTCTCTTGCGTTTAATTTCTCGTCTGTCGTAGGGGTTCTCTTGCGTCTAATTTCTCGTCTGTCGCAGGGGGTTTTCTTTTCGTTTAATTTTCTCGTCTGTCGTAAAGGGGTTTTCTTGCGTTTAATTTCTCGTCTGTCGTAGGGGTTTTTCTTGCGTTTAATTTCTCGTCTGTCGTAGGTTTCTCTTGCGTTTAATTTCTCGTCTGTCGTAGGGGTTCTCTTGCGTTTAATTTCTCGTCTGTCGTAGGGGTTCTCTTGCGTTTAATTTCTCGTCTGTCGTAGGGGTTCTCTTGCGTTTAATTTCTCGTCTGTCGTAGGGGTTCTCTTGCGTTTAATTTCTCGTCTGTCGTAGGGGTTCTCTTGCGTTTAATTTCTCGTCTGTCGTAGGGGTTCTCTTGCGTTTAATTTCTCGTCTGTCGTTTGGGGTTCTCTTGCGTTTTAATTTTTTCGTCTGTCGTAGGGGTTCTCTTGCGTTTTTAAATTTTTCGTCTGTCGTAGGGGTTCTCTTGCGTTTAATTTCTCGTCTGTCGTAGGGGTTCTCTTGCGTTTAATTTCTCGTCTGTCGTAGGGGTTCTCTTGCGTCGCTTTAACAATACCCAACACTGAGCGAGATGTGTTTCATTACTATACAGTGAGCTGTTGTTAACTTCTAATATTTATATTAATGTCGTTGTTTACTGTTTGATAACATACAGACTCAGTATTGCTTGGATAAACCTTGTGCTTGTTTGACTCCTTGTTTGACTTTCTATTTTGTCCGTGTTTGGGAACGCGTGTTTGTGTTTATTGTCCCGCATGAGTCTGCGTGTGTGTGTGTATGTGTGTGTGTGTGTGTGTATGTGTGTGTATATGTGTGTGTGTGTGTTTTCAATCTAAATATCTGTGTGTTTTGTCCTGCGTGCGTTTGTATTTAATGTTTGTTTTTCTTAAATATCTGTGTGTGTGTTTTTTTTATAAATGTGTAGATGTATTTTTTATGCTTCTCCCTTGTCATCCAGTATGTGCCTCTGTGTGTATTTGTCTGTGTCCTGTGTGGCAGTCTACATGTATAATTTCTTTGGTGTGCGCGTATGTTTGTTTTATACATGCGTGTCTTTGTTTTCCGTACATGCATGTGTGTTTGTTGAATATACGAATATGAGTAAGTACTTTTTTGTGTGTGTGAGTGTGTGTGTGTGGACTCACCTAATTGTGGTTGCAGGGGTCGAGACTCTGCCCCTGGCCCCGGCTCTTCACTGACCGCTACTGGGTCCTTCCTCTCCCTGCTCCATGAGCTTTATCATATCTCGTCTTAAAACTATATATGGTTCCTGCCTCTACTACATCAATTGCCAGACTATTCCACTTCCTAACAAATCTATGGCTGAAGAAATACTTCCTAACATCCCTTTGGCTCATCTGAGTCTTCAACTTCCAATTGTGACCCCTTGTTTCTGAGTCCCATATCTGGAATATCCTGTCTCTGTTCACCTTATCTATTCCATGCAGTATTTTGTATGTCATTATCATGTCACCCCTGACCCTCCTGTCCTCCACTGTCGCCAGACCGATTTCCCTTAACCTTTCTTCGTAGGACATTCCCCTTAGCTCTGGAACCAGCCTTGTTGCAAACCTTTGCACTTTCTCTAATTTCTTGACGTACGTGTGTGTGTGTGTGTGTGTGTGTGTGTGTGTGTGTATGTATGTCCTCAGCTAGGGCAGGGAAGACAAAGGCCAAATGAGATCAGAAACTCCAACACACTTGAATAACTAAAGTGTAATGAACACTTGTCAGTGCTTAATAATAGCTCACATGGAGACAAAAAGTCAGTAGATTAATTTATCTGTATATTTCGATCCCTTTCTGGGATAATCTGCTGAAGAGGATCCCAGAAGGGGATGGAAATATTACACACATGTATATATAAGAAGGAAGTTGACAGTGATGATTCAAGTAATAAAACTGAAGGAGGAGGAGGAAGGAGTACTAACACTATACGAAAGAGAAATGGGAGAAATTAAGCAGTAGAATAAAGGAGGCACTGCAGAGACAGGGATGATGTCTGAAATCAGGGGTAAAATGATTGACCAATAGAAAATAAATAGAATGAAGCTACATGTCAGCTGGTGGTAATGGCAGCATCTAGTTCTGGATACTGAGACAGTTTTCTCTTTGATTCGTCGTATATGTGTCAGTGAGGGCGTCAGGGGACTGAGGCTGAAAAGAGAGATCGAAGTGGGTCGAGGGGAGGGTCGAAGTGGGGTCGAAGGGGGTCGATGGGAGGGGGGTCGAAGTGAGTGGAGGGAGCGAGGCAATAAAAGCACCGAAGTCTTTCTGTTGATTCATTTTGGTTCTTCCTGAGGCGACGTCCTTCCACTGTTTACTGCTGTGACCTGCTGGCAATATGCTGAGTCGTCTCCTGCCTCCCATCCCATCTTACCCACCACTACCACTACTGTTTACCACCACACCCACTACTTACAACCACTACTTACAACCACTACTTACCACACAACCACCACCACCACCTCAACCAATTCCTCTACCAATATCACAACTTCCACCGTCACCCCCCTTTTTTTTTGTCACCCGTCTCTGCAGTATTCCTTTACAGGTTTCTAGGATTTTGAAAGCCATCAAAATTTTCCCAAAAGGCTCAATCAAGGAATTTCCACGGACCTTTGAAGCCATTTTCAAATTTTCACGAAGAACCCATTTCATCTTTCTTCCAGAACATTCACTAAGGCTTTTGCCAAACATTCACCGTTTTCCAATAAAGGAATTTCCTTAAAACCGTGAAGCTCTTTGCAAAAAAAAAACAAAACCAAAAACAGAAAATATGTTTCCAGAGTCTATCAAGTCTATCGATCATTTTCCACTACACTCTGATGTCAAAATCAGAGGCTTTCCCAAGATGTTTTCAGAGTTTGTGTCCAAATTTTATTAAAACCTACCAGGGCTTTCCATAAGTCTGGAACCATAGGGAAAAAACGAGAAAAAAGGGGCAGTAATTAAGATTTTTATTCAAAGAAGGTAAGGAATTTTTCAGAGATCTCTGTCCGTGGTTATGCAGTGGCATATCTGGGGTATATCTGGAGAGGGTTTCGGGGGTAGAATATATGGACCGTATATATAAAAAAAATGAGGATTATGGCATTTTTACTGCGAAGGCGTTTCGCCCACCTGGAATTTATCAGTTCACACAGAGAACAAGACACGTTAGGCCCTCTTTCCATCTCCTATAAATACACACGTCATTTTGTTCTCTGTTTATATTGATAAAGTTCCTGGTGGGCGAAACGTCTTTACAATAAAATGCCATAACCAACTTTGTGTGTTTTATTTACGTCTTCTTCAACATATAGAGACACCATTAAAATAGTTTACCATGCTGTGTACAATTATTTCAGAAGCCCCATTAATTTGTATACTAATGACTCCATTGTAACTATAAGGAAAACCTCTTCTAGGTGATTATAAAACCTTTTTCAAGGTGACTAAAAATAATGAGTGAAAGTGTTTATGAATTATCACCTTAAGCTGTTATTAATGACTTTCATGACTGCTAAAATGGTCCATTGAAGGTGAATAGAAAGGCCCCGGAAATTTTTATTTAAATGACCGTCAGGTCTTTTGGGTAAAGGTCAGAATAAAAAGACACATCAAGCAAAATCATTGCGTCCTCAGTTACCTTTTTAAGGTAATTAAATGACCTCCCAAGGTATTCATTAATGACCCGTAAGTGTTTGAAAGGGATGCCTTTTTGGAATCTCCACGGACACAGAGTTTTTTAGACCCTTCGTTAAGAGGCTTCTAAAGTTTTGTCAAAGTCTGCTCAAAAGTGTCCAAAAGGGTGCGCCAGACACCCCATTAGAAATCCTCTGAAAACCCCGCAATCTTTTTTCCCCGAGTTCTAAAAGAGTTTTAAAAAGGACCTTCTCGGCCCCCCTCCCCCCAGTCGGGTGCCAACAAATTTAATTTAAAACGTGTGGGGCTTTTTTTATCTTATTTACTCTTAGGGGATATTTTCCCGGCACTACGGGAACCTCGAAAAACAATTTCACTCAGTTTGGAAATTTAAAGGGACGAATAACTTTTGTCAGCATTGCCCTCGAGTGTCCTTCTGAAACTGTTTAGGAAAACGAGACACAGGAGAGGAGGCGATTTTGTCACTCGCAATGTAGAGGAAACGAGGCGTCCGTACCCTGGCTGCTCAATTTTTATATTTCAAAGTTTCCCTGTGTTTTTTTTTTTTTTTTTTTGCGAGTATCTAAACTTGTGCAAAGCTCATCTTCTTATTTCTGCGAATTTCCGAAATTGTCGACGTCTCTTTGAGTTCGGGTGTCACGTAGCGACAGATAAATAGAAACTTGTGTTGTTTTTTTTTTCTTTATATTTTTGGGGCTTATCTGGGCTTTTAACCCACTCTTACCTTCAGTAAAGTTTAGCGATGTTTCTCCTGCGGTAAATTATTTGCTTATTTTTTGGGGAATAAAGGAAAGAGAAGAACTGGCGTATTTTTGTAGATCAGAGAGTTCAGCTAAATTCTTTGTCTAGATATGTTCTCATTTACACCTCACTTCCTCCTTTCCTTCACTTTCAACTTTTTTTTCGTTCACACCTGTAAAAAGATACCCAGAATTGGGTATCTTTTTTACCGAAACGTTTTTAGGCTAAGTGGTAAGCGTAGTAAGTCGAGAGAGCAGAAAAGTAAAAGAGGAAATAGATGTGTTTCAGCCATAAAACCTTGAAGTGGAAATTTAGATGTGGCAGTCCCTCCCCTGGAGATGTAACTCAACACTATAAGTTTGGGACATCCTGAGCAAGGGGCTGACCACCTAAAAAATCCCGGTTGATGGACTGTCACGTCACTTTACCCCACCCCAGCTTCGACTGTCTCAATATTGCCACCTCAAACCTGACTGACGAAGCCCCCTGTAGGCGAAACGTTTAGGAATAAAAAAAACCCAACTCTTTCACATGTCTTGTTAAATATTTGTCGATACCGTAAAAAATTTTTTATAAAAAAAATATATGGGGGCCATAACGACAATAAAAAAGTTTAATAATAATAATATTGGCTAGAGACACGTCATCTAACTCAGTCCGAAAATTCCTTTTCAAAATTAGGGGAAATTTTTTCATAGTTAGATACATTGCAAGCAAGCAAACTGAAGTCACCTGGTAAAGAGATTGGAGCCTTTTTACCTGGTGTAAAAATTTTTGGGGAAGGAGAAGGGTGGGTAGAGAGGTTTTTATATAATATATAATTATAATTATATATATATTTAAAAATATATAATTTTAAAATACATATATATTATATTATATATAAAATAAATATAATATAATATATTTTAAAAATATAAATATATATATATATATATATAAATATATATATATAAATTATATATTAAATATATATATATTTAAAAAATTTATATATATATTAACAAGTCGGGCCCCTCCCACCGAAGGGTGACCCCAAAAAAAAAGAAAACCTCAAAAAAGAAAAAAACTTTCATCATCATTTAAAACTTTCCCTCACTCACACATAAACACGTTTTTGCAGAGGTGCCAGAATACAACAGCTTTGGAGCATATACTATAAAGATTCACAAATATCCCTCCAAACCCCCAATATCCCCCAACCCCTCCTTTAAGTGCAGGCATTTTCTTTTTCCCCTTTCCAGGACCAATCCGGTTATAAAAATAACCCTTCCCTGAATCCCCCCTTATTCCCTGTTCACAAACCCAAAAAGATCGTCAGGTCCCAAATACCATTTGTCTCCCCCTCACCCTATGAAAGTGGGGACCACGACAGTGGGGTGAAAAACCCAAACTGTTTTAGGGCCCCCCCTCATGGTAGCGAAAACGCATGACGCTTTAAAATCCTAGATCACACAGTCTAGTGGGCAAAAGCACAGCGTTTTCGGTCACCCCTGAGGGGGGCCAAAAAAACATGGTTCACTCTTTTGGCTAGTGCATTTGTTATGATCAAAACCATATTTTTTAGGGTCAAATAATATATGAAGTGTGATTTTCAAGGTACTCACGTAGACAAGAAAACGGAACTGAAAAAAAACCCCGTATATTTCAAAATCCCCTTAGGGGTTTTCTGTAGTATGTACGTTGGAGAAAACTTTAAAAAAACATTGTTCTTCATAATAATATTACGAACTTGGGATACAGAGTGGTCTGTTGGGTCACACTTGAAGACGGCAGTGAAGCTAAACGGTGGGTTTAAAATTTTTTGGGAAAATAAAGAAAGAGGTTTTAAAATTTTAGAAGGATTGCCTGCATGGCCAATAACATCACTGAAAACAAAATTTGTGATAAATCCCATAAAATGTCTTTAATGGTTTTCTATCCCCTGTCTCACCTTGGCAGTTTTAAGGCTCTGTTCCAGGTTTTCAGCTTTACTTGTTCCAGTCTATTAAGCTGAATTGTTCTCCAGGAAGCAGGGCGACCACCAAAAAACGATTTCTTCAAAGGGTTTAATGGGCTGATTACATCAAACTTTACCCGTCCTACTATTGTCACATATTTTTATCCCCCCCAAAAGACAGAAGTCACTGTATAGGCGAAACGTTTTAAAACCCTAAAGATACCCAACTGTTGCACAGTTCTTTCTCGTCTAATAGCTGTAAAGCAGGGAAAGTGTTTCGTAAACAAATTTGGCAATAATGCTGATTTCCCCTTGTTCCATTGCGGAAATTCCTGGGTATCAATGCGATTCCCTTTTTTCTCTTGTATGGACAGGTTTGTTCGTGTGCGAGAGAACTTTATTCCAGTTGATAAAATATCGAAGTTTTCCCTGGGCTAAAGACATTTTCATTCTTGGCCATACATCACTGCTCGCTTTCTTCCCCAATTCTCTAAAATTCCTCCTGTTTGTCCTATGTACACTGAGTTACAGTTGCGATGGAATTCTTTAGATACCTGGGTTTCCACAGACAGTTCCAAAATCTGGAGGACCAAAAATGGGAAAATTCATGTGGACTTTGCTCATCTCTGTGTTATTCTTTTTAAAGAAAAGGCACTGTACAAAATTGAATACGAGTGATAAGACCTTTTAATTGACGCGCTGTTTAAAATTTTGGGGGCATCCCTTTCAAATCACCCCTTTCAAAAAAAAACCCACTTTATTGCTTAAAAAATATGATGATTTGTCCCCCTTTTTAAACACTGGTGGTGTCTGTACTTTGCAAGGACAAAAGCGTAATGTGTGACCTTAGAGTTAATGGGTCTTAAATTGCAACATATTTCTTGTCCCAATACGATCCGGGAATATTCAACAAAAAAGTGTTCATATGGTTCCATTTTGCTAATTGCTTCTCCCCCAGCACACTTAAAACTGCAAAACCCCCCCTTTGACAGAGATGAATTTCTCCCACGGTTAAATTATTTCCAAAACAAAAAAATGCAAAGATTTCCATCCAACCCCCCAAGGGATATGCTGGTGGGGTGGGGATCCTCGAGCCCGGAAGTGGAAGTGTCTCCAATTCCCCTTTAAGGAGCCGAATGCCTTCCATTCCCGAAAGGCGCGATAGGGGCCCCCCAAGGGGTTAGCCTCCCCCCCTCCAGAAAAAAAATAAAAACCCCAAACCGAGCACCACAATATTTTGGGAGAGAAGCTACCCAAAAGGTTAAACCGTCTATCATGTGTGTAGTCACTGAAAATGATAGGAGGTAGACAAAAAAAACTATCCAGAGTAGTGGATGTCCTATCAGGGTTACCACTCAGATATTTAGGGGGGTAAGAGAAACTTCCAGGGGTATGACCCTCCTGTGAAACCCGGTAACTTGAAAAAGTTTTGCACTATGCCCGTGTTTCCAAATGGCAAGGGCCTGGCTGGACTGGTCCCAATGGCCGGTTCAGACCAAGAATGCAAAGATTTCTTTTTTCCCGAAAAAAACAGAAGAGGAAAAGAAAATATAGTATAAACAATTAACCCATTGTTTTTAAATTTATAACTCATCACAACTTGGCAAGCCTCAGCGACCCCCGGTTATTTTTCCCCGCGATTTAACTCGTCAAGGAAAATTCGGGGAATTTTAAAACAATTTTTGGGGACGCAACTTAGCTTTTGAAATTTGGGAGACGCAGGCCCTAGCTATTTCGCGACGCAGGCTCCTAGCATACTTGGGCGAGGGCCCCAGCATCTTGGCGACGCAGGGCCCAAACTGGGGGACGCAGGTCCTGCAACTTGGCGACCAGGCTCCTAGCAACTTGGCGACGCGGCTCCTAGAACTTGGGGACGCAGGCTCCTAGCATACTTGGGGACGCAGGCTCCCAGATACTTGGGCACGCAGGCCCTACATACTTGGCGGGCGCAGGTTAGCATACTTGGCGATGCAGGCTCCTAGCATACTTGGCGATTTTTTTTTTTTTTTTTTTTTTTGCCTCTGGTGCCTCGCCACCTTTTTTGAACCCAAAAAAAACTTTCCCAAGCTTTGAAATAACTTTTTTTAATGGCTGTTTTGTGTTTGTTGCCAGAGAGCTTTTGTTTTTGTTTGTCACCATAATTATTATAAATATTATTTTTATCATTAGTGTAATAATAACAATAATAACAAAATAATAATAATAATAATAATAATAATAATAATAATAATAATAATAATAATAATAATTAATATTAATAATATTATTATTATTATTATTATTATTATTATTATTATTATTATTATTATTATTATTATTATTATTTATATTATTATTATTATTATTATTATTATGTTAATCTAGCATTTCATTATTTTATTTTGTTACTGGATTTAACATCACAATTTTTGGACTGTTATTTAAGGATCTTTAATTATTGTAAAGAAATATTTCTCATCCCAACTTCTGGAGGAAATTAAAATTTGTGAGGGAAAAACAATTAAGAGTTTCAAGACAATTGTTTTGAATCTGCTTCTTCATCATTTCTCTCTCCTCTCTCTCTCTCTCTCTCTCTTCTCTCTCTCTCTCTCTCCCCTCTCTCTTCTCTCTCTCTCTTCTTCCACTGATCACATCTCCACCAGGAAGACGATAGAGGAGTCACTTTATTCCCATTACCTCACTGGACTTAGTGCCAGGGGTGATGCTATCACTCCTGCCGCCTCCTCCTCCTCCTCCTCCTCCTCCTCCTCCTCTCTTCCTCTTCCTTCTGCCTCTCCTCCTCCTCCTCCTCCTTTCTACCTCTGACAGTAGAAGATCGTCGTCCCTAACACAATAAACAGAACGTAAGGTTAACCTAAAATTTGATGATGTTATGCTCATATTTTGCCGATGTGACGGTATCGTGGGATGCTGTAGTGATATTGTGGGATGCTGCAGTGGTATCATCGGATGCTGTAGTATCATGGGATGTTGTAGTATCATAGGATGCTGCAGTGGTATCATGGGATGCTGTAGTAATATCATGGGATGCTGTAGTAATATCATGGGATGCTGTAGTATCATGGGATGCTGCAGTGGTAACATGGGATTCTATAGTGGCATCACGGGATGCTGTAGCGGTATCACGGGATGCTGAGGTGGCCTCAGCATACACGTTACCTGGCCTGCTTCTTATCTACCCAGGTAAATGTGACGTTTGCAAGTTTATTAGTTGTGGGACCAACATTTTGTTGCGAAAGATGAGCATTATGGCTCTCTCTGCTAAATTATATAAAATGGTCTACCGGTGACCACGCTTTAAAAGAGTCGTTCCAGAGTGGTCAAGGATATATTACATCCTGCCACTACTGGACGTCTGTCATGGGATAGCCCAGGATATTTTTACAAGGCTGGTTTTATAGGGGAAGGATATAGTTTGGTCTTGCCCTGGGCAGATTTTAAGAAGGAAGAAATATTATATCTTCCCCACGGGAGATTTTTAGCGAGGAAAAATAAGCAGTAAAGTTGGTTGTAAAGTGTAATATTTCATTAATATAAGCACTTGTTTTTTTTATAGTGCAACTCTCTAGTGACTTTGAGTATATGTTGTGAGGGGGAAGAGTAGGCAGGTGGTGCGGTAAAGGAACAGTTCCTTGGGGAAGTTGCTTGCAGTTTGGGGTTGTGGTGGGTGTTCTTGGGGAGGTTGTTGATGTCTGGGGCTATGGTGGGTGTTCTTGGGGAGACTGTTGATGTCTGGGGTTGTGGTGGGTGTTCTTGGGGAGACTGTTGATGTCTGGGGTTGTGGAGGGTGTTCTTGGGGAGGTTGTTGATGTCTGGGGTTGTGGTGGGTGTTCTTGGGGAGGCTGATGATGTCTGGGGTTGTGGAGGGTGCCCTTGAGGAGGTTGTTGATGTTTGGGGTTGTGGTGGATGTTCTTGGGGAGGTTGTTGATGTCTGGGGCTTTGATGGGTGCTCTTGGGGAGGCTGTTGATGTCTGGGGTTGCGATGGGTGTTCTTGGGGAGGTTGTTGATGTCTGGAGATATGGTGGGTGTTCTTTGGGAGGTTGCCGGTGTCTGGGGAGGGATTGTATAAATTATGACCGCTGCAGCAGGTTGAAAGGATATCTTTTAAGGAATTTTAAATGTGTTTTGTCTTCCATAGGAAAGATTTATATTGACCTTGTGGGCTAAGTTGAAATTGGAGGTTTGTGATGAAATTGGGGAGAAAGATTGTGCGGTTGGTGGTGTGGTCAAAACTGGGATGAAATGGTGACTGAGGATGTGGGAGTAACTGTGGGTGCGATTGTGACTGTGGGAGAAGGGGGGTGGCTGTGGGTGTGGTATTAGCTGGATGTGTGTGTGTGTGTGTGTGTGTGTGTGTGTGTGTGTGTGTGTGTGTGTTACTCAGGTATTTGTGACTGCAGGAGTCGATTTACAGCTCCTGGCCCTGCCTCTTTGCTAGTCGCTACTAGGTTCACTCTCTCCCTGCCCCAAGAGCTTTATCGTACCTCATCTTAACGTTATGTATGGATCCTGTGTGTGTGTGTGTGTGTGTGTGTGTGTGTGTGTGTGTGTGTGTGTGTGTGTGTGTGTGTGTGTGTGTGTGTGTGTGTGTGTGAATGCACTTTGTCCTCGTATTTCGCACTCTTTGGTAGTCTATTCCAAGCAGAGTTCAGCCCATCCCAGGGTAAGTGCAAGTCTCAGAGTGTAAAGTTTCACTCCCTTGCTTTTGTGAGTGTTCGTATTATTAAGAGAATGCCAAGCAGGAAGCCTGCCTGACCGGTGTATCGTGTTGCAGACAGCTGTTGCAGCCAAGCACAGTGTCCCCCGGCTGTCATGCAGTCACAGCCTCACGCTGATCCTGCTGGTGCATATTCAACATTTGCTTGGGATGTTGTTCCTTGTTGCCTTCAGTTCCTTTCCCCTCTGACGGAACGGGATTCAGGGTGCAACGAAAACCTCTGCTCTTCCCTAACCGGTAAGGTTCTCTTCTCTTGTTTT
>NC_069400.1:17465684-17487098 GCF_026875155.1 Cherax quadricarinatus
TGACGTAGCGCTTACTACGATAGTATTACATGACGTAGCGTCTACTACGATAGTATTACATGACGTAGCGTCTATACGATAGTATTACATGGACGTAGCGCTTACTACGATAGTATTTACATGACGTAGCGCTTACTACGATAGTATTACATGACGTAGCGTCTACTACGATAGTATTACATTGACGTAGCGTCTACTACGATAGTTTACATGACGTAGCGTCTATTTCGATAGTATTACATGACGTAGCGCTTACTACGATAGTATTCATGACGTAGCGCTTACTACGATAGTATTACATGACGTAGCGTCTACTACGATAGTATTACATGACGTAGCGCTTACTACGATAGTATTACATGACGTAGCGCTTACTACGATAGTATTAAAATGACGTAGCGCCTACTACGATAGTTTTTACATGACGTAGCTCTACTGCGATAGTATTTTCATGACGTAGCGTCTACTACGATTGTATTACATGACGTAGCGCTTACTACGATAGTTTACATGACGTAGCGCTTACTTCCCATAGTATTACATGACGTAGCGTCTACTACGATAGTATTACATGACGTAGCGTCTACTACGATAGTATTACATGACGTAGCGCTTACTACGATAGTATTACATGACGTAGCGCTTACTACGATAGTATTACATGACGTAGCGCCTACTACGATAGTATTACATGACGTAGCGTCTACTACGATAGTATTACTGATGTAGGGGCCTACTACGATTTGTTGATATGGACGTAGCGCCTACTACGATAGTATTACATGATGTAGCGCCTACTACGATAGTATTACATGACGTAGCGCCTACTACGATAGTATTACATGATGTAGCGCCTACTACGATAGTATTATATGACGTAGCGCCTACTACGATAGTATTACATGATGTAGCACCTACTACGATAGTATTACATGACGTAGCGCCTACTACGATAGTATTATATGTGTAGACAGCCTGTACTGTTTGCACAGACAGCCCATGCTGTCTGCCAGCTTAGTTCATATTTCGCGTCACTAAGGTGCTGCCCTCTATAGCCAGGCCTCTCGGTGGGCACTCCAGCCTACCTGCCCTTGCCTCTGCCTCACTCACACAGCGGCCTAGCAGGAAGACACAAGGCCTACTCCTAGCTCCTCTCGTGGGATGGCCCTGCCCGGGCCATGGGCACAACACACAAGCCTGTGTACCCACCACGACACTTTTCAATAAACAAAGAAGCCTCCGAAGACGTATCATTTACTCCCCGCTACCAGAACACCAAATAATCTTGTTAAACACATGACGTAGCGCCTACTACGATAGTATTACATGACGTAGCGCCTACTACGACAATACTACATGACGTAGTGCCTACTACAGTAGTATTACATGACGTAGTGCCTATTACGATAGTACTACATGACGCAGTGCCTACTACGATAGTACTACATGACGTAGCGCCTACTACGATAGTAACGAGAGTGAGAGACGACACACATCGTAGCAAGTTTTTATTGCTACATAAATAAATAATTAACGTTCAGCGCTAAACCCATGTGGATCACTCAGGGAAAGACGTAGTGAGGTTTCATCCCCCCGTCTGCTGAGCGCGACACACGGTCTATGTAGAGCTTTATCAGAGCATGGCTTGATAAAGTTCTACACCTGGAGGTTACCTGGAGGTTATTCCGGGGATCAACGCCCCGCGGCCGGTCCATGACCAGGCCTCCCGATGGATCAGGGCCTGATCAACTAGGCTGTTACTGCTGGCCGCACGCAGTCCGACGTACGAGCCACAGCCGGCTGATCCGGCACTGACTTTAGGTATCTGTCCAGCTCTCTCTTGAAGGCAGCCAGGGGTTTTTTGGCAATTCCCCTAATGCTTGATGGGAGGCTTTTTGAACAGTTTTGGGCCCGGACACTTATGGTGTTTTCTCTTAGTGTACCAATGGCCGCCCTACTTTTTATTGGCGGCATTTTGCATCGCCTGCCCAGTCTTTTACTTTCGTAGGAGTGATTTCTGTGTGCAGATTTTGGGACCATTCCTTCCAAGATTTTCCAAGTGTAGATTATGATATATCTCTCCCTCTTGCGTTCCAACAAAGTGCAAGTCAAGTGCTTCCAAGCGTTCCCAGTAGTTAAGGTGCTTGACAGAACTTATACGTGTAGTAAAGGATCTCTGTACACTTTTCTAGATCTGCGATTTCACCTGCTTTGTATGGATATGTTAATGTACAGCAGTTTTCCCAGCCTAGAGAAAAACAAGTGATTTGAAAAGGATCACTGGGTTGGCATCTCTCGTTTTGAAAGTTCTCATTATCCATCCTATCATTTTCTTTGCACGTGCGATCGTGGCACTGTTGTGATCCTTGAAAGTGAGATCCTCAGACATTACTACTCCCAGGTCCCTTACATTATTTTTCCGCTCTATTGTATGGCCGGAGTCAGTAGTATACTTGTTTTAGTTTTTATCTCCTCCAGTTTTCCATAACGGAGTAGTAGTTGGAATTTGTCCTCATTGAACAAACATATTGTTTACCGTTGCCCACTGGAAAACTTTGTTTATATTTCTTGGAGGTTAACCGCGTCCTCAGCAGTGAAAAGCCTCATGCAGATCCTAGTATCATCCGCCCAAAGGTGATACGGTGCTGTGGTGTTTATCTCTGTTTATGTCTGATATGAGGATAAGGAATAAGATGGGGGCGAGTACTGTGCCTTGTGGAACAGAGCTCTTCACTATGGCAGCCTCGATTTAACTCTGTTGACACTACTCTTTGTGTTCGATTTGTTAGGAAGTTGAAGATCCATCTCACCACTTTCCCAGTTATTCCTTTAGCACGTATTTTATGGGCTATTCGCCATGATCGCATTTGTCAATGCTTTTTCAAAGTCTGTGTATATTACATCTGCATTTGATTTTCTTTCCCGTGCATCCAAGGCCATGTCATAGTGATCCCGTAGTTGTGAGAGGCAGGAGCGACCTGCCCTGAACCCATGTTGCCCTGGATTGTGCAGATTTTGGGAATCCAGGTGATTTGCAATCCTGCTTCTTAGCACTCTTTCAAAGATTTTTATGATGTGGGACGTCAGAGCTATTGGTCTATAGTTCTTAGCTAATGCTTTGCTGCCACCTTTATGGAGCGGGGCTATATCCGTTGTTTTAAGTGACTGTGGAATTTCACCCATGTCCAAGCTCCTCCTCCATAGTGTACTTAGGGCACGCGAGAGGGGTTTCTTGCACCGGGCGAAACGTTGTTCTAATAAAAGCTAGTTATTGTATTCCTGGAGGAAATGTTAAACATGTAAGGGTTTAACACTTCCCCCACGAATATAATGGTAATGGGAAGCTGGTTTGTTCTGACGAAGGAAGATGTCAATCCAGAACAAAAGAATAAAAGGCACCATATCTAGACTGGATCAATTCACAAATAACCCTTAAATAGGTAAAAGATATTATGACGATGTTCCGGTCCGACTTGGACCTTCGTTTGTTATTTGTGTATTAGTCCAGTTCCATGTAGCAAAAAATCCTTCACTGGCGTCAAAACTTTCTTGCTGTAGATTGTACATGAGCCTTATCAGCAGCGATCTCTCTTCCTGATGCCGCACAACATTTCCATTCAGAGAGAAGTCACTCAAACCCAACACAACAGTGTCGGAGACGTGTCCTCCCGTGCAGAATCCGAATCCATCGGGTTGGAACATTCAAATACATTCAGAACGCATCGAGAACAGGTTCGCGTGTATACAGATTAGAGTGGAAGCGTCCACCGACGTATGAATTACACATTTCCTTCTGGGAAACTGAAGGACTAACAGTGGTCTGGCAGACATTGAATTTCGATTAAAACTATGTGATGCAGAAAATTAATTTCCTGGCTACAGGGGAGTAACAATCAGGAGGACCGCCGTCGACGTGACATTGAGAAAGCTGCCAGTACCCAGCCAACAATAACAGTTCAATTCATTGGGAATGAAAAAAAAAAAATCGTTCCACTCGAGGGTTCTGGAGTCTATAGACAAAGCTTTTCCTAATAAGTTCTGTCAACTTGCTACAACTACGATTAAGGTCTTAGCCAGTAGTTTTTTGTGTGAATTTTAGTCTCTGTCAAAAGCTCTTCCTGGGAATGCAAAAATTCATTCTTCAAATCGAAGTGGAAAAATGCCACACTTTACGTGTCAACAAAATCTCTTGCAGAGAGATTTATGTTTTTCTTTACAGATTTGGATTCAATGCAAAATATTTGAACTTCGCTTTTGCCAACACCTAAATTTTAAAATCTGTAAAGAGGAAAGTATTTCTTCACCTTGTTCTGGTGAAGAGTACAATAAGGTGGTCCGCCAAGTCCTTCAGCATCAGTTTCAGAAGTAACACCACTGAAATGCGTCTCGATTCTGGTCTACCTTCAGTGGAGGGTGAAGTGCGTCTATCCACCTGTCCACCACCTAGCCCCTCCACTCATACTAGAGCAGGTATTCTTGTTTTTACAACCCGTCCATAATAAACTCTAGAGCACAGATGTAGCGTCACCCAACATCACATAATAATAATAATAATAATAATAATAATAATAATAATAATAATAATAATAATAATAATAATAATAATAATAATAATAATAATAATAATAATAATAATAATGCAACAAATATGATCATAGAATAAAACAAAAACAACACCTACAGGATCAATGTCAACAAGAACGACAATACACAACTAGAAACCCAGTTTTCGCCCATCTGGTACCCACACGCCCCTTTACTTTTATCGAACCTGCTATCAGGGCCTCCAAGAGAAATTTTGCAAGGCGGAACAAGACTGTTTTGGGGTCCCTGGGGGGCAGGCTGAACCCCCCCCCCAGTCTAAGTGAATTTTACAAAATTATTTAAGATTACCAAAAAAAATCAAATGAAAAAATATAAATTAAGCATCTATGACTATGGGTCCCTTGAGAGCTTCACAGCCGGTCCCCGGACCTATGTACCGGCTGAAACCCCCGCCCGGTGTTGTGCATCAGTGGTATACAGTACCGACAAGATGAAAATTAGACACATATGCAACATTTGGGTATCTTTAATGTAGACGTATCGCCATCCAGTGACTTTACCAATGCAAATTCTAGGACATAATTTGAAGACAGAAGAACTACATACAAAAGAGAAGGTAATCAGTCCCTCGGCCTTGGAGTTGGCGTAAAGAGCACGACTTCGGTGTTCTTCACACCAACTCCAAGACTGAGGGATTGATTATCTTATTTTTATACATAGTTCTACTGTCTTCAAATTATATCCTAGAATTTGTATTGATAAAGCCACTGGATGGCGATACGTCTACATTTAAGATACCCTGATGTTGCATGTGTTTCTGTTTTTTATACCCGGTGTTGCTATCGAGTTTCAAATTAATCTAGGGATATTTCCCCCTCTCACTCTGTCCTGAGGGAAAGGAGGAGGGCGAGGCAACTCCGGCCTCATACCTCGGACAGCTTGGCGGGGGAGGAGGGCGAGGCACCTCCGGCCTCATACCTCGGACAGCTTGGCGGGGGAGGAGGGCGAGGCACCTCCGGCCTCATACCTCGGACAGCTTGGCGGGGGAGGAGGGCGAGGCACCTCCGGCCTCATACCTCGGACAGCTTGGCGGGGGAGGAGGGCGAGGCCCCTTTCCGGCCTCATACTTCGGACAGCTTGGCGGGGGAGGAGGGGGGAGGCACCTCCGGCCTCATACTTCGGACAGCTTGGCGGGGGGAGGAGGGCGAGGCACCTCCGGCCTCATACTTCGGACAGTTTGGGCGGGGGAGGAGGGCGAGGCACCTCCGGCTCATACTTCGGACAGCTTGGAGGGGGAGGAGGGCGAGGCACCTCCGGCCTCTACCTCGAACAGCTTGGCGGGGGAGGGGGCGAGGCCCTCCGAGCCTCATACTTCGGAAGCTTGGCGGGGGAGGAGGGCGAGGCACCCCCGGCCTCATACTTCGGACAGCTTGGCGGGGGAGGAGGGCGAGGCACCTCCGGCCTCATACTTCGGACAGCTTGGGGGGGGGGAGGAGGGCGAGGCACCTCCGGCCTCATACTTCGGACAGCTTGGCGGGGGAGGAGGGCGAGGCACCTCCGGCCTCATACTTCGGACAGCTTGGCGGGGGAGGAGGGCGAGGCACCTCCGGCCTCATACTTCGGACAGCTTGGCGGGGGAGGAGGGCGAGGCACCTCCGGCCTCATACTTCGGACAGCTTGGCGGGGGGAGGAGGGCGAGGCACCCCCCGGCCTCATACTTCGGACAGCTTGGCGGGGGGGAGGGGGCGAGGAAAACCCGGCCTCATACCTCGGACAGCTTGGCAGGGGAGGAGGGCGAGGCACCTCCGGCCTCATACCTCGGACAGCTTGGCGGGGAGGGGGCGAGGCACCCCCGGCCCTCATACTTCGGACGGGCTTGGCAGGGGAGGAGGGCGAGGCACCTCCGGCCTCATACCTCGGACAGCTTGGCGGGGGAGGAGGGCGAGGCACCTCCGGCCTCATACCTCGGACAGCTTGGCGGGGGAGGAGGGCGAGGCACCTCCGGCCTCATACCTCAGACAGCTTGGCGGGGGAGGAGGGCGAGGCACCTCCGGCCTCATACCTCAGACAGCTTGGCGGGGGAGGAGGGCGAGGCACCTCCGGCATCATACTTCGGACAGCTTGGCTGGGAAAGTACCGAAACTGTCAACTTTCCTTTAACATTTAGGCAAGTGAGCATAATTGGTAGATTATTTTTTTTAAGGAGGGACGAGGGTAGGAAGGAGGGTGATAACGAGGCGATGACTGAGGAAGAATGAGAAAGTAAAAAGCGAGAGAGTATAAAAGGAAGACAAAGTAAAGAAGGGACAGATGGGTATATATTACACTATTACATATATATATTATATATATATATATATATATATATTTTAATATATATATATTATATATATATATATTTATATATATTATATATATATATATTTTACACATATATATATATATATAATATTATATATATATATATATATATATATATTTTTTATTATATACATATATTTTATATATTATATATATATTTAATATATATATATATATATATATATATTTTATATATTTTATATGTGTGTGTATATAAAATATATATTTATATATATATATTATATATATATATATATATATATATATATATATATATACATTATATATATAAAACCCTCAGTAATTCCCATTAACTAATTTAGCCTGTACAAAAGACCCTTAGAGCAAATTACTGAAATTAAAAACCACAATGAAGGTAGTACTGGGAGACGATTAGCGCTCCTCTGCCCGCAATACCAAGACATTTGCACATGAAAAGCATTCGTGGGAACTGCATTACAGGCGAGTATATGTTCCTTTGTAGCAGCTCCTTGGAGAGACACACACAAGCAAGACGTGACAGTCTTTCTCAAGCGCCCCGATACCGGTCTGACACACACACACACACCACAACACACACACACACACACACACACACACACACACACCCCACACACACACACACACACACACACACACCACACACACACACACACACACACACACACACACAAGAATTGCCTGGGAAGTGATGTAGTGGAGGCAGGATCCATACATAGCTTTAAGAAAAGGCATCATATAGCTCATGAAGCAGGAGGAGTGACAGATTAGCGACCAGGGAAGAGGCGGGGCCAGGAGCTATGAATCGACCCCTGCAACCACAACTAGGTGAATACAACTAAGTGAGTACACTCACACACTCACACTCATGCATTTTCTGAACTGCTTCGAAAGATAAAATATAGTAATCGAACACAAGGCTGAAATAATTAGACATGTCCTCTCTGACTGATACGAAAAAACAGGAGACACAGCTACAACTAAGATTACAAAAGGATGCCTTAAATTATATAAAAAAAGTAAGGAAAAAGAGGTGCGGAAAGGATACTATAAAGTGTTTCACAGGATTGAGTCAAGTGATAAGAGAATCAGAGTCCAGTTTTATGACTGTCTTGCCTAGGTTCGACCTCCACCCGTTCCCTGTCTTAGAGTAATAATAATCTGCGAGAGGATTTATGAAATGAGTTAGTATGTATGTATGTATATATTATATATATTTATATATATATTATATATATTATATTATATATAAAATTATATATTTATTATATATATATTTATTATATATATATATAGATAGTATATATTATTAAACTGAAGATGGTACACAAGTAAAAGGAATTACGAAAAGGCAATAATGGAAAATTGTCAGAGCCAATAAGGGGCTACGAGGGTTAATGAAGCAGCAAGACGAACCTGGTCTCTTCCCCTAAAATGGAGAAGACAAAGGAAATCAAATATGAGGAGCCTTCGTGGAACCAGTGATCACATGGCTACACTTGGACTCCCTGGTCGTGGTGGTGGTCGTGGCGGTGGTGCTGGTGGTGGTTGTGGTTGTAGGGGGAAAGAAGAGAAACAGTGATAAAAGGAAAAATAATTTACAGTAAAAACAGTTCCTGAGTAGATGCATGAAAAACGACAGTGACAGATGAAGTGAGGGTATTTATAGTAAGAATTTACAGGGACGGATAAAATTTCATAAAAATTTTTGCAATTTTCCCCTGGGGGGTAACACACAAACACATGCCTGAATCCCCAATAAAGTCGATCGTTTTTTCATTTCTTTTTTGAGTTTTTTGAACCCCACGGAAATTTGCCCTGGCAAGGACGGACGTAATAAAGAAAAGGGTAAGTGTCTTTGATCTTCCAAACGACTCAGAAATCGCAAAGTTAAAAAGCCTTATCCCAGAGCTTCGAAAAATAGCAGACTCAAATCCGTTTGCTGGTTTTAATTGGGTGAGGAGAAGTTGGTCACTAGAACAAAAAAGTTCTTGCTAGTGGTTATGTGACAAATACTGTACGTAATAGTTGTCAGTGTATTAAATTCTGGGGTTTAGAGCTTTGACCCCCAATTGGGGACCCAGTTCAGCCCTTCGTCCACCTTTTGTTTATTCCGGGAAGTGTTTATTAAAAATTAATTTGAGTTCATATATGAGAAGTATATGTTTTATTGAAAAAAACTTTTCCCCAATCAGGGACTTTCTTTCTCACCAGTTGATGAAGATGGTAGACAAATGTCTTAATAAAATTATAAAAACCAAATTTGGGTTTTCTCCCATGACTATTAATTTGTATCGGTAAATTTTTTCCATTTATACAAAGAAATTCCCTCGATTATCTTTTTATTACCTGGAGTTTACCTGGAGGGTTGGGGGGTTAAACCCCCCCGGGGCCCGGTCTGTGCCCGGGCCCTCCTTAGGTGTGCCCCAGGATGCGACCCACCCCAGTGACTAAACCCAGGTCCCCATTTTAGTTTTGTTATTTGAATAGAAAAAATTATTTTCTACTTATTTTCATATAAAATTAATATAAGAACAGCTGAGAGGAGAGAGGGGAGAGAAAAAGAGAGGGAAGGAGGGGGGGGAGAGGAGGAGAGAGAGAGAAGGGAGAGAGAGAGAGACGACAGAGAGAGAGAAAGATAGAGAGAGAGAAGAGAGGAAAAAACCATGTTTCTGTTTCTTTTCCTCAAAAGCGATAATGGGTTTGATATGCTTATAAACCTGGTGGCGGGTGGTGGGGCAAGGGTGCAAAAGGCCCTTTTTCGAGCCCTGTGACCATTATCCCCGACCTTAACTCAGTGGAAGGGAAAAGACACCCCTGCGAACCTGTGCTTCTTTCGCCCAACGCCGCCCCCATAAAACCAGAGCAATGGGGTATACCGCAATTACAGGTGGGAGAGAATGAGAGAGAGAGAGAGAGGAGAGGGAAAAAGAAGAGAGAGAGAAGACCTCAGTCCCTCTAAAACCGCACCAAACCAAGGGTGACGGACTGACTGCTCACGTCCAAAATACTGCTGTGTCTTTGTGTTGTGTTAACCCGCATTTGATCGAAGAAGCCATGAAAAATACTCGTGTGTTGCTCATTTGTGTTATCAACTTCGTACTGTGCACGGGTTGATAGGATGATACATGTGCCAAGAACGAGACACAAACATTTAAATCACATACGGTAAAAAAAAAAAAATGTATCAATGGGCAGATCGGTTGCAAATAATTCGAAAATCAAACCCCAAAACTTCACGTGAAAAAATACAGTATAAAAGAGGGATATCTCAAAAGGTGTCATAGGAATGCTTTAATTCCCTTACAACGTCGGTTACAGAGGTCAGTTTTTGGGGTGCTGTCACTGCAATCGGGTTAAATTTCTAACCCTGATACGGAGCCCTTTTATGGAGAAGAATGTAAAGACGTTCTGTTGGGGTCTGAAGGAGGTAGAGAGGGTTTAGAAGAGGGGGGGGCAGGTCAGCATGAAGAAATGGGCGGTTCGCATGAAAAAATGGCAGGTTCGCAGGAGAAACTGGGCAGGTTCAGCGAAGAAATGGACGGTTTAGCATGAAGAAATGGAAGGTTCAGCATGAAGAAACTGGACAGGTAGCATGGAAAAACTGGACAGGTTTAACATGAAGAACTGGAAGGTTTTGCATGAAGAAACTGGACAGGTTCAGCATGAAGAAAAATGGACGGTTTAGCATGGAAAGGACAGGTTTGCATGAAGAAATGGACAGGTTTAGCATAAAAAATGGACAGGTTTTGCATGAAGAAATGGAAGGTTTAGCATGAAGAAATGGGGCAGGTCGCATGAAAAAAACAGGCGCTTTTGCAGAAGAAAATGGACAGGTTCAGCATGAGAAATGGACGGTTTGCATGAAGAAACGGACAGGTTCAGCTGAAAGGGAAAAAAGGACAGCTTTTGCAGAAGAAACTGGACAGGTTCAGAGAGAAACTGGACGCTTTAGTGAAAAAATGGACAGGTTCAGCATGAAGAAAAAGGACAAATTCATCATGAAGAAACTGGACGCTTTACAGAAAAAATGGACAGCTTTAGCATGAAGAAAATGGACAGCTTTGCATGAAGAAAAAAGGACAGGTTCGCATGAAGAAACTGGACGTTTTTGCATGAGAAAATGGACAGGGTTTAGCATGAAAAAACTGGACAGGTTCGCATGAAAAAAATGGGAGGTTCAGCTGAAAAAACTGGACAGGTTCGCATGAAAAAAATGGACAGGTTCAGCATGAAGAAACTGGGGGAGGTTTTGCTGAAGAAACTGGAAGGTTTTTCATGAAGAAACTGGAAGGGTCAGCTTTAAAAAAAAACGGTTCAGCATGAAAACTGGAAGGTTTTGCATGAAGAAACTGGACAGGTTCAGCATGAAGAAACTGGACAGGTTCAGTATGAAGAAACTGGCAGGTTCAGCATGAAGAAACTGGACAGGTTCAGCATGAGAAACTGGACAGGTTCAGCATGAAGAAACTGGACAGGTTCAGCATGAAGAAACTGGGACAAGGTTCAGCATGAAGAACTGGGCAGGTTCAGTATGAAGAAACTGGACAGGTTCAGCATGAAGAAACTGGACAGGTTCAGCATGAAGAAACTGGGCAGGTTCAGCATGAAGAAACTGGACAGGTTCAGCATGAAGAAACTGGACAGGTTCAGCATGAAGAAACTGGACAGGTTCAGCATGAAGAAAACTGGACAGCGTTAGACAGCATTCAGATGAAGAAACTGGACAGTAGTATCTTTCAGCATGAGAAGAACACATTAGATGAAACTGGACAGGTTCAGCATGAAGAAACTGGACAGGTTCAGCATGAAGAAACTGGACAGGTTCAGCATGAAGAAACTGGACAGGTTCAGCATGAAGAAACTGGACAGTTTTAGCATGAAGAAACTGGGCAGGTTCAGTATGAAGAAACTGGACAGGTTCAGCATGAAGAAACTGGACAGCTTTAGCATGAAACTAGACAGGTTCAGTATGAAGAAACTGGACAGGTTCAGCATGAAGAAACTGGACAGGTTTAGCATGAAGACAGGGTTCAGATGAAGAAACTGGACAGGTTCAGTATGAAGAAAGACTGAGACAGGTTCAGCATGAAGAAACTGGACAGCTTTGCATAAAGAAACTGACAGTCGTCAGTTGAAGAAATGGACAGGTTCAGCATGAAGAAACTGGACAGGCTTCAGCATGAAGAAACTGGACAGGTTCAGCATGAAGAATGGACAGGTTACAAGAACTGGACAGGTTACTGAAGAAAGGGAGTTCATGAAGAAATGGGACAGGTTCAGCATGAAGAAACTGGGCAGGTTCAGCATGAAGAAACTGGACAGGTTCAGCATGAAGAAACTGGACAGGTTCAGCATGAAGAAACTGGACAGGTTTAGCATGAAGAAACTGGACAGATTAGCATGAAACTGGCAGTTAGCATGAAGAAAACTGGACAGGTTTAGCAGAAGAAACTGGGACAGGTTCAGCATGAAGAAACTGGACAGGTTCAGCATGAAGAAACTGGACAGGTTTAGCATGAAGAAACTGGACAGGTTTAGCATGAAGAAAACTGGAGCAGGTTCAGCATGAAGAAACTGGACAGTTTACATAAGAAACTGGAAGTTTAGCATGAAACTGGACAGGTTCAGCATGAAGAAACTGGACAGGTTTCAGCATGAAGAAATGGACAGGTTCAGCATGAAGAAACTGGACAGGTTAGCATGAAAACTGGACAGGTTCAGCATGAAGAACTGACAGGTTCAGCATGAGAAACTGGACAGGTTCAGCATGAAGAAACTGGACAGTGTTCAGCATGAAGAAACTGGACAGGTTGCATGAAGAACTGGACAGGTTTAGATGAAACTGGACAGGTTCAGCATGAAGAAACTGGACAGGTTTAGCTGAAGAAACTGGACAGGTTCAGCATGAAGAAACTGGACAGAGGTTTAGCATGGAAGAAACTGGGACGGTTCAGCATGAAAAGAAACTGGACAGGTTCAGCATGAAGAAACTGGACAGGTTTCACATGAAGAAACTGGACAGAGTTAGCTGAAGAAACTGGACAGGTTCAGCATGAAGAAACTGGACAGGTTTAGCATGAAGGAAAACTGGACAGGTTCAGCATGAAGAAACTGGACAGGTTCAGCATGAAAAACTGGACAGGTTCAGCATGAAGAAACAATGGACAGGTTCAGCATGAAGAAAACTGGACAGGTTCAGCATGAAGAAACTGGACAGGTTTAGCATGAAGAAACTGGACAGGTTCAGCATGAAGAAACTGGACAGGTTTAGCATGAAGAAACTGGACAGGTTTAGCATGAAGAAACTGGACAGGTTCAGCATGAAGAAACTGGACGGTTTAGCATGAAAACTGGACAGGTTCAGCATGAAGAAACTGGACAGGTTCAGCATGAAGAAACTGGACAGGTTCAGCATGAAGAAACTGGACAGGTTCAGCATGAAGAAACTGGACAGGTTCACATGAAGAAACTGGACAGGTTCAGCATGAAGAAGTAACTGGGACAGGTTCAGCATGAAGAAACTGGACAGGTTCAGCATGAAGAAACTGGACAGGTTCAGCATGAAGAAACTGGACAGGTTCAGCATGAAGAAACTGGACAGGTTCAGCATGAAGAAACTGGACAGGTTCAGCATGAAGAAACTGGACAGGTTAGCTGAAGAAACTGGACAGGTCAGCATGAAGAAACTGGACAGGTTTCAGCATGAGAACTGACAGGTTCAGATGAAAAATGGACAGGTTCAGCATGAAGAAACTGGACAGGTTCAGCATGAAAGAAACTGGACAGGTTCAGCATGAAGAAACTGGACAGGTTCAGCATGAAGAAACTGGACAGGTTCAGCATGAAGAAACTGGACAGGTTCAGCATGAAGAAACTGGACAGGTTCAGCATGAAGAAAACTGGACAGGTTCAGCATGAAGAAACTGGACAGGTTCAGCATGAAGAAACTGGACAGGTTCAGCATGAAGAAACTGGACAGGTTCAGCATGAAGAAACTGGACAGGTTCAGCATGAAGAAACTGGACAGGTTCAGCATGAAGAAACTGGACAGGTTCAGCATGAAGAAACTGGACAGGTTCAGCATGAAGAAACTGGACAGGTTCAGCATGAAGAAACTGGACAGGTTCAGCATGAAGAAACTGGACAGGTTCAGCATGAAGAAAGTGGACAGGTTCAGCATGAAGAAACTGGACAGGTTCAGCATGAAGAAACTGGACAGGTTCAGCATGAAGAAACTGGACAGGTTCAGCATGAAGAAACTGGACAGGTTCAGCATGAAGAAAACTGGACAGGTTCAGCATGAAGAAACTGGACAGGTTCAGCATGAAGAAACTGGACAGGTTCAGCATGAAGAAACTGGACAGGTTCAGCATGAAGAAACTGGACAGGTTCAGCATGAAGAAACTGGACAGGTTCAGCATGAAGACTGGACAGGTTCACCATGAAGAAGTATTGGAATATCCCCCAACAAAAGCCTAAACCTCATGACAAGCTTAAGAGAGAAAATCCTTCCTTGTTACCAAAGCTAAAGTATACTTCACAAAGTATACCTCACAAAGTATACTTCACAAAGTATACCTCACAAAGTATACTTCACAAAGTATACCTCACAAAGTATACTTCACAAAGTATACCTCACAAAGTATACTTCACAAAGTATACCTCACAAAGTATACTTCACAAAGTATACCTCACAAAGTATACTTCACAAAGTATACCTCACAAAGTATACCTCACAAAGTATACCTCACAAAGTATACCTCACAAAGTATACTTCACAAAGTATACCTCACAAAGTATACCTCACAAAGTATACTTCACAAAGTATACCTCACAAAGTATACTCACAAAGTATACTCACAAAGTATACCTCACAAAGTATACTTCACAAAGTATACTTCACAAAGTATACTTCACAAAGTATACCTCACAAAGTATACTTCACAAAGTATACCTCACAAAGTATACCTCACAAAGTATACCTCTCAAAGTATACTTCGCAAAGTATACTTCTCAAAGTATACCTCACAAAGTATACTTCTCAAAGTATACTTCGCAAAGTATACTTCACAAAATATACCTCACAAAGTATACCTCATAAAGTATACTTCACAAAGTATACCTCACAAAGTATACCTCACAAAGTATACTTCACAAAGTATACCTCACAAAGTATACTTCACAAAATATACCTCACAAAGTATACCTCATAAAGTATACTTCAGAAAGTATACCTCACAAAGTATACCTCACAAAGTATACTTCACAAAGTATACCTCACAAAGTATACTTCACAAAATATACCTCACAAAGTATACCTCATAAAGTATACTTCACAAAGTATACCTCACAAAGTATACCTCACAAAGTATACTTCACAAAGTATACCTCACAAAGTATACTTCATAAAATATACCTCACAAAGTATACCTCATAAAGTATACTTCACAAAGTATACCTCACAAAGTATACCTCATAAAGTATACTTCACAAAGTATACCTCACAAATTATACTTCACAAAGTATACCTCACAAAGTATACCTCACAAAGTATACCTCACAAAGTATACCTCACAAAGTATACTTCACAAATTTATACCTCACAAAGTATACCTCACAAAGTATACCTCACAAAGTATACCTCACAAAGTATACCTCACAAAGTATACCTCACAAAGTATACTTCACAAAGTATACTTCACAAAGTATACCTCACAAAGTATACCTCACAAAGTATACCTCACAAAGTATACCTCACAAAGTATACTTCACAAAGTATACCTCACAAAGTATACCTCACAAAGTATACTTCACAAAGTATACCTCACAAAGTATACCTCACAAAGTATACCTCACAAAGTATACTTCACAAAGTATACCTCACAAAGTATACCTCACAAAGTATACCTCACAAAGTATACCTCACAAAGTATACTTCACAAAGTATACTCACAAAGTATACCTCACAAAGTATACCTCACAAAGTATACTTCACAAAGTATACTTCACAAAGTATACCTCACAAAGTATACTTCACAAAGTATACCTCACAAGTATACCTCACAAAGTATACCTCACAAAGTATACCTCACAAAGTATACCTCACAAAGTATACCTCACAAAGTATACCTCACAAAGTATACCTCACAAAGTATACCTCACAAAGTATACTTCACAAAGTATACCTCACAAAGTATACCTCACAAAGTATACCTCACAAAGTATACTTCACAAAGTATATCTCACAAAGTATACCTCACAAAGTATACCTCACAAAGTATACCTCACAAAGTATACCTCACAAAGTATACCTCACAAAGTATACCTCACAAAGTATACTTCACAAAGTATACCTCACAAAGTATACCTCACAAAGTATACCTCAAAGTATACTTCACAAAGTATACCTCACAAAGTATACCTCACAAAGTGTACCTCACAAAGTATACCTCACAAAGTATACCTCACAAAGTATACCTCACAAAGTATACCTCACAAAGTATACCTCACAAAGTATACCTCACAAAGTATACCTCACAAAGTATACTTCACAAAGTATACTTCACAAAGTATACCTCACAAAGTATACCTCACAAAGTATACCTCACAAAGTATACTTCACAAAGTATACCTCACAAAAGTATACCTCACAAAGTATACCTCACAAAGTATACTTCACAAAGTATACTTCACAAAGTATACCTCACAAAGTATACCTCACAAAGTATACCTCACAAAGTATACTTCACAAAGTATACCTCACAAAGTATACCTCACAAAGTATACCTCACAAAGTATACCTCACAAAGTATACTTCACAAAGTATACTTCACAAAGTACACGTACTTCACAGAAACACAAAACTCTGATGTATAAATATCTTGCATGTGAGCCTCGTATATTTCCCATTACATGCGTAAATATTTCTCAGCTGTGATAATACTGATTACTTACAACATTTTCGTTGCTTACGTTTTATTCACTTGTGTCTAAAGATTCTGACAGCTCAATTGTATTTTCACGATGATTATAATAATAAAAGCAAAAAATGATTTTTAACAATGATGATAATATCTTAGACCGGGCCGCGGGGGCGATGACCCCCGGGTATACTGCAGGTAATATTATTAACATCAATAATATTAAAAATACGCATACTATTTCTTCTTTCACTGTCAGAGCAAAACAAATACTTTATTCTCATACTAACAGAAACTGACTCCCATAAATTTGCATCCCAAATATCTCTCCTTACAATGTCTTAATAGCCAGTAGTCCCTCCTCCCCGGTTATATTTACAGCATTTCCCAGTTTTTTCTCGGCATTCTGTGACTAACGCGAGTACATTCTCGCTGTAAAAGTCACACGAGACCAATTTAATATCACAATTCGCCACCTTTATACAACCCAGACCTGCCGCATGAAGGTATCTCAGCTGTACGAAGATAATTGAGACTCTGGAGAAAGAAATCTGATGCCAGTTCCCGTCTTCGTCGGGAAGGTTGGCAAAAAATGTTTCCTCTGAAAGTTTGTATATTATAAACTGCATATGAGGGTCTGATACAACAGGAAGGATGGGATTTAAAAAAAGCCTTAGTGGTTAAATAATGGTGGCGGTCGGTAAACGAAAGAATGAGTGAGATGTACCTTCAGGTGTAATGGTGGGGGACATGTAGTCCTCTGTAGGGAAGGAATCTGGGTGTCGAGAAGAGTTAAGGGATGCAGCATTTGTGTATCCCTGAGGGAGAGATGGCTGAAACTGAAGTTAAGGGACGCAGCATTTGTGCATCCCTGAGGGAGGGATGACTGAGACTGTAGTTAAGGGACGCAGCCTTTGTGTATCCCTGAGGGAGGGATGAGTGAGTCTGAAGTTAAGGAACGCAGCGTATGTGTATCCCTGTGGGAGGGATGGCTGAGGGAGTGGTACCTCTCATTGAATATATATCCAGATTAAGAAGGTTTTGGTGTTGTGGATGTATTTTATAAGGCTATCTGAAATATTTACCTGCCTACTGTTGCCTCACATTCCTACTGTTGTCTCAGTTCACTTGCCTACTACATTGACTGCTCACTTAAATATCGGAATATCTGCATATCTTTTTTCTTATTTATCTACTTGACTAAATGCCCTATTTACTATATATCTAATTCAACCATCAGTCCACGAATATCCTCACCCACCCACCTACCTGTTTCTCAGCTTGCTTTTATTCCTTTCTGCCCATCTACACACCTACCCACTTATCTAAGAAATTTACATTGCTGGATGACAGTCAATACTACAAGAACTCTGAAGAGTGGAGGCTAGTGGGTTTTATGATTTAACGTGCTGTAGGAGTGTGCGCATCTTTAATTTTTTGATGGGATTTAGAGAAATCGGTAATCCGGACTTGAGTCCTGGAGGTAAGGTGACACGTATGTTTTGTTGTCTCATGAGGTGGGACAATGTTCGTGGGGTCGAATCCTGGACAGCCGCAGTTTGGTAAATGATCCAAAATCATTTGTTTCGTGATTTCATTGATATATGTATATTTATATATATATATATATATATATATTTATATATATATATATATATATATATTATATATATATATATATATATATATATATATTATATATATATATATATATATATATATCGTGCCGAATATGTAAAACTAGTCAATTAGCAAGAACTCATTTAAAATTAAGTTCTTTCTAAAATTTCCTCTTATACGTTTAAAGATATATTTTTTTCATTAATGTTAATGTAAAATTTTTTAATTTTGCAGCAAAAGAATCTTGGAAACTTACCTAACCTTATTATAAACACGAAAAATTTATTATAGCTTAACCCAACTAAATATATTTTAGATTTGTTTACAATAATTTAATACTAAACAAACTCAGTGAAATATATTTTTTTCGTTAGGTTCAGAATGATTTTGGCGAAATTATTGCATACACAAATTTTCACTTGTCCTATATGGCAAGATGAGCGTTGCTATTTAAGCCAAGATCGCAAGTTCTGCCTATTCGGCACGACATATATATATATATATATATATATATATATATATATATATTATATATTATATATATATTATATATATATATATATATTATCAATTTATATATATATATATATATATATATATATATATATATATATTATATATATATTTATATATATATATATATATGTGTGTGTGTGTGTGTGTGTGTGTGTGTGTGTGTGTCTGTGTGTGTGTGTGTGTGTCTGTGTGTGTGTGTGTGTGTCTGTGTGTGTCTGTGTGTGTCTGTGTGTGTCTGTGTGTGTACTCAGTTGAGGTTGCAGGGGTCGAGTCCCAGCTCCTGGCCCCGTCTCTTCACTGGTAGCTACTAGGTCACTCTCCCGTGTGTGTGTGTACTCACCTAGTTGTACTCACCTAGTTGAGGTTGCGGGGGTCGAGTCCGAACTCCTGGCCCCGCCTCTTCACTGATCGCTACTAGGTCACTCTCCCTGAGCCGTGAGCTTTATCATACCTCTGCTTAAAGCTATGTATGGATCCTGCCTCCACTACATCGCTTCCCAAACTATTCCATTTACTGACTACTCTGTGGCTGAAGAAATACTTCCTAACATCCCTGTGATTCATCTGTGTCTTCAGCTTCCAACTGTGTCCCCTTGTTACTGTGTCCAATCTCTGGAACATCCTGTCTTTGTCCACCTTGTCAATTCCTCTCAGTATTTTGTATGTCGTTATCATGTCCCCCCTATCTCTCCTGTCCTCCAGTGTCGTCAGGTTGATTTCCTTAACCTCTCCTCGTAGGACATACCTCTTAGCTCTGGGACTAGTCTTGTTGCAAACCTTTGCACTTTCTCTAGTTTCTTCACGTGCTTGGCTAGGTATGGGTTCCAAACTGGTGCCGCATTACTCCAATATGGGCCTAACGTACACGGTGTACAGGGTCCTGAATGATTCCTTATTAAGATGTCGGAATGCTGTTCTGAGGTTTGTTAGGCGCCCATATGCTGCAGCAGTTATTTGGTTGATGTGCGCTTCAGGAGATGTGCCTGGTGTTATACTCACCCAGATCTTTTTCCTTGAGTGAGGTTTGTAGTCTCTGGCCTCCTAGACTGTACTCCGTCTGCGGTCTTTTTTGCCCTTCCCCAATCTTCATGACTTTGCACTTGGTGGGATTGAACTCCAGGAGCCAATTGCTGGACCAGGTCTGCAGCCTGTCCAGATCCCTTTGTAGTTCTGCCTGGTCTTCGATCGAGTGAATTCTTCTCATCAACTTCACGTCATCTGTGTGTGTGTGTGTGTGTGTGTGTGTGTGTGTGTGTGTAAAGGAAGAAAATAAAATAAAAACACCATTATTTAACTAAACTTCACACAAAACTAAATAAAAAAATAATATTTTTTCAGTGTGTAATTATTTGTCATAATAAAAACATCAGCGTCTATTGTTAAGTCTTTTTTTTTAAATTGCATCGTAGTTATTTTAATATAACAGTTTCAGTAAAAGATAGTTATTCTTAATATATCGTAGTTATTTTAATATATCAAAGTTATTTTAATATACCAAAGTTATTTTTAATATATAATTATTTTATATCAGTTATTTTTCATTAATGAATCTGTTACTCTCCTGATGCTTATTTCCCGCGACAGTTATTCTGCTAAGCATTTCACGTATGTGATCTTGATCCAAGGAACTGAATCTACCCTCATTGTCTCTCATTCCCCAGGCGCTGCATGACCCTTACGGTTATTGCGCTTACCTGACTTTACAATAATGATGGACTATGTACAAACACGTATGTTCTTTAATCTCTTGTTTTTGCACCTATTTAGCAGCTTTGGGCCAGGTTTGTCTGGAGGCTTACCAGGTCAACCAGGCTGTTGCTGCTGGCGGTCTGCTAGCTCACATATCCATCACAGCATGGTTGGTCAGTAATCTCATCCCACTTGTTTCCAGGTGTTCCTCATAGATTCCCAAAAACTGAAAATGCTCTCATATCTAGTGATTCCAAACGTTTCTAGTATATATATGGTTATAATTATAACCGCAATTTTTAAATGGGTGGAAGGGTAAGCCAGGGAAAGGCCTCCGTCAGATAACTGAAGGTTCCAGCTGCGGGTCATCATATAACTAAGACCAGCGTCAGGAAGTACTTGTCCTGTTTCCTGACAAACCTAACCTAACCTAACCTAACCTAACCTCCCTAACCTAACCTAGCCTAACCTAACCTAGCCTAACCTAACCTAACCTAACCTAACCTAACCTAACATAACCTAACCTAACCTAACCTAGCCTAACCTAACCTAACCTAACCTAACCTAACGTTCCCAGTGATTAAGGTACCTGACTGAACTTATATATGCTGTGAACGTTCTGTGTACATCGTCTAGTATCATCTCATCTCTCAGCTTCCAGGAAAGCATCTTCTAGTCCCTCTTCATTACTCGTCATTCTTAATTCCAGTAGCATATACTTCGCTGAATATACGTCAGTTTTTTATTATTTTTTAATTTT
>NC_069400.1:17487598-17500098 GCF_026875155.1 Cherax quadricarinatus
GAGCGGGAGCACTTTGTGCCGGGGTTCCCAGAGCGGGAAACGACTTTGGCCCTTCCAAGAGGGGGAAAGATCTTTGTGCCGTGTTCCCAACGGAGACGCCCTTTTTGCCGGGGTTCCCAGCAGGGAGACGATCTTTGTGCCAGTGGGTTTCCCAGAGCAGGGAGACGACCTCTGTGCCGGTGTTCCCAGGGGCAGGGAGACGACCTTTGTGCCGGTGTTCCCAGAGCAGGGAGACGACCTTGTGCCGGTGTTCCCAGAGCAGGGAGACGATCTTTTGTGCCAGTGTTCCCAGAGCAGGGAGACGACTCTGTCCGGTGTTCCCAGAGCAGGGAGACGACCTTTGTGCCGTGTTCCCAAGCAGGGAGACGACCTTTGTGAGAGTGTTCCCAGAGCAGGGAGACGATCTTTGTGCCAGTGTTCCCAGAGCAGGGAGACGACCTCTGTGCCTGGTGTTCCAGAGCAGGGAGACATTTTTTGTGCCGTGTTCCAGAGCAGGGAGCGACCTCTGTGCCGGTGATCCCAGAGCAGGGAGACGATCTTTGTTTCCATTGTTCCCAGAGCAGGGAGACACCTCTGTGCCGGTGTTCCCAGAGCAGGGAGACGACCTTTGTGGGCCGGTGTTCCAGAGCAGGGAGACGACCTTTGTGCCGGTGTTCCCAGAGCATGGAGAACGACCCTTTTTGCCGGTGTTCCCAGAGCAGGGAGACGAAACCCTTTTTGCCGGGGTTCCTAGAGCAGGGGACGATCTTTGTGCGGTGTTCCCAGAGCAGGGAACGATCTTTGTGCCGGTGTTCCTAGAGCAAGGAGACGACCTTTGTGCCGGTGTTCCCAGAGCAGGGAGACGACCTTTGTGCCAGTGTTCCCAGAGCAGGGAGACGACCTTTGTGCCGGTGTTCCCAGAGCAGGGAGACGACCTTTGTGCCGGTGTTCCCAGAGCATGGAGACGACCTTTGTGCCGGTGTTCCAAGCAGGGAGACGACCTTTGTGCCGGTGTTCCCAGAGCAGGGAGACGACCTTTGTGCCGGTGTTCCCAGAGCATGGAGACGACCCTTTGTGCCGGTGTTCCCAGAGAGGAGACGACCTTTGTGCCGGTGTTCCTAGAGCAGGGAGACGATCTTTGTGACGGGTGTTCCTAGGCAGGAGACGACCTTTGTGCCGGTGTTCCTAGAGCAGGGAGACGATCTTTGTGCCGTGTTCTAGAGCAGGGAGACGACTTTGTGCCGGTGTTCCAGGCAGGGAGACGATCTTTGTGCCGGTGTTCCTAGAGCAGGGAGACGATCTTTGTGCCGGTGTTCCGAGCAGGGAGTACATCTATGTGCCGGTGTTCCCAGAGCAGGGAGCGTGCGTTTGGTTGCCGGTGTTCCCAGAGCAGGTAGACGACCTTTGTTCCGGTGTTCCTAAAGCAGGGAGACGACCTTGTGCCGGTGTTCCTAGAGCAGGGATACGACTTTGTGCCGGTGTTCCTAGAGCAGGGAGACGATCTTTGTGCGGTGTTCCTAGAGCAGGGAGACGACCTTTGTGCCGGTGTTCCCAGAGCAGGGATACGACCTTTGTGCCAGTGTTCCCAGAGCTGGGAGACGATCTTTGTGCCGGTGTTCTAGAGCAGGAGACGATCTTTGTGCGGTGTCCAGAGCAGAGACGATCTTTTGCGGTGTTCCTAGAGCATGGAGACGATCTTTCGGCGGTGTCTAGGCAGGGAGATCTTTGTGCCGGTGTTCCTAGAAGCAGGGAGACGACTTTGTGCCGGTGTTCCTAGAGCATGGAGACGATCTTTGTGCCGGTGTTCCTAGAGCAGGGAGACGATCTTTGTGCCGGTGTTCCTAGAGCAGGGAGACGATCTTTGTGCCGGTGTCCAGAGCAGGAGACGATCTTTGTGCCGGTGTTCCCAGAGCAGGGGACGACTTTGTGCCGGTGTTCAGAGCAGGAGACGATCTTGTGCGGTGTTTTGAGCAGGGAGACGATCTTTGTGCCGGTGTTCCTAGAGCAGGGAGACGATCTTTGTGCCGGTGTTCCTAGAGCAGGGAGACGATCTATGTGCCGGTGTTCCCAGAGCAGGGAGACGACTTTGTGCGGTGTTCCAGAGCGGGATATGACCTTTGTGCGGTGTTCCAGAGCAGGGAGACGATCTTTGTGCCGGTGTTCCTAAAGCAGGGAATGACCTTTGTGCCGGTGTTCCAGAGCAGGGAGACGATCTTTGTGCCGGTGTTCCTAGAGCAGGGAGACGATCTTTGTGCCGGTGTTCCTAGAGAGGGGCAGGGGGGGAGACGATCTTTGTGCCGGTGTTCCAGAGCAGGGAGACGACTTTGTGCCGGTGTTCCTAGAGCAGGGAGACGATCTTTGTGCGGTGTTCTAGAGCAGGGAGACGATCTTTGTGCCGGTGTTTCCAGAGCAGGGAGACGATCTTTGTGCCGTTGTTCCCAGAGAGGAGACGACCTTTGTCCGGTGTTCCAGAGCAGGGAGACGACCTTTGTGCGGTGTTCCTAGAGCAGGGATCGACTTTGTGCCGGTGTTCCCAGAGCAGGGAGACGATCTTTGTGCCGGTGTTCCAGAGCAGGGAGACGACTTTGTGCCGGTGTTCCCAGAGAGGGAGACGACTTTGTGCCAGTGTTCCCAGAGCTGGGAGACGAACTTTGTGCCGGTGTTCTAGAGCAGGGAGACGATCTTTGTGCCGGTGTTCCAGAGCAGGAGACGACTTTGTGCGGTGTTCCCAGAGCAGGGAGACGATCTTTGTTGCGGCGGGGTGTTCCAGAGCAGGGAGACGACCTTTGTGCCGGTGTCCAGAGCAGGGAGACGATCTTTGTGCCGGTGTTCCCAGAGCAGGGAGACGATCTTTGTGCCGGTGTTCCAGAGCAGGGAGACGATCTTTGTGCCGGTGTTCCAGAGCAGGGAGACGATCTTGTGCCGGTGTTCCCAGAGCAGGGAGACGACCTTTGTGCGGTGTTCCCAGAGCAGGGAGACGATCTTTGTGCCGGTGTTAGAGCAGGGAGACGATCTTGTGCCGGTGTTCCCAGAGAGGGACGACTTGTGCCGGTGTTCCCAGAGCAGGAGACGATCTTTGTGCAGTGTTCCCAGGCACGGGAAGACCTTTGTGAGAGTGTTCCCGGCAGGGGACGATCTTTGTGCCGGTTCCAGCAGGGAGACGACTTTGTGCCGGGGTTCCCAGAGCAGGGAGACGATCTTTGTGCCGTGTTCCAGAGCAGGGAGACGACTTTGTGCGGTGTTCCCAGAGCAGGGAGACGACCTTTGTGCAGTGTTCCCAGAGCAGGGAGACGACCTTTGTGCCGGTGTTCCTGAGCAGGGAGACGACCTTTGTGCCGGTGTTCCTAGAGCAGGGAGGGCGACTTTGTGCCGGTGTTCCCAGAGCAGGGGGACGACCTTTGTGCCGGTGTTCCCAGAGCAGGGAGACGACCTTTGTGCCGGTGTTCCTAGAGCAGGGAGACGACTTTGTGCCGGTGTTCCTAGAGCAGGGAGCGATCTTTGTGCCGGTGTTCCTAGAGCAGGAGACGACCTTTGTGCCGGTGTTCCAGAGCAGGGAGACGATTTTGTGCCGGTGTTCCAGAGCAGGGAGACGACCTTTGTGCCGGTGTTCCAGAGCAGGGAGACGATTTGTGCCGGTGTTCCAGAGCATGGAGACGACTTTGTGCCGGTGTTCAGAGCAGGAGACGACTTTGTGCGGTGTTCCAGAGCAGGGAGACGTCTTGTGCCGGTGTTCCAGACAGCGACCTTTGTGCGGTGTTCCAGAGCAGGGAGACGACTTTGTGCCGGTGTTCCTAGAGCAGGGAGACGATCTTTGTGCCGGTGTTCCTAGAGCAGGGAGACGACTTTGTGCCGGTGTTCCTAGAGCAGGGAGACGATCTTTGTGCCGGTGTTCCAGAGCAGGGAGACGACCTTTGTGCCGGTGTTCCCAGAGCAGGGAGACGATCTTTGTGCCGTGTTCCAGAGCAGGGAGAGACTTTGTGCGGTGTTCCTAGAGCAGGAGACGATCTTTGTGCGGTGTCCTAGAGAGGGAGACAATCTTTGTGCGGGTTCCTAGAGCAGGAGAGTCTATGTGCGGTGTTCCCAGACAGGGAGACGCTTTGTCGCGGTGTCAAGCGGACGACCTTTGTGCCGGTGTTCCAGAGCGGGAGACGATCTTTGTGCCGGTGTTCCTAGAGCAGGGAACGACTTGTGCCGGTGTTCCCAGAGCAGGGAGACGACTTTGTGCCGGTGTTCCCAGAGCAGGGAACGACTTTGTGCCAGTGTTCCAGAGCTGGGAGACGACTTTTGTGCGTGTTCCTAGAGCAGGAGACGATCTTTGTGCCGGTGTTCCTAGAGCAGGAGACATCTTTGAGCGGGGTTCCTAGGCAGGGAACGATCTTTGGCGGTGTCTAGAGCAGGGCGAGATTTTGCCGTGCCCGAGAGGAGACGATCTTGTGCCGGTGTTCCCAGAGCAGGAGACGACCTTTGTGCGGTGTTCACTAGAGCAGGGAGACGACCTTTGTGCCGGTGTTCCTAGAGCAGGGAACGCTTTGTGGCCGTGTTCCAGAGCAGGGAGACGACTTTTGGCGGGGCCAGAGCAGGGAGCGCTTGTGCCGGTGTTCCTAGAGCAGGGAGACGACTTTGTGCCGTGTTCCCAGAGGGAGCACTTGGCGGTGTCTAGAGCGGACATCTTTGGGCGGTGTTCCCTAGAGCAGGAGACGCTTTGCCGGTGTCCAGAGCAGGGAGACGACTTTGTGCGGTGTTTCCATGAGAGGGATCCTTTGTGCCGGTGTTCCAGAGCAGGGAGACGTCTTTGTGCCGGTGTTCCTAAGCAGGGAGACGACCTTTGTGCCGGTGTTCCTAGAGCAGGAGACGATCTTTGTGCGGTGTTCCTAGAGCAGGGAGACGATCTTTGTGCCGGTGTTCCTAGAGCAGGGAGACGATCTTTGTGCGGTGTTCCTAGAGCGGGAGACGATCTTTGTGCCGGTGTTCCAGAGCAGGGAGACGACTTTGTGCCGGTGTTCCTAGAGAGGGAGACGATCTTTGTGCCGGTGTTCCTAAGAGCAGGGGATGACCTTTGTGCCGGTGTTCCAGAGCAGGGAGACGATCTTTGTGCCGGTGTTCCAGAGCAGAGAGCTTTGCGGGTCCTGAGCAGGGAAAACGACTTTGTGCCGGTGTTCCTAGAGCAGGAACGACTTTGTGCGGTGTTCCTAGAGCAGGGAGACGATTTGTGCCGGTGTTCCTAGAGCAGGGAGACGACTTTGGGGTGCCGGGTTCCTGGCGGTTGAGTGCGCCTTTGTGCCGGTGTTCCCAGAGCGGAGACGATCTTTGTGCCGTGTTCCTAGAGCAGGAGAACGACCTTTGTGCCGGTGTTCCAGAGCATGGAGACGATCTTTGTGCGGTGTTCTAGAGCAGGAGACGATCTTTGTGCCGGTGTTCCTAGAGCAGGGAGACGATCTTGTCGTGTTCGAGCAGGGGACATTGGCGGGTTCCTAGAGCAGGAGTCGATCTTTGTGCCGGTGTTCCTTGAGCAGGGACGATCTTTGTGCGGATGTTCTGGCGGGAGACGACTTTGTGCCGGTGTTCCCAGAGCAGGGAGAGACTTTGTGCCGTGTTCCCAGACAGGGGAGACGACTTTGTGGGGGTCCTAGTCAGGGGAGACGACTTTGTGCCGGTGTTCCCTAGAGCAGGAGAGACTTTGTGCGGTGTTCCTAGAGCAGGGAGAGACGCCGTGTTCCCAGGCAGGGAGACGACTTGTGCCGGTGTTCCGAGCAGGGAGCTTGTGCGGTGTTCCCAGGCGGAGACGCTTTGTGCCGGTGTCCTAGCAGGGTAGACTTGGGGGCCGGTGTTCCAGAGCAGGGAGACGATCTTTGTGCCGGTGTTCTATGAGCAGGGAGACACCTTTGTGCCGGTGTTCCCAAGCAGGGAGACGATCTTTGTGCAGTGTTCCCAGAGCAGGGAGACGACTTTGTGCCGGTGTTCCTAGAGCAGGGAGACGATCTTTGTGCGGTGTTCCTAGAGCAGGGAGACGATCTTTTGTGCGGTGTTCCCAGAGCAGGGAGACGACCTTTGTGCCGGTGTTCCTAGAGCAGGGAGACTTTGTGCCGTTTCTAGCAGGGAGAGTCCTTTGAGCCGGTGTTCTAGGCGTAGGGAGACGATCTTTGTGCCGGTGTTCCCAGAGCAGGGAGACGATCTTTGTGCCGGTGTTCCTAGAGCAGGGAGGACGACCTTTGTGCCGGTGTTCCAGAGCAGGGATACGACCTTTGTGCGGTGTTCTAGCAGGGAGACGTTTGTCGGTGCCGAGCATGGAGACGATCTTTGTGCCGGTGTTCCTAGAGCAGGAGTACGATCTTTGTGCGGTGTTCGAGCAGGGAGCGACTTTGGCCGGTGTTGAGCAGGGTCTTTGTGCGGGTTCTGAGCAGGGAGCGAACTTTGTGCCGGGTTCCTAGAGCTGGAGACGATCTTTGTGCGGTGTTCCTAGAGCAGGAGACGACTTTTTGCCGGTGTTCCAGAGCAGGGAGACGACCTTTGTGCCGGTGTTCCTAGAGCAGGGAGACGATCTTTGTGCCGGTGTTCCAGAGCAGGGACGACCTGTGCGTTTGTGCCGGTGTTCCTAGAGCAGGGAGACGATCTTTGTGCCGGTGTTCCAGAGCAGGGAGACGATCTTTGTGCCGGTGTTCCCAGAGCAGGGAGACGATCTTTGTGCCGGTGTTCCTAGAGCAGGGAGACGATCTTTGTGCCGGTGTTATTAGAGCAGGGAGACGATCTTTGTGCCGGTGTTCCTAGAGCAGGGAGACGATCTATGTGCCGGTGTTCCCAGAGCAGGGAGACGATCTTTGTGCCGGTGTTCCCAGAGCAGGGATATGACCTTTGTGCCGGTGTTCCCAGAGCAGGGAGACGATCTTTGTGCCGGTGTTCCTAAAGCAGGGATATGACCTTTGTGCCGGTGTTCCCAGAGCAGGGAGACGATCTTTGTGCCGGTGTTCCTAGAGCAGGGAGACGACCTTTGTGCCGGTGTTCCCAGAGCAGGGAGACGACCTTTGTGCCAGTGTTCCCAGAGCAGGGAGACGACCTTTGTGCCGGTGTTCCTAGAGCAGGGAGACGACCTTTGTGCCGGTGTTCCTAGAGCAGGGAGACGATCTTTGTGCCGGTGTTCCCAGAGCAGGGAGACGATCTTTGTGCCTGTGTTCCCAGAGCAGGGAGACGACCTTTGTGCCGGTGTTCCTAAAGCAGGGAGACGACCTTTGTGCCGGTGTTCCTAGAGCAGGGAGACGATCTTTGTGCCGGTGTTCCTAGAGCAGGGAGACGATCTTTGTGCCGGTGTTCCTAGAGCAGGGAGACGACCTTTGTGCCGGTGTTCCCAGAGCAGGGATACGACCTTTGTGCCAGTGTTCCCAGAGCTGGGAGACGACGTTTGTGCCGGTGTTCCTAGAGCATGGAGACGATCTTTGTGCCGGTGTTCCTAGAGCATGGAGACGATCTTTGTGCGGGTGTTCCTAGAGCAGGGAGACGATCTTTGTGCCGGTGTTCCTAGAGCATGGAGACGATCTTTGTGCCGGTGTTCCTAGAGCAGGGAGACGAACTTTGGCGGTGTTCTAGAGATGGGACGTCTTTGTCGTGTTCTAGAGCAGGGAGACGACCTTTGTGCCGGTGTTCCTAGAGCAGGGAGACGACCTTTGTGCCGGTGTTCCTAGAGCAGGGAGACGATCTTTGTGCCGGTGTTCCCAGAGCAGGGAGACGACCTTTGTGCCGGTGTTCCCAGAGCAGGGAGACGATCTTTGTGCCGGTGTTCCTAGAGCAGGGAGACGATCTTTGTGCCGGTGTTCCTAGAGCAGGGAGACGACCTTTGTGCCGGTGGTCCTAGAGCAGGGAGACAATCTTTGTGCCGGAGTTCCTAGAGCAGGGAGACGATCTATGTGCCGGTGTTCCCAGAGCAGGGAGACGATCTTTGTGCCGGTGTTTCCAGAGCAGGGATATGACCTTTGTGCCGGTGTTCCCAGAGCAGGGAGACGATCTTTGTGCCGGTGTTCCTAAAGCAGGGATATGACCTTTGTGCCGGTGTTCCCAGAGCAGGGAGACGATCTTTGTGCCGGTGTTCCTAGAGCAGGGAGACGATCTTTGTGCCGGTGTTCCTAGAGCAGGGAGACGATCTTTGTGCCGGTGTTCCTAGAGCAGGGAGACGATCTTTGTGCCGGTGTTCCCAGAGCAGGGAGACGATCTTTGTGCCGGTGTTCCTAGAGCAGGGAGACGATCTTTGTGCCGGTGTTCCTAGAGCAGGGAGACGATCTATGTGCCGGTGTTCCCAGAGCAGGGAGACGATTTTTGTGCCGGTGTTCCCAGAGCAGGTAGACGACCTTTGTTCCGGTGTTCCTAAAGCAGGGAGACGACCTTTGTGCCGGTGTTCCTAGAGCAGGGATACGACCTTTGTGCCGGTGTTCCTAGAGCAGGGAGACGATCTTTGTGCCGGTGTTCCTAGAGCAGGGAGACGACCTTTGTGCCGGTGTTCCCAGAGCAGGGATACGACCTTTGTGCCAGTGTTCCCAGAGCTGGGAGACGATCTTTGTGCCGGTGTTCCTAGAGCAGGGAGACGATCTTTGTGCCGGTGTTCCCAGAGCATGGAGACGATCTTTGTGCCGGTGTTCCTAGAGCATGGAGACGATCTTTCTGCGGGTGTTCCTAGAGCAGGGAGACGATCTTTGTGCCGGTGTTCCTAGAGCAGGGAGACGACCTTTGTGCGGTGTTCCTAGAGCATGGAGACGACCCCTTTGTGCGGGGTTCCAGAGCAGGGAGACGAACTTGGTGCCGGTGTACCCAGAGCAGGATGACGATCTTCGTGCCGGTGTTCCCAGGAGCAGGGAGACGACCTTTGTGCAGTGTTCCCAGAGGCAAGGGAGACGACCTTTGTGCCGGTGTTCCCAGCAGCAGGGAGACGGACCTTTGTGCGGTGTTTCCCCTGAGCAGGGAAGTCGACCTTTGTGCGGTGTTACCCGAGCTTGAAAATACGACCTTTGTGCCGGTGTTCCTAGAGCAGGGAGGACGGACCCTCTTGTGCAGTGTTCCCAGAGCAGGGAGGGACGACCCTTTTCTGTCGGTGTTCTCCAGAGCAGGGGTGACGGGACCATTGTGCCGGTGTTCCCAGAGAAGGAGTACGTCCTTTGCGCCGGTGTTTCCAGAGCAGGGAGACGACCTTTGTGCGGTTGTTCCCATGAGCAGGGAGGACAAACCTTTGTGCCGGTGGTTCCCAGAGTAAGGAGACGACCTTTGGTGCCGGTGTTCCCGGAGCAGGGAGCGACCTTTGTGTCGGTTGTTCCCTCCAGGCAACGGAGACGGACCTTGTGGCCGGTGTTCCCAGAGGCAGGAGGGACGATCTTTGTGACGGTGTTCCCAGACCAAGGAGAACTTTGTGCCAGTGTTCCCAGAGCAAGGAGACGACCTTAGTGCCGGTGTTCCCATTAGCAGGGGACGACACTTTGTGCCGGTGTTCCCAGAGCAGGAGACGGGGGGGGGGGGGACCTTTGTGCCGGTGATCCAGAGCCGGGAGACGACTTTGTCCGGGGTTCCTAGGAGCAGGGAGACACCTTGTGGCAGTGTTACCTGAGCAGCGGCCCCCTGGGAGACGACCCTTTCTGTCCCGGTGTTCCTGAGCAGGGTGGACACCTTTGTGCCGGTGCGGTGTTCCCAGAGCAGGGAGAAGACCTTTGTGCCGGTGTTCCCAGAGAAGGGGAACCTTGTGCCAGTGTTCCCTGAGCAGGAGAGACCTTAGTGCCGGTGTTCCAGAGCAGGGAGACGACTTGTGCGGTGTTCCCACAGCAGGGTGGGATCTTGTGCCTTGTTCCTAGGCAGGGAGACGATCTTTGTGCCGGTGTTCCCAGAGACAGGGAGGACGTCTTTGTGCCGGTGTTCCCAGAGGCAGGGAAGACGACTTCTTTTGTGCCAGTGTTCCCAGAGCAAGGAGAGGACCTTTGTGCCGGTGTTCCCAGAGCAGGGAGACGACCTTTGTGCTCGGTGTCCGAGCAGGGGACGATCTCGTGCCCGGTGTTTCCCTGAGCAGGGAGCGGACCTTTGTGTCCAGTGTTCCAGAGGCAAGGAGGACGGACCTTTGTGCGGTGTTACCCAGAGCGGGAGTTGACCTTTGTGCCGGTGTTCCTGAGCTGGGAGACCGTACCTTTGTGCGGTGTTCCAGAGCAGGGAAAACGACCTTTGTGCCGGTGTGCCTAGAGCTGGGAGACGACCTTTGTGCCAGTGTTCCCAGAGCAGGGGAGGACGACCTGTCTGTCGGTGTTCCCAGAGCAGGTGACGACTCATTGTGCCGGTGTTCCCAGAGCAAGGAGAAGACCTTTTGCGCCGGTGTATCCCAGAGCAGGGAGGACGACCTTTGTGCCGGCTGTTCCCAGACAGGGAGACAACTTTGTGCGGATGTTCCCAGAGCAAGGAGACGACCTTAGTGCGGTTGTTCCCAGAGCAGGGAGACGACTTTGTGTCGGTGTTCCAGAGCAAGGAGTACGACCTTTGTGCCGGTGTTCCCAGAGCTGGGAGGACGTTCTTTGTGCGGTGTTCCCAGAGCAAGGAGAACTTTGTGCCCAGTGTTCCCAGAGCAAGGAGACGACCTTAGTGCCGTGTTTCCCATAGCAGGGACGACGACCTTTGTGCCGGTGTTCCCGAGCAGGGAGACGACCTTTGTGCCCGGTGTATCCCAGAGAGGGAGGACGACTTTGTGCCGGTGTTCTAGGCAGGGAGACGACCTTTGTGCAGTGTTCCCAGAGCAGGGGACACCTTTCTGTCGGTGTTCCACGAGCAGGGTGGACGACCTTTGTGCCGGTGTTCCCAGAGCAGGGAGACGATCTTTGTGCGTGTTCCCAGAGCAAGGGAGAATATCCTTTGTGCCTGGGTTCCCAGAGCAAGGTAGGACGACCTTCCTAGTGCGGTGTTCCCAAGCAGGGAGACGACCTTTGTGCCGGTGTTCCCAGAGCAGGAAGGACGACCTTTGTGCCGGTGTCCCAGGGAGCAGGGTGAGGAACTGTGTGCCGTGTTCCCAGCAGCAGGGAGGAACGTCTTTGTTGCCGGTGTTCCCTGAGCAAGGAGGACGACATTTGTGCGGTGTCCCAGAGCAGGGAGACGACCTTTGTGTCGGTGTTCCAGAGCAGGAGTCGACCTTGTGACGGTGTACCGAGCAGGGTAGACGATCTTTGTGCCCGGTGTTCTCAGCAGCAAGAACGAACCTTTGTGACCAGTTTTCCCAGAGCATGGTGGCGAACTTTATGCCGGTGTTCCCATACGCAGGGAGGAAGGACCTTTGTGCCGGTTGTGTTCTAGAGCAGGGAGGATGACCTTTGTGGCCGGTGTTCCAGAGCAGGGAGACGACCTTGTTGCCGTTGTTCTAAGAGGAGAGACGACTTTGTTGGCCAGTGTTCCCTGAGCAAAGAGACGAACACTTTGTGCCGGTGTTCCAGAGCAGGGAGATGCCTTGGGTCCCCGGTGATCCCAGAGCAAGGAGACTACCTTTGTGCCGGTGTTCCCAGAGCAGGGAGACGATCTATGTGCCGGTGTTCCCAGAGAATGAGACGACCTTTGTGTCAGTGTTCCCAGCGCAAGGGAGACGGACCTTTTGTGCGGTGTTCCCAGAGCAGTGAGGACGACTTTGTGTCGGTGTTCCCAGAGCGTTAGCTCGATCTAGTGCGGTGTTCCAGAGCAGGGAGACGACCTTTGTGCCGGTGTCCTAGATGCAGGGAACAACCTTTGTGCAGTGTTCCAGAGCAAGGAGACGAACTTTGTGCCGGTGTTCCCAGAGCAGGGAGACCGACCTTTGTGGTAGAGTGTTCCCAGAGCAGGGTGACGAACTTTGTGCCGGTTTTCCAGGAGCAGGGAGAAAGGGAGACGACCTTTGTGCGGTGTTTCCTAGCGCAGGAGACGACTTTGGTGCCAGTGTTCCCAGAGTAAGGAGACGACCTTTGTGCCGGTGTTCCTGAGCAAGGAGACGATCTTGTGCGGTTTTCCCAGAGGCAGGGAGACGACCTTTGTGCCAGTGTTCTCAGAGCAAGGAGACGACCTTTGTGCGGTGTTCCCAGAGCAGGTAGGCGGACTTTGTGCCGGTGTTACTAGAGGCAGGGAGGACGAACTTTGTGCTCAGTGATTCCCAGAGCAAGGAGACGACCTTTGTTCCGGTGTCCCAGAGCAGGGAGGAGACCGTTGTGCCGGTGTTCCCCAGAGCCGGGGAGACGACCTTTGTGCCGGTGTTCCTTAGAGCAGGGAGACGACCTATTGTGTCAGTGTTCCCAGAGCAAGGAAGACGACTTTTTGTTGCCGTGTTCCCAGAGCAAGGATGGCCCGTTCTTTGTGCGGTATTCCCAGAGCAAGGAGACGACCTTTGTGCCGGTGTTCCAGAAGCAGTGGCAGACGACCTTTGTGCGGTGTTCCAGAGCAGGTGACGCCCTTTGTGCGGTCCCCCGTTCTATATAGAAAGAGGGAGACGACCTTTGTACCGGTGTTCCTAGGCAGGGAGACGACCTTTGTGCCAGTGTTCCCAGAGCAGGAGACCGACCTTG
>NC_069400.1:17505098-17537598 GCF_026875155.1 Cherax quadricarinatus
TGAATCCATGTACGTAGCTGATTGGCCAGGGAGGAAATCTGGGTCAGAGACTTGGAAGGGTCCGCAGTATGAGCGGCCGCTGGGATCAATGAGTTCGGGAATTTGTCGTCTTCCAGCTTGACCAGGAAGTGATGAAGGACACTATCGTACGTATAGACAGTAGCCCGCTGCACGACCTTGTAGCGAAGAGCTCCTCAATGGGGTTGCGGTTAAAAGACTTATAGCAAGCTGGATGGTGTAGAAAACCGTAGGTCGAAATGTGAATGGAGAGGGTAGTCGAGCGGTGGTGAGCCTTCGTATTGGATTGAGAACACAGCCAACGACGTCCACACTGCAAAAAGAGGAGGGTAACCCAGTGCGGGTTGAGGGATCCATCATTAGTCTCGACGTCAATGTTCCAGCAGAAGATGAGGTCCTCGGCAGAGACGGAACAGTTGGGTGTACGGAATGAAGACCCCTTCCACAAGCAGTCGTGCCGCCAAGCTCGTGTGTCCAGTTCTAGGGCTCCCATGCTGATGCCTCGAAGCTCTGCCGGAGGCAATCCGGTCAGATCTGTTGTTACATTCACGGAGTAGAGAGACGAAATACTCGCCCCCACCTGAGGCAAACGGCTTCGCTTACGTTCACTGTCTTGTAGAATGGTCATACTTTATAGGAATGTTAAAAACAAGGCCATGCATTCCGGTTATTCGTATGTGACAGTCTCCAGTGCAGGTAGCTGAGTGCCATTGGTAGTCTGGATGGGCAGAGGTATTCTTCAGCGAAGTGGTCAGTCGCTGCCTGGATGGAGACGTCGGAGGTTGCGAGGTCCTGTTGTGTCGCACAATGTCCAAAAGCGATTGGACCAGTGACACCAGTGCTCGTGAACTGTAGAATCGTAGGCTCGTCATGTCTAGCTGTGAGAAGTGTTGTGAAGAAGGGAGACATTGTATTCAGGCTCTTTTCAAGAGGAAGGTACTAGACAAAAGGGCCCTGGAAGGTTAAATCTGGACAAGGAAGTTCACTCGCGTTCGTTGTCATAGTTTTCGTTCTGTGGCGCAAAGTCCTCCCAGGAGGAGCAGAGAACAGGGTCCCGGGACCGTCCCCGACACGGGACGGGGCGCGAGAAGCCCTGAAACGGCAAAGTCAGCAGCAGTGTGTCACAGGGAACACATGGATCAACCCACGGATTTCGGCCGCCTTCCACTCCACCCGGGGCGTGTGACCCCACAGGGTGACAGGATCATCTATTCTCCTTCGGTCCTCGCACGCCACTCGGGACTCATTCGTGAGCGCACACAGAAGGAGGGGCCGTAAGAGCGAGTATCTCAGCGCACTAGAACAGTCCTGGCCCCTGGTGAAGCAGCTCTTTTGGTCCGATAGTTGAAAGTGGACATACAGAGGAGTGATGGTGCCTCTCAACTGTGTCCTTCAGAACCTAGGTCCCCAGTTACCCACAGATTACAAACCATAACCCCAAGACTCTCTTGTAACTATAACCGAAAGAGAATGGAAAAAACTAAAGGTAATAAATGATTATGTACCCAGTGGACTTGTACCACGAATTAAACTTCCTATTGTTGCGGGTTTCTAGGGGACAGTGCATCTGTGAGGCTATATTATCTCAGTGTTTGGTTATGTGTCTTGTACGTGTGGGTGTCACTTATATGTTACTTACTAAAATGTGATGGAAGGGAGCGAATCACACGCTCTTGGCGCGCCACTTCGCGGGTCGCTTCTAGGTCCACTTTTCCTGCTGCCAGAGCTTGTTCTTACCTCTTTTTTGCCTGTGTATCCTGTGGTGTGCCTGTGTGTGTGTCTGTGTTGTTAGTAGTCAGGATTTTTACCAAAACTGATGTGAGTCCCGTCTGCAAGAGTAATCCATGTGGTGTGAATCTTATGAAAGGTGAAAACTGACCCCGAGAAGAACTGTTCTATTTCTGTAAACACCTTCGTTCACTTCTATACAAACCGTAGCACTTCAAGAAAAAGTGTGAATATAATAATAATCGTTAATAATAATAATAATAATAATATATAATAATAATAATAATAATTAATGGAATGATGCCAATAGGAGTACCTGTACACAAAAATCACAGTGTTGATGTTAAAAACTTGAATGGAAATTTTAATAACATTTTACCAGGCCAGGCACCAGGCAATGAAGAGTGTCCTGTAGTGGTGGTGATGCGGAAGGGGGTTGCGCGGGGGTTACAGGGGGTGCTGCAATTGGGTGCTGCTAGGGAGGTACTGGGGGGGTTGTGTATGGGTGCTGCTAGGGGTGCTGGTGAGGGTTATGGGGAGTTGAGTGAGTGAAGTGAGTGTTGTATAATCTTAATAGGATCATGATCAAAACTCAGAACAAAAGTGCCTCGTCATCGAACCAGTGGTTCTTGCGGCCGAGCTTAGAAATTGGATGCGACAGCATACATTGATTGATGTCGGAGGGAGAGGTGAGGGAGAGGCTCAGGGAGGAGGAGGATGGAAAAAAGAGAAAGGGATAGGAGAAGGAAATAAGAGATGGAGGGATTAAGAATTCAGACACTTAAGGGGTATATAATCCGTCTTCTATCTTATGCGTTGTGTCCTTCCATCGCGCACCTAGCTCACCACTTGTTCTATACACCTCTCCGTCCATCTATCACCTCTCCATCCTTCCTATACCCCTCTCCGTCCTTCTATCTCACTTCCAGTCCCTCTATACACCTCTCAGTGCCTTCTGTTCAACGCCTCAGTCCTTCTATCGCCTTCTTCTCAGTTCTCCTATACACTCATTCTGTTTTATGTGTTATATATTCACTTTAATGTCCCAAGATGACGAACTTTGTGTTCCAATATGTGTTTTTTTTTTTACTCTTCATTTCCTTTTCTTGTGGAATTATATAACTTTTTAGATAAGCTGAGGCTTCTGCCTGAATATCCGTGTTCGTGTGTAAAATTCTTTATATTGGACTTCAGCTTCATGTGGAAGCGGTACACTAGTGTGGGTTATTTCATGCAAGGGTTATGGTGGAGGTATCGGTTTACATCTTCCGATCTTCTTTTATGAACTGAAATCGTCTGGTCCTTGTGTCATCTAACACTATCACAAATAATCAAATTCTCCTGGCTCTCAAGGTTATATCAGTTGTGAAGTGTACTTCTTCTCACTGTATTATTCATGAGAGTTATCCCTTTCGTGTACTGATATTTTCACCGGTAAATTGTGTCTCCCGTGAGATGCACACATCTCACTGAGATGTGTGCTTACCCACTGGTATATAGGGGAGAGTTTGTTTCTCTGCCATGTTTTATACACCGTGAGGCGTGTATTTTTCTCTATAATATCTCAAAAGTTTGCTTGAACCAATTACAAACATTCTAGATGTTCTTGAGCTGGTGAGTGTACAGTTTACATGCAACCTTTCAATTGAAGGTGGGGTCATTTTGACAGTTACTAACATTTCTGTTCGATACTTTAAAATTCAACTATGTGACGTGAGTATTCCCCCCGAGGGCTGGCAAAGTACTTCATTTCTCTTCAAAAAGACTTGGACGTCTCTGGACGGTGTCACTGGCCTTGAGGGCGAGACAACCTGTCACACTGGGAAAGCTTGCGTTCGAACATCATGCTAGCAATTAGGAGGAAGCCATCTTAGTCTCGTCACTTTCCTTAGCCCTAACATCTATCTAGAATTGATAGCTACATGCTCGTCGCTCTCTCCTTCTCTCTCTCTCTTCTTCTCTCTCCTTGCCCCCCTCTCTCTCTGTCTGTCTGTCTTTTTCTACTCATGCATTCCTCACTCCATTTCATTCCAAGAAACGGAGGGTTTTCTACTCTCTTCTCTTGTATAAGAGTCGAAATGTCGTTTTAAGGCATGAGCAGATTATGTGAAGGAAAAAAGGAGCAAAACAAGAGAGAAAGTTCTCGTAACTAATATCGAAAACTGTCCAAGCTAAGTTAGGTCCACAGACAACATAAAATAATGCACATTGGAAGAAAGGGCAAACAACCCATTGGGGCAGCGTATTCTCAGAGAGAGACTAGAAGTCAGGGCACGAAGCTTCTCCAACTATAGAATAACCACTCAAATTGGAGTTAACCACAGAATCTGCCTTTGGCTGTTAATTTAAGAGTGAGGTCAATGCCTTCCTCTGTTAATTCCGTTTCGTAGCCATTTATGGATAGAAACTAAGGTCCTTGTCTGGTATCGCGGGAAATAGGCTCTAGTTGGAGAACAAGTTATATAGAGACAACGTTTTACTTTCCGTGTTTGCAGAGAGCGAAAACGTTTCCATACAAAAACCTGTTCTACTAATGTTGTTTTGTCGTGGCTATTGTGAGCACCACGACACTGGTACCCACCCGTCATCGCTTCCTATCACTCAGGCTCCAGGCCGTCAAAAATCGTCAGAGTAAAATGAGTGATATTTTTAATGATACCCTTCAAGGGATACTGTTGGAACCGTGAGGCTGGTGCACGGGACTTCAGGGTCCAGGAAATCGACTTAGTTTTCCCATTGTTATTAAAACACTCTGACTTCCTTACATTACTTCTGTTTCTTTTGTAGTCAATTGCGTTTCTGTATGAAAAATTTGAACAAGAACATTGTACTTAAAGACTTGCTCGCGCACCCCACCCCAACTACACACCACACACACACACACATACCTAATTAGTAATTACCGTCGCAATTATATACAAGCGGAATATTCCCGTTAATGCAGAGAAAAATTTCAATGATTTACGCTTTAGATTTTATTAATTAGAAGGGAATTACGTTAATCCTTGTGTTGTGACTCACTATTATATTTTTGTGTCCAGGTGACCACAATATAGCGCTCACACGCGCTCAATAACACACTAATAATTACACCACCTCCCTCCTGCTACATATGCAAGAGGATAACTGCGCTTTGTTTGCAAGTGCGAGGCCTTTATGTGAATTATTGATGCTGCGTTCACAGAAGAGCAGGTGTTAAGTTAATTTACATGCTAATAATTCTTGATGATCATGATAATAATAATATTATATTAATAATAATAAAATAATAATATTAAACAAATAATAAATAAAAATTTTATAATAATAATAATAAATAATAATAAATAATTATAATAATAATAACAATAATAATGAAGTAAAGATAATAACTTTAGTTTCCTTGAAATTGCACTTGAAAGAGAGAAATGGAAGAAAATTACCGACGAGAAGAAAAAAATAAAGAGAAAGCACTGTTAATGTGGTTCATATTGACAAATACCGGATTGTTATAATACTGTATTTGTCTCGACTGTTTCTTCTTTAAAAGGATGTAATAAAGGTCATAAACAACCGCCAATACTACGATTTCACTCCTTTCATCTTTAAATGATGCATTTAAAGGTCAATTAAAGAATAGCATTAAGGGCAAATCAAGATTAACATTAAAGGTCAAATAAAAGAATAACATTAACGGTCATAAAGAATAGCCATTAAAGATCCATAAAGATAGATTAAAGGTCAATAAGAAATAGCATTTAAGTTCAATAAAGAATTTAAACCTTATACGGTCATTCCAGATAGCATTAAAGATTCAATTACGAATGCATTAAAGGTCCATTAAGAATAACATTTAGGTCAATTAAGGACTAGCATTAAAGGGCAATAAAGAATAACATTAAAGGTCAATAAAGAATAACAATAAGGTCAATAAAAGAATTAACATTTAGTCTCAATAAAGAATAGCATTAAAGGTCAATATAAGAATATATAAAGGTCAATAAAGAGTAACATAAAGGTCATTAGAGAATTAACATTAAAGGTAATCAAGCATCGATTAAAGGCCAATAAAGAATCGTTTAAAGGTTGATAATGAAATCGCATAAAATTACCTCATTTCACCTCTCCTTTTCCTCACTCACATGATCGCATTAAAGGTAATTATCTAGATAGCTTAAAGGTCAATAAAGGATCGCATTAAAAGGTTGTTCCCAGATGCGGGAGACGCCTTTGTGCGGTGTTCCTCGAGCAGGGAGACGATCTTTGTGCGGTGTTCCCAGAGCAGGGAAGACGACCTTTGTGCGGTGTTCCCAGAGCAGGGAGCGACCTTGTGCCGGTGTGCCTACGCTGGGAGGACGACCTTTGTGCCGGTGTTCCTAGAGCAGGGAGACGATTTTGTGCCGGTGTTCTAGAGAGGGAGGGATCGACTTTGTGCCGGCTGTTCCTAGAGCAGGGAGACGTCCTTTGTGCTGGTGTTCCCTGAGCATGGATACGAACCTTTGGCCAGTGTTCCCAGAGCTGGGAGGAGACTTTGTGCCGGTGTTCCTAGAGCCTGGAGACGAATCTTGTGGCCTGGTGTTCTAGAGCATTGGAGTCGATCTTTTGGGGTGTTCCTAGAAGCAGGGTGGCGATCTTTGTGCCGGTGTTCCTAGAGAGGAGACGATCTTTGTGCCGGTGTTCCTTAGAGCAGGGGGAGACGATCTTTTGTTGCCCGGTGTTTCCTAGAGCATGGCTAGCACAAGACGATCTTTGTGCCGGGTTCCTAGAGAGGGAGACGCTCTTTGTGCCGGTGTTTCTAGAGCAGGGAAGGACGATCTTTTTGATGCCGGTGTTCCAGAGCAGGAGAGGACGATCTTTGTGCCGTGTTTCCAGTGCAGGGAGGACGATCTTTGTGCCGGGGTTCCTAGATGCATGGAGACGATCTTTTGCCGCGTGTTCCCAGAGCAGGGATATGACCTTTGTGCCGGTGTTCCCAGAGCAGGGAGAAGAACCTTTGATGCCGGTGTTCCTAAAGCAGGGGAATATGCCTTTGTGCCTGTGTTCCCAGAGCTAGGGAGGAGACGACCTTTGTGCCGGTGTTCCTAGGGCATGGAGGGACGATCTTTGTGCGGGGGTGTTCCTAGACGCAGGGAGACGATCTTTGTGCCGGTGTTCACTAAGAGAGGGAGACGATCTTTGGTGCCGAGTGTGCCCTAGAGCAGGAGCGATCTTTGTGCCGGTGTTCCCAGAGTGGGGAGACGATCTATGTAGCCGGTGTTCTACGAGCAGGGAGACGATCTTTGTGCGGTGTTCTTAGAGCAGGGAGCCCCACGATCTATGTGCCGGTGTTCAAGAGCAGGGAGACGATTTGTGCGGGTCTGTTATTCCCAGAGCAGGGATCTGACCTTTGTGCCGGTGTTCCCAGCAGCAGGGAGACGACCTTTGTGCCGGTGTTCCCAGAGCAGGGATGTGACCCTTTGTGCCGGTGTTCCCAGAGCAGGGAGTCGATCTTTGTGCCGGTCGTTCCCAGAGCAGGGATATGGACCTTGTGCTGTTGTTCCAGAGCAGGGAGGACGACCTTTGTGCGGTTGTTCTAGAGCTAGGGAGACGATCTTTGTGCCAGGTGTTTCCTAGAGCAGGGAGACGAACTTTTGTTGCCGGCTGTTCCCAGAGCGGGAGACGGACCTTTGAGCCGGTGTTCCAGAGCAGGCTGAGGACGTTCTTTGTGCCGGTGTTCCCACGCAGGGAGAAGATCTTGTGACCGTTGTTCTAGGCAGGGGGAGACGTTTCAATTTGTGCCGGTGTTCCAGAGCAGGGAGGACGATCTTTGTGCGGTGTTCCCAGAGCAGGGAGACGACTTTTGTGCAGTGTTCCCAGAGCAAGGAGACGACCCCTTTGTGCGGGGTTCCAGAGCAGGGAGACGAACTTGGTGCCGGTGTACCCAGAGCAGGATGACGATCTTCGTGCCGGTGTTCCCAGGAGCAGGGAGACGACCTTTGTGCAGTGTTCCCAGAGGCAAGGGAGACGACCTTTGTGCCGGTGTTCCCAGCAGCAGGGAGACGGACCTTTGTGCGGTGTTTCCCCTGAGCAGGGAAGTCGACCTTTGTGCGGTGTTACCCGAGCTTGAAAATACGACCTTTGTGCCGGTGTTCCTAGAGCAGGGAGGACGGACCCTCTTGTGCAGTGTTCCCAGAGCAGGGAGGGACGACCCTTTTCTGTCGGTGTTCTCCAGAGCAGGGGTGACGGGACCATTGTGCCGGTGTTCCCAGAGAAGGAGTACGTCCTTTGCGCCGGTGTTTCCAGAGCAGGGAGACGACCTTTGTGCGGTTGTTCCCATGAGCAGGGAGGACAAACCTTTGTGCCGGTGGTTCCCAGAGTAAGGAGACGACCTTTGGTGCCGGTGTTCCCGGAGCAGGGAGCGACCTTTGTGTCGGTTGTTCCCTCCAGGCAACGGAGACGGACCTTGTGGCCGGTGTTCCCAGAGGCAGGAGGGACGATCTTTGTGACGGTGTTCCCAGACCAAGGAGAACTTTGTGCCAGTGTTCCCAGAGCAAGGAGACGACCTTAGTGCCGGTGTTCCCATTAGCAGGGGACGACACTTTGTGCCGGTGTTCCCAGAGCAGGAGACGGGGGGGGGGGGGACCTTTGTGCCGGTGATCCAGAGCCGGGAGACGACTTTGTCCGGGGTTCCTAGGAGCAGGGAGACACCTTGTGGCAGTGTTACCTGAGCAGCGGCCCCCTGGGAGACGACCCTTTCTGTCCCGGTGTTCCTGAGCAGGGTGGACACCTTTGTGCCGGTGCGGTGTTCCCAGAGCAGGGAGAAGACCTTTGTGCCGGTGTTCCCAGAGAAGGGGAACCTTGTGCCAGTGTTCCCTGAGCAGGAGAGACCTTAGTGCCGGTGTTCCAGAGCAGGGAGACGACTTGTGCGGTGTTCCCACAGCAGGGTGGGATCTTGTGCCTTGTTCCTAGGCAGGGAGACGATCTTTGTGCCGGTGTTCCCAGAGACAGGGAGGACGTCTTTGTGCCGGTGTTCCCAGAGGCAGGGAAGACGACTTCTTTTGTGCCAGTGTTCCCAGAGCAAGGAGAGGACCTTTGTGCCGGTGTTCCCAGAGCAGGGAGACGACCTTTGTGCTCGGTGTCCGAGCAGGGGACGATCTCGTGCCCGGTGTTTCCCTGAGCAGGGAGCGGACCTTTGTGTCCAGTGTTCCAGAGGCAAGGAGGACGGACCTTTGTGCGGTGTTACCCAGAGCGGGAGTTGACCTTTGTGCCGGTGTTCCTGAGCTGGGAGACCGTACCTTTGTGCGGTGTTCCAGAGCAGGGAAAACGACCTTTGTGCCGGTGTGCCTAGAGCTGGGAGACGACCTTTGTGCCAGTGTTCCCAGAGCAGGGGAGGACGACCTGTCTGTCGGTGTTCCCAGAGCAGGTGACGACTCATTGTGCCGGTGTTCCCAGAGCAAGGAGAAGACCTTTTGCGCCGGTGTATCCCAGAGCAGGGAGGACGACCTTTGTGCCGGCTGTTCCCAGACAGGGAGACAACTTTGTGCGGATGTTCCCAGAGCAAGGAGACGACCTTAGTGCGGTTGTTCCCAGAGCAGGGAGACGACTTTGTGTCGGTGTTCCAGAGCAAGGAGTACGACCTTTGTGCCGGTGTTCCCAGAGCTGGGAGGACGTTCTTTGTGCGGTGTTCCCAGAGCAAGGAGAACTTTGTGCCCAGTGTTCCCAGAGCAAGGAGACGACCTTAGTGCCGTGTTTCCCATAGCAGGGACGACGACCTTTGTGCCGGTGTTCCCGAGCAGGGAGACGACCTTTGGTTTCAGCCCCCGCAACGGGGGTGGTGATATTGTGAGGATGGGGGGAAAGAGAGCAAGAATCTCACAATTCTGCGGACCATAATTGCGTTCTACGAAGGAATTAGCACGACAGTTACAGCTGCAACACGCCGTCAAGTTTCAATCCCTTTTGGCAACGCAATCTACGACGATTCAGAGGAATTTTCGCCGCTGCAAGCTGGAGACGATACAAGCGGATAGGTTACAGCTACCGTAAGCCAGCAACCTCCGATCGCCTTTTTTTTTTTTTAACGATACGGCCGAAGCACTTAGATATATCGTCAATGCCTTCGGTCAGTTATCGTCCTGCAAGCTTCCTGGTGACGATAAAGGTAAGAGTTGCAGCTAATGCAAAATAGCGATCACCAAAACAGATTCCTCTATTGCAAGCCGTCTTCGTCAACTGAAATATTTTCAACGCAATTTAAAATATTGTCGAAGCCAAGGTATCTATCGTCAGTGTTCGTCAGTCTGTTGACGATACTGCGGTGAGAGTTGTAGCTTAGGTATCGTGATCTGTCTCTACTAAGCACTGCTTAGAAGACAGGTAATATTTACATATTGGAAAAGATGCAATTCTGAAAGTTGCAATTAGGGAAGATGTAATTGGTAAAGTGCAGTGTGTCAGGGGGAGTTAGGAGAGCCTAATGATATGTGCAGAGCGCAGGGGGACAGATTATGTTCATGTGTGTGTGTGTGTGTGTGTGTGTGTGTGTGTGTGTGTGTGTGTGTGTGTGTGTGTGTGTGTGTGTGTGTGTGTGTGTGTGTGTGTGTGTGTGTGTATACTCACCTATTTTATTCATTATTTTTGGCTGCAGGGTTCGATTCACAGTTCCTGGCCACTACTCTTCGCTAGTCACTACTAGGTCCACTCTTACCCTGCTCTAAGAACCTTATCATACCTCTTCTTAAAGCTATGTATGGATCCTGTCTCCACTACATCACTCTCCAGATTGTTCTACTTTTCATAACTATGGCTGGAAGAAATACTTCTACTTTCTAACATTCTTATGACCTAAGGTGTGTGTGTTAGCTACCATTTTGTCCTAGGCACATGTCGATGAGACACTAGGCCTGTTGTATATGCGTGCGTGCATATGGGATATATGTATGTATGTGTGAGTGTGAATATATATTTATATATATATATATTATATATATATATATATATATATTATATATATATATATTATATATATATATATATTATATATATATATATATTATATATATATATATGCATATATGTATATATATATTATATATTATATATATATATTATATATTATATTATATATATATTTTATATATATTTATATATATATATATTGTCAGCATAGTTGCTGATCCCTGTATTCCCAGTATTATATAGCATAGCATATTAGTATCATCCATGTGCTTTAGACACGAGACCCCTCGTAGGCCTGTGGCTTTGTGTGACGTCACGGGATGTACACGAGGAGGCCCATTCCTCTGTCCTGGTCTCACTCGGCGGCAGACCTACAAGGCGTGAACAGGCTAGGCACCGGGCTCCATCTCTCATCTCAGTCTGACAATACACCTACCATCCTACAAGTGTGTCTACCTTATCCTACGATATCTCCATTCAAGAACCCCTTACGATAAATGGTGACAGCGGAGGGCCTGTAATTCTGACGATTACAGCGATTTCTGGAGATAAAGTTGTCGACCAGCAAGACGGCCATTCGTGTTACCAGTAGGCCTACCGAGGTTCACCCCCTTTCCAGCTCCCCTCAAGCCAGCTACTCAAACCAGCTTCTACATTATTCACTGGTCAGTCTCTTTGTATTAGTGTTCTGCTTTTTTGCATACTCCCGAGGGGTTGACCCGAGTTTGCAAAATAAGCAGCTTCCAGTCTGTGGTGGGGGAGTCAGAACACCCGAGTCCAGTCCAGCCTAGCCTACTCCATCCAATTATTTTGCCGCCAGCCAGTTCCACCCCTGCTGTGCTCATCGTGTGAAGTTATCAAGCTATTCTGTGTGAAGGGTTAAGATAAGCCAGCTAGCAACTAACCCAGGTGTCTTACCCCAGTACTCAGGCAAGCCCGTGACTAGTCTTCATCGCTTGTGATTCAAGTTCCAAGCTTTCTGAGTGCTCCTTGTCATCCTTGTGGTGTGTAGTATTTCGTGGGTTTCTTCTAGCCAGCCGGCTTAGAATTATCTTTGTGGCAGTGGGGGTTTTTTCTCAGTGAGGCTTACGACGTTCAACCCATAAGCCCAGCCACTCACGATCACGTGTTTTTCCCCCATTCCCGTCTCAGACGCCTCGCTCAAGCCATTACCCACAAACCCAACTACAGTCGGCCATTACAACTCACCTCCCTCATCAGTGTTTTGGTGCATGCTAAGGGGTTTTGTAGCACCATATTTTAAGGACCACATAGGGGTAAAGAGCTAGAGAGTGGCGCGCCATCTTTAAAAGCCTCCTGTGTTTGTCTCTCGCCGATTTAAGCCCCAATTCTAGGGATCATCTGTGCAGAGGACAGCAGCAAGACGATATAAACAATCCATCAATCTCATTTTTTCAAGTGTTACAGCTATAATTATTTTTTTTTAGAGACATTTGCGAGTGTTGAGACATTTTTTTGTTTTTCCCAGTGAATTTTTCTCTTAGTGACATTCAGTGACTCTTGATCAGACTCATGTTTATCATGTACTGATTGCATAAATTTCTTTTAATCTCCTTAATTCAGTGTTAATTTTCGTGCATTTTTTATATCTGTTGTGTTGTGTATCTTTTTATACATTTGGAAGTAAGTACTTAGTGTTTCCTTTGTTGTTTTGTGCAACATATGAGCAGTATAGAACTTGTGTTTAAACTTCAGAATTCAGTGTATTAACTCAGTAAATTTTTCACCTCATATTCTGCATCACAACTCAGTGTTGTCTGTTATTTTTTTCTTCCCAGCATTTGTGTAATTTTATTATTTTTGTTCCCTGGGGGGTTGAACATTCTTGTGTTCATATTCCTTTATTCAGCCAGTGTTTAATTTGTCTTTTTTTCCACAGACAATAGTGCCTTTTTTTAAGTCCAACAAGAAATAAATCACTTTTACAATAATTTTTTCACAAATAAAGTTTCATTGCAAGAAAATTCTAGTACTGTGTTTATGTTGATGTTTTGTGTTCTGCATCACTGTAAGTGTTGTATTCCTTTTGTTGTGTGTTTTAGCACCTATTATTTTTCATATTTTATTGAACAAATTCACTTTGTGCAATTTTTTAATTTCTCCTTTAAAAAGTAAATTGTTCTTTTGCTTGTTGTTTAAGTGCAGTTAAAGAGTTAAAGTGTTCATTCCTTGATATATTTCTTTTTTGTGTGTTAAAATTTTTTATTATTGCACATAGACTCATTTTGCAATAATTCTTGTGCAAATTTGTGTTGCTATTAAAGTTTTTCTTGCAGACAATTTTTTGCAGTGTTGTGCAATACAGTTTATTAACAGTGCAGTTTCTTATGTTCTGTTCTGTGCATAGTATTTTATTCTGTCTGTGTCTTTTTATTTTTTTAATTTCAGTGAATTGTGTGTTTTTTTTAATTTTTGCACAAGTTTATTGAGTCCTTTTTATTTTTTTATTGTGTATTTTCCTTGTTGCATTGAAATTTAAAGACAACTCACTGTGCCATTTATTCAATTTAAAGTAAAATTTGAGCATATTAGATTTGAGCAAAGTAAAGTTCTCTTGATTTTCAGTGTTTGTTAAGTTGCATATTATTCTTGTGTGATTCTTTGTTTTACTCTGTAACTTGTTATTTTTTAATTACTTATGCAGAATAGTTAAGCATTTTCTTCCATTTAAGCTTATTGTGTCATTCTCTCCATTTTTCTTACTTATGCCCTTCAGTATTTTCACTGAGAAGATGTCCCAGTCCTTTTGAACGTTCACTTAGTGTATCATTCCAGTCAAAGTCAATATGAATCAGTCCACAGTACCAACATTCCTACTGACTGAAAGACAATACCTAGCCTTGAGCAATGTGTTTGTTCTCACAGCTTGTATCTGAGTTTGTTAAAGTGCTGCGAAATGTGAATTTTCAGATTAAGTTCCTATAGATCCGTGAATTACTTATTAACGTAGCCGACGGTCAGGCACTAGAATTCTGTCATTCCCGTCTGTTTTTCCACCTATACCTTCAGACTTGCAGGATAGTTTTTCCGTTGCCTCAAGTGTCGGGGACACTCAGACTGCCTTGAGTGCACAGCCTATCCCTGCAAGGGACTGCTAGTTCGAGTAGTAGTTTCTCCACAGGGATGCCTTTGCAAAAAACGATTACTTGCAACTAGTAATGCCATCTTTGTTGATGTCACATGCTGTCTGCAGAAAGACGTCTCTGTTACAGCTAGTGTTCTCACTAGAGTGTCTGTTGTTGTATTTTCCCAGATGGTGTCCCATCCTAGTTGACAGTAATCAGTGCATTGTAAGAAGTTATTTCTCGAGAAAACTTTCACATGTTAACTTTTGTAAGTGTAGTTCTTTTTTAGCTGATACCTCGTGTCACTGTGTGCGACTCAGATTGAATATCAGCATTGTTCACCGTGTTCATTTCTTTTCTCCTGTGCTTGCAGTTGAGATAGTAGATTTCGTTTCCCTTGCTCATATTGCGTGTTATAGCGTTAATTTTTTCAACCGGGGGGAGTCATCCACCCCACCGAGTTTGTTCTTTCCTCCAGTAAGGAAGAAACTGTTACCTTTATTCCAGAACAAACAGGCCTACTGGAAGGTTAGCAGATGGACCTTGATATCAAGAGTTCAATCCCACTTTTGAAAATTTACTGGCAAGTTGAATGTATCGCTGATGCTTTAATCGCGACCGTTAGTGTAGTTACTGCAGTCCTCCATTTACTGTCGAGGATTCAAAAATGCCCAAAGAATAGATCCCTTGTGTTTCGGTGTGATTCGATTTCCTGCTCCAGGAAGAGCTTATTCTTACTGTGAAGCCACCAGTACCATTAGTGACTTTGTAATGAGTCAGGAATTACTGTATCGAACAGCCGAGTTGGGTACTCAAGCAGGAAGAGTTTACCCGTTAGTAATTCCACAGTCACTAGTGAACGTACTCTTTCAGCTATTCATGATGCACCAAGGGGTTGCACACCCTGTATGGATCGTTCTGTTTAAACAAGCCAGAATGAAATTTCTTTTGGCCACGTATGGCAACTGATATTTCTGAGTATGTTAGGAAATGTAGTGTCTGCATGCACATAAAGGAAATGTCAATGGTCCTAACCCAATCCAAGTGTACCCTACCACTAGCGGGAAACCCGGGGGGAAAAAGTTGCCCTTGATTTGTTAACTAATTTTAAATGTTCCTCCAAGGCAACAAACATCTGTGTGTTATGGTAGACCATTTCACCAGATATTGTGAGCTAGTTCCTATTGCAGATAAGACTGCAGAGACAGTAGTAGAGCGTTTAAGAACGCATTATCTGCAGGCTACCACCCCAAAGTCCTTAGTAACAGATAATGGAGGTGAATTCTGTAATGAGATTCTTGAAAATTTGTGTACTTTATACAAGATCTCTAAATCCCATTGTTCCTCATATCCTGCCAGCAATGGGTTAGCCGAAAGAACAAAAAAGAAAGTACTTGATGTTCTGAGAGCCCCTATCAACCCCAATAGTGAAACTTGGGATGAAAATTATACCAGATGTCCAGTGTGCCATAAAATTCTGCTTACAATTTTTCCATAGGTGATACTCCCATTATGATTGTATGGTGTAGACAAGCGTTTACCCTATGGTTGTTTATTATTTACTCCGAAACCTAATTACAACCCTGATGATTTGTAGCAACTCGTACCAGCTTAGCTCAAAGTGTTTTTTGAAGAATCCGTGAAACACTTCATAAATCAACAGCAGAATTTACAAGAGTTTGCAAACACGAGCAAAGCCGTCTAAAATCAAAGTAGGTTCGAGAGTTTTTTGCTGATTAACTTTAAAAAACGTCTGCAATGCCAAAGCTTGATCAAAAGTTTGTCGGACCTTATCGAGTTGTAGAACAAAATCTCTGGGAAAAAAGTATAAGGTTAGAGAAATTTGTACTGGCAAATACAAAGAATCGCATTTAGATCATATGAAATTAGTATGCGATGTTGAGGATATTGCTACCCCGACAATGAGACAGACTCTGACAATCCTCCTGATCCTGTACTTCTACCTCAGATATCAGTCAGATTTCTCAACCTGAATGTCGTTACTCCTTGCGTACTCGACAAGTAATGAGAAACCCGCAATGTATCTTTTGTAGATATTCCTTCAGATCTCTCCCCAGTCAAGGCATGTGGTTAGCCATGCAGAGGAATTCGATCCTCCAGAGATGATAACCATTTTGCATATGTAAACCTTACCCTCGCAGAATTTGGGTTTAAATTTTACATAGTCTGTATAATTAGATTTTCCGAGATGAATGAATTTTGTCAATTGTGTGTTTTGTTATTAGCTGAACAGTTTGTCAGAAATTTTTGTGTTCACGTTCCCCCCGTTATTCTGAGAATTAACAGTCTAGATTTGGTGCACCGAATCTGCCTTTCTGTTTTAAAACACTTCTTTGTATATAATTATTCTTCCTCAGAATCCGTTTTGAGTGCATGAATACAGATCGATCGATCAATTCCATCCATATTGTATAATGATTTGTTCTTATAGTTTGTAATGATTACGTTAACACCCATTACGTCAAATCATGTTGTACCCTCCATTAGTTCTAAGTTATATTTTGAATTTGTTATTGTATAGAATCCGCCCCGATCCCCCTGCCTGTTCAGCCTATAGTATAGTAGTGTATGTCGGGACGACATACGTAACATGACCGAGCTGTCAGCATAGTTTGATCCCTGTATTCCCCGTATTATTATAGCATAGCATATTAGTATCATCCATGTGCTTTTAGACACGAGACCCCTCGTAGGCCGTGGCTTTGTGTGACGTCACGGGAATGTACACGAGGAGGCCCATTCCTCTGTCCGGTCTCACTCGGCGGCAGACCTACAAGGCGTGAACAGGCTAGGCACCGGGCTCCATCTCTCATCTCAGTCTGACAATACCCCTACCATCCTACAAGGGGTTTTCTACCTTATCCTACGTATCTCCATTCAAGAACCCCTTACGATATTATATATATATAATATTATATTATATATTTTAATATATATATAATATTATATATTATACCTGGAGGGTTTCCTGGAGTTATTCCGGGGATCAACGCCCCGCGGCCCGGTCCACGACCAGGCCTCCCCATGGATCAGGGCCTGATCAACCAGGCTGTTACTGCTGGCCGCACGCAGTCCGACGTACGAGCCACGCCCGGCTGATCCGGCATATATATATATATATATATATATAAAAACCCGGTTACGTCATTTAAGCTACAGTCCATCCGGCATTATTGATTTTTGTGTTTTCCCGGGCATACATATACATACACACGTACATAAATAAATCCATACATACATACATTCATATATATATATTTATATATTATATATATATATATATATATATATATATATTATATATATATTCATACATTTATATATATTACATACATTCCATACATTCATTCATACATTACATACATACATACATACATACCCTCCAGAAATAGTTGGCACGACTTTTCGAAATCGCTAGGGGTTCTAAGTCAGCCAAAATAGGGAAAAATTGGAAGAAAAAAATGAAAGAGCCTCAGCTGTTGCAAGACAGCCTGACCTCGGTTCCTTTCTAGGAAACCCTTTTGTGGGCTTCGTCTTTAGTGTTTTCGTCAGTGTTTTCGTCAGTGTTTTCGTCAGTGTTTTCGTCAGTGCTTTCGTCAGTGTTTTCGTCAGTGTTTTCGTCAGTGTTTACATCAGTGTTTTCGTCGGTGTTTTCGTCAGCGTTTACGTCAGTGTTTACATCAGTGTTTTCGTCGGTGTTTTCGTTAGTGTTTACTCGGTCTTTACGTTTTGTGTTTTTGTCAGTGTTTTCGTTGCGTTTTACGTACGTTAGTGTTTTAACATCTGTGCTTGCGTCTGCATGGCAGTGGAGGATTCTCTGTGGCAAGAGAGGCTACAAAACTGTAGAAGGACGAGAAATCTCTCTCTCTCTCTTCTCTCTTTTCTCTCTCTCTCCCCTCTCTCTCTCTCTCTTTTTCTCTCTTTCCCCTCTCTCTCTCTCTCTCTCTCTCTCTCTCCTCTCTCTTCTTTTCTCTCTCTCTCTCTCTCTCTTCTCTCTCTCTCTCTCCAGGGGTGTACCATCGCCATTCTTTTCACATAATCAAGATAAACTCTTGTAAATACAATGATTGTCACACAAGTGCAGGCAACGTGCGCTTCTCAACGAATTCAATAAGATCACAAAGTGCATGAGGATCTAGATGGCCCTGGCTCTATTAAGCATAATATATCCCGCATGGACGCACGGCTACTTTACATGAATTGTTACATAATAGCAAAGAGAGGTTATACGATAGAGGCTTTATTGAAACTTAAAATTGTTCGTATCCCCTCTGGCCACGTGGGTATTTTATGTATGTTATTTCTGTTGTGATGGTGGTTTATACGTGGGTGGGGGAGAGGGTATTGGTGGTAGTGGTGTTATTGGTGGTGGTAGTGGTGGTGGTGATAGTGGTGGTGACAGTGGTGGTAGTGATAGTGGTGGTGATAGTGGTGGTAGTGATAGTGGTGATAGTGGTGGTAGTGATAGTGGTGATAGTGGTGGTAGGGGTAGCGGTGGTAGTGGTGGTAGTGATAGTGGTGGTAGTAGTGGTAGGGGTAGCGGTGGTAGTGGTGGTAGTGATGGTGGTGGCAGTGATAGTGATGATAGTGGTGGTGACAGTGGTGGTGGTTGTAATAATAATAATAATACTAATACTAATACTACTACTACTACTAATAATAATAATGATAATTAATTCTTATCACTGGAATTTCAGAAATAATTATAACATTACTATTAAAATATTATTAATCTGTGTTATTATTACTGATGTATTGTGAATGGTTCTTATTAAGATACAATAATTTCATTATACCTTGTATTTACAGGATACAATATGCTAATACATGGAAGAGATTAATTAAGTTTTAAAAGTCCTAAAATTTGTGTTTAAAAGACACTGAAGTTTAAAATGTTCGTAATATAGTAACATGTTAACAACATGTTATTTACATCTCTTGCTTCTAAATGCATAGAACAGAAAACTAAAAAAAAAAATAAAAGGCATTTTTACAACCACGAGGTTTTGATTTCTTCCTAGATGCCTAGTTAATGGGTTTTATTTGGGTGATGGGGTGAAGAAGGGGGATGTTTTGGGTCCCTTTTTTTTTTGGTTTCGTTTTGTTTTTGCGACGGAATCCATTATTTTGAAGACACACTCTTGTTGGTTTAGTTGTCATGAGGCAACGCATTTAGAGGTAGGCTATTATGATGCCATGTTGAAACACCAGTAACATAAGTCGTTTGTAAAGTAAAACACCAGGAACATAATTCATTTGTAAAATAAAACACCAGGAACATAATTCATTTGTAAAATAAAGCACCAGGAACATAATTTCATTTGTAAAATAAACACCAGGAACATAATTCATTTGTAAAATAAAACACCAGGAACATAATTCATTTGTAAAATAAAGCACCAGGAACATAATTCATTTGTAAAATAAAACACCAGGAACATAATTCATTTGTAAAATAAAACACCAGGAACATAATTCATTTGTAAAATAAAGCACCAGGAACATAATTCATTTGTAAAATAAAGCACCAGGAATATAATTCATTTGTGAAATAAAACACCAGGAACATAATTCATTTGTAAAATAAAGCATCAGGAACATAATTCATTTGTAAAATAAAGCACCAGGAACATAATTCATTTGTAAAATAAAACACCAGGAACATAATTCATTTGTAAAATAAAACACCAGGAACATAATTCATTTGTAAAATAAAGCACCAGGAACATAATTCATTTGTAAAAATAAAGCAACCAGGAACATAATTCATTTGTGAAATAAAACACCAGGAACATAATTCATTTGTAAAATAAAGCACCAGGAACTATAATTCATTTGTGAAAATAAAACACCAGGAACATAATTCATTTGTGAAATAAAACACCAGGAACATAATTCATTTGTAAAATAAAGCACCAGGAACATAATTCATTTGTGAAATAAAACACCAGGAACATAATTCATTTGTGAAATAAAACACCAGGAACATAATTCATTTGTAAAATAAAACACCAGGAACATAATTCATTTGTAAAATAAAACACCAGGAACATAATTCATTTGTAAAATAAAGCACCAGGAACATAATTCATTTGTAAAATAAAGCACCAGGAACATAATTCATTTGTGAAATGAAACACCAGGAACATAATTCATTTGTAAAATAAAACACCAGGAACATAATTCATTTGTAAAATAAAGCACCAGGAACATAATTCATTTGTAAAATAAAACACCAGGAACATAATTCATTTGTAAAATAAAAACACCAGGAATATAATTTCATTTGTAAAATAAAGCACCAGGAACATAATTCATTTGTAAAATAAAGCACCAGGAACATAATTCATTTGTGAAATAAAACACCAGGAACATAATTCATTTGTAAAATAAAACACCAGGAACATAATTCATTTGTAAAATAAAGCACCAGGAACATAATTCATTTGTAAAATAAAACACCAGGAACATAATTCATTTGTGAAATAAAACACCAGGAACATAATTCATTTGTAAAATAAAGCACCAGGAACATAATTCATTTGTAAAATAAAACACCAGGGACATATGTCGCTTGTGATATAAAATACCAGTAACTCAACACATTTGTAAGGTTCAGTACCATTAACGTTACGTAGATACGTAGTGTAGTATCTTCATCACTCGTGTGACTGACTGGTTCGTAAACTATGAAATAAAAACCAATATTATGGTCAGATGACCAAAAGCTACAACGGTGGGTCATCACATGACTAAGACCCGTGTCAGGAAACACTTGTCCTGTTGCCTGACGAACCGTACCTAAGCTAACATCACTTTTTTTTTAACAATTATGGGGAAACGTTTAGCAGTAGAGGTCATACAGAGCTTGGGAAGTGAGAGGCAATCAGGTTTGATCCAAGAAAGGAGAGGGGGAGCTCTAATTTTCTGGATATAGAGCCCTTCACGGGCATAAAGGCATATTTCATTGGAATTCTATTGAGGCTTAACTCAGGTTGACAGATATCAACACAATATGGGACCCATCATGTGTAATGGAATACTAAAGGAAAACGTAGCTAATGTTTGTCCATAATATGTAATACTGATGTAAACTAACTGCTCCCGGATCGCATAAACTCGAGTAACTAAATTACCGAGAGCGCGTAAGCCCCCTAAAATTGTACACCTTAAAAACGAACACACACCTAAAGACTTTTAAGGGATTGCCCTAAAAACCTGCACCTGAAATAATTTCAAAAGCACACGGGGTTTGGCAAAATGTAGCAAAAATTTCATTGTAAAACGGGGAAAAACGAGAGCACACAGAGTTTCCCAATAAGTTTAAAGGGATTACGACTCTTAAAACCCCCTCCAAAGGGGGGAATTCACCAACAAACCCCCCAAAGAGGGGATCCCCAAACAAACTTCGGGGCTGCTTAAAGGGGGAAAACCATAAAATTTCCCCAAAAAATCAGTGCTTTCCAGCCGGGTTTTTTTTATGAAACGTTGGACTAGAAGCAAGGGGGTAATAACAGCCCCAAATCGTTTCATCAGCCCCCCAGAGGCGGGGTTGGGGGCCCCAGGTCGGGGGAGCACTGACCTCGGGAAAAGGCCCTCCTATAACCAAATGGGATATGGTACCTTTAACACCTGCTGATACTTCCCCCAATTTTTCCCCAATTTAAAAAAAAACCCCAGGGATCGAAAGTGATATTAAGGAAAAAGGGGGGATGTAAAGGGAAGTGCTTGGTGGAACACCACCTGAGTGAAACCCCCTAATCGTAATGACGGTTTTCCCTGGCCTGGTGACTACCCTCTCTTTGGGAAACAATATTTCCCACTGCGGGACTTTTTTTAATTTTCCCCCCCCTAAAAAAAGGATTTTAACCATCATTCTGGCCCCGGTGTAATTCCCTCGTCAGTCAATTTAGATGAAAATTTTTCTTGATTTTTTTTTTTAATGAAAGGTAAACACATTAAAAATAAATGTATTTTAAAGCGTTTAAGTTTCTTTTCGAAAATTTTGTCTTCCGGTTAAAGAAAAACGTACAAAACCACTAAATCTAGTGTTTATTTTGAGACTTAAAAGCTGATCGGAAAACACTGTAAGCGCCTGGAAGGTTGATGTGGTAACCTAAAAACAGGGGGTTTTTGGGATCTCAGAGAGTTCTTTGTGTGAGGATTTTTAAAACAAGGTATAATTGTCTAAAAATTTAAGAAAATTTACTGTCCCACACTAAAAACCCAAAAAAATTTTTTTCCCCCGACCCGTTTTAGCAGTGAATAAAAAAAACGAAAACCCACAAACTTTTTTTTTTAAATTGGGAAAGCCAATATGACGTTAATTAGTTGACTGACTAAATATTTACAAAAACGTATGTTATGGGGTGCCCTTTTTTTTTTTTCCTTTTCCCTTCCCAAAGGGCTTTCAGTTATAATTTGTAAATGTTCACCCGATCTTTTCAAACCTTCATCCCTAGTGAAATTTTAAAAATATTGAAGTGGGTCATAAAAACTAGTGACATGCGCAGGTCCCTTCTGGTCAAATTTTTTATAGCCCATTACTAAACTTTTTTGGTGCGATTACTTAAAAAAACCCCTTTTTGGATCGCTTTAAAACTTTGAACTTTGGGTTTCCAACGAAAACGAAAAAAACCTTTCCAACACATCACAAAACAGGCAGAGTTTTGGGCCTAACCTACCAAGGGCTCAAAATCCCTCGCTCTCTATGTTTTTTTTTAAACCCTTGGTACACCCAGTTGAGGAGAGGGACATTGCCCACTGGGGTGGGGGAGGTAAATTTTTTAAATTTTAAAATTTCCCTAAAACTATGCTTTTTTTTTGGCGTGAAAAAATAGGGTATGTCCCTCCTTTTAACAACTGATTATTATTCATTTTTTTAATTTGCTGGTCTTTTTATAAACCCAAAAAGGGAAAAATTTAAAATGTTCAGGAAGGGAAAAAATTGGTGGACCGAGGGCATCGACTCCATGCTGGGGGACTGTTTCCCTAAAAACCCCTTTCTGATCTTCACCATTTTTCCCTTCTTATTGGACTGAGGAAGCCCTGTGTGACGAAAATTTTTCCCATAAAAAAAAAATCCCCAAAATTTTGCACATGTTTTTTAATTCATCATTTTATAAACTGCTTTTTTGCCAGTTAATTTTGGGTTGAAAAAAAATGTAAAATTTTTTTCCCAGTTTTTAAAGTTGTGATATTTTTTTAGATCGCTTAAAACCTTTAAGGGAAAATGTAATTAGGGGAAAGGGTTTGGTTTGGGTTGCAGTTTTTGGGCCCCCTTTAAAGGATGCTTTTCAAAAAGCCCTGACCTTTTAGAATACTGAACTAGAATTGTAGGCTTTTTGAACATGTTGAGCAAAAGCCCTGGGCCCCCTTTAAGCTGTTGTTTTTCCTGCTACAAAAACTCGAAAACCCCCATTCCCAAAAAGAAAAATTTTTTAAAACCCCGACCCAAAACCCAAACAGCACACACATGGGGAACCCCCCCAAGGAAACAAACACAGCACACAGCATAAAACCCCCTTGAAAAAAAACACAGAAAAACGCTTTTCGAATTTGGGCAACACGCACAAGCTTCAAACTTGACGCCAAAAAACACAGCACACGGGAAATCAAATTTTGACAAAAAACCCAACAGCACACCCCTTTCAAACTCAACATAGCCCCAACATCAAATTTGGGAACAACACAGGAAAAAACCCCTTCTTAAACAACACAGCACACACAATTAAACCCCCTTGGGGAAAAAAAACACGCACAACACCATTTAAACCTGAAAACCCCACAAGCAAAACCCAAAAATTCGAAACTTGAAAAAACCCGGGCAAACAGCATCAAATTTTTTACAACACAGCACCAAAGCATTAAATTTGTCAACACAGCACACGTTTAAAATTTTTGGGCCCCAACACAGCACACAGCAAAAAAACTTAAACCAAAAACCGGAACAACACAAACTTTGGGACAACCAGCACACAGCATCAAATTGAAAACAAAAGCAAACAGCTTTTTAAATTTTGACAACAAAAGCACCCCAAGCAAATTTAAAACTTTGAAAACCCACAGCACACAGCTTTTAAAATTTGACAACCCAAAGCAACACATTAAAATTAAAAAAAACCCGCACCAGCATTAAAAACCTTTTACAAAAAAGCCCCACAGCTTTTTAAAACTTGACAACCCCGCACCAGCTTTAAACCTGAAAACACGCACACAGCTTTAAAACCTGACAACAAAAACAGCACAAAACCCTTAAACCTGAAAACAAAAACAGCACACATTTAAAACCCAACAGATCCTAAACCCAAAAATGTATAAACAAAAATTATAGAAATAAGAGGGCCCTAAAGTAAAAAGACCCTGTGTAAAAACAATGCAGAGTAAAGGAAAGGGCAGGACAGGGGAAAGGGAATAACAGCAACAGCAATAACACCCATCCTGGGAGGGGCCAGATGCCCGGGGTGGCGCCCGGGCAATCACTCGCCTCCTGCCTCGCAATCACTTTGTAAAAACTACGGAAAAAAAGGGACGGAAGATTATATCTTGAGAGACAAACCAAGAGGACTCCAGAGCCTCGTGTGTGTGTGTGTGTGGTGTGTGTGTGGTGTGTGTTTTGTGGCGTGTGTGTGGGTGGTGTGTGGGGCACGCGTTTTTTTCTCCCATTCGGGGTTTTTTAATGTCTCTTTCCTTTCGTTTCCCCCCCCTTTTTAAACCGTGTTTCCCTTTTATTTTCCTCTTTACTCAAGCGAACCCCCTTTCCCCTCCCCCCATTCTCTATCGTCCTTTTTAAAATCATTTTAAATAAAAGGGTTCCCCCACTTGTTTTGTCGGGTGCCCTGGTGTGTGTGTCTGTCTGCCTGTCTTTTGCTGTTGTCTGTCTGTCTCTCTCTCTCCTTTTCTTTTCCCTCTCTCCTCTCTCTCTCCTCTCTCTCCTCTCTCCTCTCTTCTCTCTCTCTCCCTCTCTCTCTAAACCACACCAACACAAACTCCCAAAACCCAGGGGAAAGACAAAACGATTGTGTACCCGCTTAAAAATCGCCCAAAACAGGTGCGAGATCCCCCTCTGCCGTTTGTTGGGGAAATAAAACAGGGGGTAATATAATTCCTTCCTTTAAAAGGGTTTTAATTTACAAGGGAAAAAAAAATAGGGAGGATGGGGGGGGGGAGGAGGGAGGGGGGAAAAAAGGGGGGTTAAAAAAAAGAGGAGGGAAAATTTTCCCTTTAATAAAGGCTTGGGTCTTTGTCTTGCTCTTGTCCCCAAATTTGTCCCGTCTGTGGCAGTGTTTGTTAATACGGGGCTTTTTTTTTTTCTTTTTATGTACCAATTGCGGGGGTGGTTGGGGTAGTCTCGGGGTTTAGCTACCAGGGGTTGTTGAAGACATCCACTCGATCTCTGATGGGTTTCCACTTTGAAGGTTTTTTTGGGGTTACAGCCGGTTTCGATAACTGATTCCCTTCAGAGAATTTTGGCCTTGCCGCTGATTGGTGATGGGTTCATAGCGGGGAAATTTTCCTAAATTATCTGAAAATTTCCTACTTTGGGGGGTTTTAAATTTAGCGTTGGGGTGTTTCTTGTTAGCCGGGGATTGGGTTGGGAAAAAAATTTGGGGGCAAACTTTTTTAAGGGGGGTTTTGGTTTAATTTTTAAAAAAAAAATTTAAATTTTATTTAAAAATTTTTAAAAATTTAAAATTTTTGCAAAAGCATTTTAAGCCTTCTTTTTTAAAAAATAAAAAAAATAAAAAAAAAAACAAAAAAAAATAAAAAAATAAAAATAAAAAAAATTGCACAAGAGAGGAACCCTTTTCCCAAAAAAAAGAACAGTAAAAAAACAACAAAATAAGCACAGCACCGCAAAAAGGCACCCCTTTAAGAAAAAAAATAAAAAAAATTTGCAAAAATTAATACAAAATAATAAAAATTTAATAAAAATTAAATTTCCCTTCCTTAAATTCTGTTTGTAACTTGATCAATGTTACTGGCGAAATAAAACCCTTTTTAATTAAAACGCTTTCCCTATTTCAAAACGAAAAACATGTATATCCCGGGGATGTATCACCAGTATACATCCCACCGAAAGGTGAAATGTTTTTAAACCCTAAAAGCCCCCAAAGGGTTCGTCCCCTCTCGATGAAAAGAAGGCGTTCGATTTAGAATGAAAAAACAATCTGATTTTTCAGGTCAAGGGGAATTTGGGGTCCCTTAATTAAAAACCTTTTTAGGTTTTTCCCCCAAAAATTTCTTATTAGAATGTTATTTTTAAAAAATACAAGGGAGATTTTACTTTTTCCCCCAGGGGGGGTTTTTCTCTGTGTATATTAAATAAGTGTGCCCCTGTCAGTGAAACATATACCGGGAGAGGGTTTTTTTAAACGGTATTATGCACATAGATGTGTGTACATGGGTTATATCCCTTGAGAATGTGTGTTAATCGTTGTATATACACAGATGTGTGTAAATCTGTGTATTTTACACTGAGAGATGGTTTACATTAGTGTAAAATAAGGAGATGTATTTAGGGCCCGGTGTATATACAAGTTGTTTTTACGGGGGTAAAAAAAAACAGATGTTTTTTTCCGGCGGGGGATATACACGAGGGTTTTTAAAACGGGGGGTGGATAACAAAAAAGTTTTTTAAGGGCGGTGTAAGACACAAAAATTGTGTTTTTCATTGATGTAGTACAATGAAGATGGAAACGATTAGCAGAAGTAATTGTCTAACAAACACAAAATAATCACAGACGGGGGGTTTTAAATTTTTCATCGACGGGGGCCTTTTTAAAAATAAATTAAAAAAGTTTTTAAAGGTTTGTAAATACCCGGGTTTTTCTTGACAAATAGGTCACGTTTTAGAGTTTGGGGGCCGCCTAATAACGTTAAACAACGAAAAACCCCCAAGTGTTTTAAATTTAAATTTCCCAAAAACCCAAATTCACGGGAAATTTCGTGCGTGAAATAAACTGATTTGTTGATAAATTTACACACTTTAGTGTGTTTTTTGCCGAAAAAATTTCCCCTGCATAACGGGGCTTCTTCATTTCGAAACACTTTGCGTAACGCTGGAGAAAATAGAAATAATTTAGAGGTGATCATCCCCAGCCTTGAAAAGAATGGTTGGACCCCTTTAGCCTAAAGAGAGGAAAGCGGCCCCCAACGTCATACCTTGACTCTATCATGTTTTTGTGTGAAACTGTAAATATACAGTTTCGTTCCATTTACTTCTCATCCCACCATTCACTTTCTTGCCACTCCGAGTGAAGAAAATTCCCTTAATGCCCCCTTTTATCTGTTTTTAAACCCTCCATCTGTTTCCCCCTCCCCTGGGGTTTTCTAGTATATCAGCCTGTCTCTTTTCTGTGCTGTCTTTCCCCTTTTTAAATCTGTCATCATCATCAAAAACCTCCCGGGCCCCCTCACAGTTCTTAAGTCATTAGATCCATTTTCATTTGTTCTCTCCTCGAAAACCAGTTAATCGGGGGCCTTTTTTTAAAAGAGGTTTTGGGGTTTCACCCCCCCCGTAAAAATTGTAAGTTTGGGATTACCTTCCCATTTAAGGGGGGGGAGACGTTTTTGGGGCCCCCGAAAGGCCCCCAACAACCCTGGTGCCCCCAAAACATTACTGGGGGGATTTTTCCCCATTTTATTTTTCCCACCTTTTTTTGGGTTCCCCAATTTAAAAAGGGGGCCCCCGGGGGGCCCCGCCCTTTACCCCTTTTTCCAATTTTTTTGGGAAACCCCTTCCACGCTCCTAAAAATTTTTTTTTCCCATGGGGTTGCTTGACCAAAGGTTGGGTTTCCGGGGGATGGTTTTCCTTTCCCATTTTTTAAATTTGGGTTTCCCCCTCCCTTTGAGGTGTTTATTCAATGGTTCCCCTTTTCCAAAATTGTTTCCCTTTTTTTTTGGGGGTTTTTTTTTTTTTTTTTTTTTTTTTTTTTTAAGGGGGGTTTTTTCCTTTTTTTTTGGGATCGGTCGTTTTTTTGGGTTTTTTGTGTGTGGTTGTTTGAGTGGTTTTTGTTGTTTTTGTGAAAAAAGTGTTGAAATTTGGTTTTGGGTTTTTGGGTTTGTGTTTTTTGGGTTTTTTTTTGGGGGTGGGGGTTTTTTTTAAAAAATTTTGGTTTTTTGGGTTTTTTTGTTTGGTGTGGTTTTTTTTTGGTGTTTGCGGGTTGTTTTTTGTGTGTGTGTGTTTTTTTTGGGGTTGGGGTGTTTTGGGTTGGGGCCCCGGGTTTTTTTGGTTTGGTTTTTTTTTGGGTTTAAAAATATTTTTTTGGGTTGTTTTTTTTTGGGTTTTTTGGTGATGGGGGGGTTTTTGGGGGTTTGTTTGGGGTTGTGTTAATTTTTGGTTTGGGTTGGTTGGTGGGTGTTGTGTTTGTGTTTTTGTGTGTTTTGGGGTTTTGGTGTTTTGTGTGTTTTTTGTGTGTGTGTGTGTTGTGTTTTTGTTGTGTGTGTGTGTGTTTTTGGTGTGTGTGTGGGGGTGTGTTTGTGTGTTGTTGGTTGTTTTTGTGGGTGTGGTGTGTGGGGGGTGTGTTTGGGGTGTATGTGTGTTGTTTATTCCTAACTAGCTGGGTGGTGAGTTTTGGGGCCAGGCCCTTGCCCCAAAACTCGCACTTTTCACAAACGGTCCCACTTTTTTTCCGGGAAATTCTTAAACCCAATCATCCCCTTTTTTTTTTAAAAACTGGGGGGGGAACCTGTTTTCCACCACACACTTCCCAGATCGTTTTTTATTTCCCTAACCACCTCCAGGAGAAAAAACATTTTCCACATCGTTCCCAAACCCTTAGCATCTTAATATCCACTTCGTCATTTGCTCCCGGCCCCCTTTCCCTTTGGGGCCCGCTATTTTTCCTATCCAATCTTTGATTTTCCGTACTTTTTTCGCAACCCTATCTCCCCGGGTTCACCTTTTTTAAAGGCCCTCAAAATGGTAAAATTTCCCATGGGTGCTTCACAAAAGTATTTCTCTTCCCTTTTAGAGTCTTGTGCGTAACCTTCGTCCCCCTTGGGCATGTGCGCGTACGTTGTGGGCAGGGTTGTGCGCCACCCCTTCTTCATGCCTTTTTTTTGGGGTTTTTTTTGGGGGTTTTTGGGGGGGGCCCCCCCCCCCCCCCCTTTTTTTTTTCCCCCCCCCCAAAACCCCCTTTTTTCCCCCTTCGTTTGGAAAAAAAGAAAAGGTTTTTCCCCCTTCCCCCCGGGGGGCTGCTGCCCCCTGTTTTTTTTTTTTTTTTTTTTTTTTTTTCCCCCCCCCCCTTTTTTTCCCTTTTCCGGTTTTCCCCCCTTTTTTTTTGGGTTTTTTCCCGCCTTTCCGGTTAAAACCCCCCTTAAAAATTTTTTTTTTTCCCCTTTTTAAAATTTTTGGGTTTTTTTTTTTTTTTTTGGGGGGGGGGAAAAAATTTTTTTTAAAAAATTTGCTAAAAAAGGGCCTTTTTTTTTGGGGGTTTTTGTTTTCCCCCCCAAAATTTGGAAAATTTTTTTTTTTTTAAACCCCCCCCTTTTTTTTTCCGGGGGTTTTTTTTTAAAAATTTTTGGGGTTTTTTTTTTTAAAAGGAAAAAACCCCCCCTTTTCCCCCAAAAAAAGGGGGGGGGAAAAAAAAAAAAAAAACCAAAACCCCCAAAAAAATTTTTTTGGGATTTTCCTTTTTCAAAAGGGGGGGGGAAAAATTAAAAAAAAAGGGGCCCCAAATTTTTTTTTTTTTTTTAAAGGGGGGTTGGGGGGGCCAAAGGGGTTTTTTTTTTTTTTTCCCCCGAAAACCCCTTTTTTGGGGGGCCCTTTTTTTCCCCCCCCTTTTAAAAATTTTTTTTTTTTAAATTTTTAAATTTTTTTTTTTGGGGGGGGGGAAAAAAAATTTTTTTTTAAGGTTTTGGAAAAATTTCAATTTTTTTTTGGGGGGGGGGGGGTTTTGGAAAAGGGCCCCCAAAAAAAAAGAAAAAAAATTTTAAAAAAAAAAAAAAAGGGGGGGGAAAAAAAGGGGGGGGGGAAAAAAAAAGGGGAAAAAAAAATTTTTTTTTAAAAAAAAAAAAATTTTTTGGGGGGGGGTTTTTTTCCCCCAATTCCCCGGGCCCCCTTTTGGGGGCCCCGGGGTTTTTTTTTTTTAAAAAACCCCCCCCCCCAATTTAAAACCCCCAAAAAAAAAAAAACCCCCCCAAAAAAAAAAACCCCCCCCAAAGCCGGGAAAAAAAAAAAATTTTAAAAAAAAAAAAAACCCCCCCCAAACCCCAAAAAAACACCCAAAAAAAAAAAAAACAAAAATTTTAAAACCCCCCCCCCAAAAAACCCCCCAAAAAAAAAATTTTCCCCCCCAAAAAAAAAAAGGGTTTAAAAAAAAACCCCCCCCAAAAAAATAAAAAAAAAATTTTTTTAAAAAAGGGGGTTTAAAAAATTTTGGGGGAAAAAATTTTTTTTAAAAAACCCCCCAACCCAAAAAAAAAAAGGGGGGGGAAAAGGGGGGGGAAAAAAATTTTTTCCCCCCCCAAAAAAAATTTAAAAAATTTTAAAAAAAAAAAAACCCCCCCGGGGGGAAAAAAAATTTTTAAAAGGGGGGGGCCCGGGCCCTTTTGGGGAAAAGGGGTTGGGAAAAATTTTTCCCGGGGGGGGGCCCGGGGGCCGGGGGAAAGGGGGGGGGGTTTTTTTAAAAAAAAAAATTTTTGTTTAAGGGTGGTTTTGGGGTTTTTTTGGGGGGGGGGGGGGGGAAGGGGAAAAGGGGAAAAAAAGGGAAAGGGGGGAAAAAAGGGAAAAAGGGGAAAGGGGGGAAAGGAAAAAAAGGGGAAAAAAAATTGGGGGGGGGAAAAAAAAAAAAAAAAATTTTGGGGGGGAAAACCCCCCAAAAAAACCCGAACCCCCCAAAAAAATTTTTTTTTTCCCCCCAAAAAAAAAACCCAAAAAATTTTTTTTCCAAAAGGGAAAAAAAAACCCCGGGGGGGGGAAAAGGGGGGGGCCCCAAAAAAAAAGGGGGGGGAGGGCCCGGGAAAAAATTTTTAAAAAAAACCCCCCCGGGGAGGGGAAAAAAAAAAAAAAAAAAAAAATTGGGCCAAAAATGGTTTAAATTAAAGGGGGGGGGGGAAGGGGGGGGGGAAAAAAAGGGGGGGAAAGGGGGGGGAAAAAAAAAAAAAGGGAAAAGGGGGGGAAAAAAAAAAAAGGGAAAAAAAGGGGGGGGGGGAGGGGAAAAAAGGAAAAAAGAGGAAAAAAAAGGGGGAGAGGAAGGGGGGAAAAAAAAAAAGGGGGGGGGGGGGAAAAAGGGGGGGGGGCCCAAAAAAAAGGGGGGGGAAAACCAAAAAAAAACCCCCAAATTTTCCCCCCCAAAAAAAAACCAAAAAAAAACCCCCTAAAAAAAAATTTTTTTTTTTTTTTTTTTCAATGGAAGAAAAAAGGGGGGGGGGAAAAAAAAACCCCCCCCCCTTTTTTTAAAAAAATTTTTAAAAAAAAAAAAAAAAAAAAATTTTTTTTAAAAAAAATTTTAAAACCCCCCCAAAAAAACCCCCCCCCCCAAAAAAAACCCCCCAAAAAAAAAACCAAAAATTTTTTTAAAAAAAAAAAAAACCAAAAAAGGGGGAAAAAAAAAATTTTTTTTTCCCCCGGGGGGGGGAAAAAAAGGGGAAAAAGGGGGAAAAAAAAAAAAAATTTTTTAAAAAAAAAGGGGGAAAAAATTTTTGAAAAAAGGGGTTTTTTTTAAAAAAAAAAAGGTAAAAAAAAAAAAAATTTGGGGGGGAAAAAAAGGGGAAAAAAAATTTAAAAATTTTTTTAAAAAAAAGGGGGGGAAAAAAAAAACCCGGGGGTTTAAGGGCCCAAAAAATTTAAAAAAAGGAAAAAAAAAGGGGGGTTTGGGGGGGGCAAACCCAGGAAAAAGGGAAAAAAAAGGGGGGGGGGGGGAAAAAAAAAAAAAAAAAAGGGGGGAAAAAAAAAAAACCCCAAAAAAAAAAACCCAAAAAATTTTTCCCCTGGGCCCCAAAAAAAAAGGGGGGGTTTTTAAAAACCCCCAAGGGCCCCAAAAGGGTTTTCCAATAAGGGGGCCGGAAATGGTTTTTTTTTTTAAAAAAGGGGGGAAAAAGGGAATTTTAAATTTTTTTTAAAAAAGGGAAAAGGAAAAACCGGGGGAAAGGGGGAAAAAAACCCCAAAAAAAACCTTTTTTGGGGAAAGGGGAAAATTTCCTTTTCCCCTTTTGGGGGGGTTTTGAAAAATTTTGGGGGGCCAAAAAGGGGGGGGGTTTTTTTTTTTTCCCTTTTCCTTTTTTTGGGTTTTTTTTTTTGGGGGGGTTTTAAAATTTTATAAAAAACCCCCCGGGGGGGTTTTTGGGGGCCCCCGGGGGGGGTTTTTTTTTGGGGGTTTTGGGGCCGGGGGGCCCTTTTGGGAAAGGGGGGGTTTTTTTTGGGGAAAAAATTTTTGGGGGGGTTTTTTTTTTTGGGAAAATTTTTTAAAAAAATTTTTTTAAAAAAAAAATTTTTTTTTTTTCCCCGGGGAAAAAGGTTTTTAATTTTCCCAAAAAATTTTTTTTGGGGGAAAAAATTTTTTCCCCCCGGGGTTTTCGGTTTCCCCCCCTTTTAAAAAGGGGGGTTTTTTTTTTTTGGGGAAATTTAAACAATTTCCCCCCCCGGGGTTTTAATTTTTTTTTTCCCCCCCAAGGGGGTTTTTTTTAAAAAAATTAAAAAATTTCCCCAAAAAAAAAGTCCCAAAAAAAAAAAAGAAAGGGGGAAAAATTTTTTTTCCCCCCCAAAAACCAAAAAAAGAAAGGGAAA
>NC_069400.1:17542598-17560098 GCF_026875155.1 Cherax quadricarinatus
ACCAGTCTGATGACAAACCCCCAACGTGTTTACAAGCCTACCCCAGCGAAATTAAAGCGTAGTTTTATGATTATTAGCCCCAAAGGTGTGATTACTCCGTAACTCAACCAACAATGCCACTCCAGGGAGTAAAACCTGCATTTTGTCACCACCCCTGCACAACAACCACCCATTACAGCCACCAACGTCGTCCCCCACCACATTAGCCACCACCACCACCAGCACCACTTTCAGCTAATACCTCCACCCTCTTGAGCTACCACCACCTGGGGTGGTCCGCTACAGAGCCGTGCGTGCGGGGTCTTTTACCTGGTTGGCCAGCGCATCTCTATCTAATTGAAGCCGCGGGGACCCCCCTAAAACTTCACTCTGGAGCCACCAAAAACTGACGCCCTTGCAGCTTCTTTGCTTACTCCGGCGCCCCATTAACGGTGTCTCACCCTTCTCCTCTCTTTTTCTCTCTCTCTCTTTCTCTTCTCCTCTCTCTCTCTCCTCTCTCTCTCTCTCTCACACCCCACAAAACACACACACACACTCACACACAAAACCCCACACACACACACACACAACACACACACCACACACACACACACAACACAAAAACACACACACCCACACACAACACCACACCACACAACACATTAAACAGGTCCCTATTAGGATGAACTGTTACGAAGTTTAGACTATGAACCTCTGTTGGCTGCTACGACCACAGTCCTGAGTTTCAACACCGCTAGAATTAAAATAAAGAAGGAGCCAGAAGAAAGGACGAAACTAGTAGACCGAAAGGAGGGCAATGCACGGATAGAGCAATCTTAAAACGGGCTGTTGGGAAAAGAATGGAAGGAAAGACAACAGAGGTGGAGACTAGGCCCCGAAAAATTTTTTATTTTGCCTTTGAAATTTAATACTGATGAACGACGTGGTTTAAAAACAATGCGAGCAAAGAAAGACGAAGAAAACAAGCTCGAAGCGCGAGAAAAAAACACGCAATAGAAAAAAAGAGAGCCAGAAAAAAAACACGCAAAAGTGAGAAAGGCAATGACAATAAGAATACAAAAGGAAGGAGAAAATCGGAAACCCCCATACCCACACAGCGCAAAAGAGGAATGCTACGGCAAAGGCCAATGCCTAGAAAAATGGTAAGACAGGGGAAACACGAAACGTACACGTGCATGAACAATTGAGGAATACTCGCAGAAAAAAAAAGTGGGGGGAACGAAAACTGGATATAAACAAATAGGGAAAAGGTGGAAAAACTAAGGGACTGGGCATACAGATGCAAACGGGTTTTGATGTTTTTCTTCTGTCCTGAGATCACAAGCCCTACGCGTGTTAGGAAAAAACCTGCCGGCACTAAGACCGGTTTCTCAGGAAAACCCGGCTTAACAAAATGCCCAAAAATTAAAAATGAGATACACAGGGAAAAAAAAAAAAAAAGAAAAAAGGAACATGGAGAACACGAGGCACGATAACGTGTCTGGAATAATAAAAGAAACACACACACACATCACTTTGGGAAAGAAAGTTGACTTTTTGACTCGTCCTGGACCACTGTCTAGTTATTGTGACTTGATAGTGAGCTATGACCGAACAAAATGTAGCTGTAACTTTCTTTTGATAAGCATGTGTGTTTTCTCAAATTGTGAAACAAAAAACAAACAAAAGTGCCCTATTGCTGCTTCTTCTGCTGTTCCTGCTTCTGCTTCTCGTGCTGTTGGTCCACCTACTCTTCCTGCTACCGCTTCTCCTGTTACTGCTCCTCCTATTACTGCTCCTCCTGCTACTGCCACGCCTGCTACTGCCACTCCTGCTACTGCCACTTCTGCTACTGCCACTCCTGCTACTGCCACTCCTGTTACTGCCACTCCTGCTACTGCTCCTCCTATTACTGCTCCTGCTATTACTGCTCCTGCTATTACTGCTCCTCCTGCTACTGCTCCTCCTGCTACTGCTGCTCCTCCTGCTACTGCTCCTCCTGCTACTGCTCCTCCTGCTACTGCTCCTCCTCCTTCTCCCAATAATTACAATCTGCAGACGTCTCAGAGCCGGACACAAGATATGGTTTACATCAGAAGCTGACCTCTGCGCCCAGGGAGGTTTAAGGACACAGCCTACACACCCAGCAGTGCCTTCTCGGTATCAAGGCTGAATTCGTATGCCAGCAAAGCTCGCATAAATGTCAGGAAAGTTAAAGCAGCGGGTTATGAAGACAATATAACATTTAGTGGCTAGATCAGCGTGATGATCTGCCACTCCTTGTGTCTCCCCCGTGCTTGTGGATTTACATACGTATTATGTTGATGCATATGTATATATGTATGTGCATATACGTGGTTAAAGAGAGAGTTGGGAAGACGTTTGGTTGTCATAGCAAGACCTCCCGGACGACACACACACACACACACACACACACACACACACACACACGACTCCTTCAACTTTTGTACAAGCCCACTGTCCACCCGACCTGCTAGTGCACGAACCCAGTGACCGACCTACCGAACGGCTGAATTAGCGTCTGACCGGACGGTCAGATACCGGAAACGTAGTGAAAGATTTTGTTCCGGAGTCTGGTTGCCGGATTTAGATTGCCCTCCCGGCATCGGCGGTCTCAAGGTAACCTTCAACCGGTCATACGCACCTATTACGCAACCCTAACCAGTCATCTGTACGGTAAGCTACTCAGTAAAAAGCCAGTGGTCTGGTAAGCCACTCAGTAACAAGCCGGTGGTCTTGTAAGCCACTCCGTGACCGACCGGTGGTCCGGTAAGCCACTCCATAACCGGCACTATCACCGGCCGGTTCCCAGTATTCGATTAGCCGATGTAGCAATTCGTCTGGCTGTTCACCCGAGTGACGCGATTTCATTATAGATTACAATTCTCTGCGAGCTCATGGATGGAAGGAGGGAAGGGAGAGAAGGGAAGAGAGGGAAGGGAAGAAACGGAAGGGAATGGGTTCCCATGATTTACGGAGTTCATCGATGAAAGGTAAGGAGGACGGAAGGAGTGTATGGAACGAAGGAAGGGAGTAAGGAAGAGAAAATAAGGGTGCCCGTGAGGTAGGGAGAGAGGCAGGGAATGAAGAACAGTACATAGGGAAGGAAAGGAGAGGAGGGTTTGTCAAGAGAGAGAGAGAGAGAGAGAGAGAGAGAGAGAGAGAGAGAGAGAGAGAGAGAGAGAGAAACAGTAAAATATGTAAGTAAACACAGTGATCGACCTATGAATACCGCCTCGAGTCATTGTATTAATGTACCTTAAAACCGACAAGAGGAATAAGACACATGCTCAGCATTAAGGAATCTTCATTGCTGGAAACGTTTCGCCCGCCCAGCAGGTGACTTCAGTCAAAACACAAGGGACTTAATATACTGAAGACATTTGAAGTATAGAATTTAAGGTGGTCAGTCCCTCAACCTGCTGAGGGACTGACCACCTCAAATACTATTTCTCCAAGATTGATGGACTGATAACATCATCCTCATTTGACCACGATACCTGATGCCTCCGTATTTGACTGAAGAATCCTACCGTGTAGGCGAAACATGTGTCTTAATCAGAGAATAAGATACTTTTAAGAGGTGAACAGTACTGTTCTCTTATTTCGTGGCGGCTCATCTAGTTCTTTATAATTATTTCATATGGAATTCTAAATAACCATTTAAATATTACAAAATGTGTGCTAGATCATTAAAAATATATTACAAAAAAAGTACACATGAAATTTATTGAAAATTTAATAAGAAGCCTACACTAGATCATAACAACAGCCATGGGATCGAGCACCGGCCATGGTGTGGTCGACACAACGTTTTTCTAGAAGTACAGAGATTTATGCACTCGGTTCGGAATTTCAGACCGCCTGAAATTAATCGGTTCATCGAGGCAACTTGTAATGGGACCATAAATATTTTCCTTGTCTGTCAAGCGAATATTGATTACAAATTTGTGTAATCTGCTACACTACCTGCCAGACAAAGTCAAAGCGTCTCAATAAGCGTTTAATGGAGAGTCGCAATGATTTTAAATTAAGATTTACCACATACCACTTTCGTTCGTCCTCTATAATAACGTGTTTCTGATAACACAATATTCAGTTATCTACCTTTCTTGTATATATATATATATATATATATATATATATATATATATATATATATATATATATATATATATATATATATATAATATATATATATATATATATATATATATATTTATATGTATATTATATATATATTTATATGCAAAACAACCACTCTGAAAGAATAGAGAAATTCCAAGCGCTTTCGTGACTACTCACATTATCAAGGAACTATGTTCCTTGATAATGTGAGTAGTCACGAAAGCGCTTGGAATTTCTCTATTCTTTCAGAGTGGTTGTTTTGCATATTTTGAAATCACCTGTTTACTGCGATCTTATTGCACGCATATATATTTATATATATATATATATAAATATATATATATATATATATATATATATATATATATATATATATATATATATATATATATACATATACATATTATATATATATATATATATATATATATATATATATATATATATATATATATATATATATAATATATATATGATATATATATATATATATATATATATATATATATATAGAGCCTGTTATCTACGTAGAGGGTATTCCGGGGATCAACGTCCCCGCGGCCCGATCCATGACCAGGCCTCCCGGTGGATCAGGACCTGATCAACTAGGCTGTTACATACATATTCACGCATTTATTTTGTATCTTCAGTGTGACTCGTTGAAGCTCACAGTGAAATGTATCCCCAATAAAGACTAGCTATACATGGTGACTGTTCTTCACAGACTGGTTGTTTGCCTGTTCTTCACAGACTGGTTGTTTGTGCCTGAGAGATGTAAATATTCAAAGTATTTTATTCTTTAAAACATTAAGCCACGATGATCGGAATATATTCCAGTGTAATTAAAAGTAATATTATTCCCTCTAGAAGACTAATATTCCTAATACCGTAGATGTGAAAAAATAGAAATTAAGCCACAGCTCGAAGAGGGCAAATTTAGACCGCCAATGAATGTTCGAAACGTAGTGTTTTTAATCTGTCTGATAAAAACATACTATTTCTCCTGGTTAAAGACTAAGACGTGCCTTCCAGGAGAGTCCCTCTCTCTAATAGACAACTCCCGGACATATTTCTACATGCCCCAGACACCCTGAGTGTACTCATATATGCTCGGGAAAAAAAATCCCGCTGAAGCGATGTCTGTCTATTAATCATGATCGCCAGTGTATCATCAGCAAACCTGAAGACCACAGGAAAGACTGCATCATTAATAACAACTCGGGTAAATTGGAATATCAGACTTGACCAGCCTGAAGAGTAGACATCATTTGTGCTTCCCTCAGCTCTCATACGTACGGCAATTATTATTATTATTATTATTATTAGTAGTAGTAGTAGTAGTAGTAGTAGTAATAGTAGTTAGTAGTAGTAGTAATAATAGTAGTAACAGTAGCAGTAGTAGTACTATTCCTGTGTTCATGGAGAAGAGTTAAATCCTGTCATAATGGTTGCGAGAAGACTGGAACTTTCTTACCTTCAACCCAGGATATTAATAAAGAAGTTAGTACACTATCTCACCTCACTCTGATATGACCACCAGTAAGGGTCATACTGCGCCTGGGGAATGGAAGGCAATTAAGTTAGATCCAAGAAATTTTAGAGAGGCACCAATTCCTTCGACATAAAGAAACCTTTCACAGACAGGAAAGCATTTCCCTTCGTCGAAAGATGATGGTTTAGTAGTTCTCCAAATGAGATAATTCTACATAATACATAATCAGTTTCCCTCCACTCTCTGTACACAGACTTCATTTTTGATTAAGTTACCCCGAAGTATCACTGTCTTAACTCAGCCTACCAGAGACAAGCACCAACACCGAACTTCAGTGGAATAGACTGCACCTGAAAATTTCCACATTAACTAGTTAAAAAACGAGTGATTATTATTATGATTATTATCTCATCTTTTATTGGTGCTGTTATTTTTTTATCACTTATTTTTAGATATCTTCAGTACAAACAGCGGGTGAAAATCGCTACAGATATAGCACACCAGAGGTCGGACTCAAAAATATTTCTTGTGGTGGCTTGCTTCACTGTTGATGGGGGCAGAGGAGAGGCAATCCCGGTCACGGATACATGAAGAGATGTTTCATGTGCGACGAATATTCGTGAGATATTTCTCCAGCAGGTGCCATCTACTTGGTATGATAGATGATGTGCGTACCCCATGGAGAGGTCTGGCCAGGTAACTGGCGCAGGTAACTGGCGCAGGTAACTGGCGCAGGTAACTGGCCTGACCGCCAGCTACCATCTACATCCTAAAGAGTGTGTATAACAAAAATAGTTATTTCCTAAAAATGTACCCAAGAAAAACTAAAATAACATAAAAAATCTTGGGAAATATCGAGGGTTTTCATTTCACATTAGTTGATGATTGTTGTGACGGGAAACTTGAACGAAAATTTATTCATTTATTGTAAAACCTAACGGGGGTTTTATGCAGATCAAGAACAAGTGAAGGATGCTAATAGCCGATCTCTTGAAGATTGAATACTCAATTATATATATATATATATATATATATATATATATATATATATATATATATATATATATATATATATATGTCGTGCCGAATAGGCAGAACTTGCGATCTTGGCTTAAATAGCAACGTTCATCTTGCCATATAGGACAAGTGAAAATTTGTGTATGCAATAATTTCGCCAAAATCATTCTGAACCTAACGGGAAAAATATATTTCACTGTGTTTGTTTAGTATTAAATTATTGTAAGCAAATCTAAAATATATTTAGTTGGGTTAGGCAAAAATAAATTGTTCTTGTTATAATAAGGTTAGGTAAGTTTTCTAAGATTATCTGATACAAAATTATAAATTTTTACATTAACATTAATGAAAAAAATATATCTTTAAACGTATAAGAGAAAATTTTAGAAAGGACTTAATTTTAAATGAGTTTTTGCTAATTGACCAGTTTTACATATTCGGCACGACATATATATATATATATATATATATATATATATATATATATATATATATATATATATAATATATATATATATATATATATATATATATATATGTATATATATATATATATATATATATATATATATATATATATATATATATATATATATATATATATATATATATATATTTATATATATATGTTCATACACACTCAAACACACAATAATCTCGGATTTCATTATACAAACAGCATCCTCATGCATTATGTAGCATGCAAGGCAAACAGGTAGAGGCTGTGTGAACGGGTACCTACGTCCGCTTGTATGAAAGCAACTTTCCCAGAGTCAACTTGCTCTGAGGGACCGGAATAACGATGTTTTTCTCCCCTGTCCCTAATGTTACCTCCCGCAGCAGTCTGCGTAGTCTTCTAGATACCAAGGGAAGCTTAACAGACGTGCTCACGAAGACAGCATCCCCTGCTCTGCTTAACGCGGTGGCCCACAGGGAGGTATAGAGGATGGGGAGGAAAAGCCGTGATCGCAGCTCATCCCCAGGAGAACAAAGTGGCTATGTAAGGAGCTGCAGTCCAGCTGCTTTGACGACGCCGAAGTGGTGGAACACCTTCATCCCTATCCATTACTTCCAAACAGTAAGGGTCTGTCCTCCAGCCTTTGAGAATGCCGATTTGGCTAATTGCATATAAATATATGTACACGTTCATGTCTTTAACAGTCCACACGGGCTAATTGCCTAGTATAGTGTGTGTGTGTGTGTGTGTGTGTGTGTGTGTGTGTGTGTGTGTGTGTGTGTGTGTGTGTGTGTTTGTGTGTGTGTATGTGCGTGTATGTATTCGCTGGTATGACGGCTTAATTCACCATGCTACCCATGGTTAACCCTGGATAGATATGAGTAATATGGGTACAAATCCTTCACGTGTGAAGAGTTAAATGTTTATATATGTAAATTTAGAAGCAAATTTTCCTCGTGGGAATCTAAGACGAATAAGGAACATATACAGCAAAGATGTAGTTAACTTCTTCGTTTTATATCCAGACATCTTTATCTATCATGAGAAAGTTTAGATGGTAGATTAAGATCTTTACCAAGACTCTGGTATTGTTTCACTGTCTACTTATGGAAGATGGAGATAGAATAATAACCAGTGTGATGTCAAGGTATCTTTATTGAAAATAAGATACCAGACATATTAAGCAAATAGCCTAAATTTGCTTTCGAGATATAAGACAAATTGCAACTATAGGCAAAATCTTAATTTAATATCAAAAATATCTTTTATGCTCGCTTAACGTAATACTGAACAGGTCGTTTTATAGCAGTAAGATTCTATAAGATTCTCTTCTCCCTACGTAACATCGATGAATGGCGTCTGCCGCTAGTTCACTTCCATCTTCCCGATCTCATTCCCATTATTTCTGTTTTTATCGGGTGACTCCCGAACATCTTAATCACGCTCTGGATACACCTTCATCCCGTGATTCTTGTCAGCGTTAATCAGCTCTTTGTAAACACTACAAGCGTCAAGACTCGCCAAAGTTATTTTTTCTTTCCTGGTCACGTTTTTCATCTTATTTTTTTTAAATGTCCTGGATGGGGAATGTCCTAGTCACGCCGTGGATGTAGTTTCCTTAGTCATACTCGTTTATCCTCGTTAAAAAAAATATAATAAATCCCCCCCCCCCAAATGCTTCCAGATTTTTAAAACGTTTGTTAAATAATGGTTTTGAGGGTGATTTCTCGTTTGTAATTATCCACCCGAGTTTGTCAGGGTTGAACTCCAGCTCCTGGTCCAGATCTTCACCTGGCGATTAGCTGGTGTGAAACAGCGTTGTCCCGTAGCTCGATCGCTAGTGCACTCAACACACACACACTGAGGTCTGGGGTTTGAATCTCCTCCGGTACGGCTGGAAAACATTAGGGACGTGTTTCCATAAGACATCTGCTGTCCTTGTTCAAACATTAGTTTAAAATGGGCACCTGGGTGTTAATCGACTAGTGTGGGTCGCATCCTGGGGACAAAACTGACCTAATTTGCCCGAAATGCTCAGCATAACAAGCGGCTGTCTATATAGTAGTATGTCATTGATGTCAGCTAGGCCTGTATACCTTGTACATGTACTTGTAGAAAATAAAGATATCATTATTATTATTATTATTATTATTATTATTATTATTATTATTATTATTATTATTATTATTATTATTATTATTATTATTATTATTATTATTATTATCAGATCTGTTGTAAGATACGATATTTTTGTGGCTTGTTTGCTGTGTAACTTTCAACTCTTTTTTTTTTTTCCTTCCCCTCTTGTTCTCTTAGTCTTTGCTTGTATACCTTGTCTATGCCCAAGACTAGGTCGTTTTCATATCCCATTGCCAGTCCTTCGATGACGTGGATAAGATCTGGAATTCTTCCTCTACAGCTCCTTCCCTTCAGGTTATGTGGTAGTAGTGGTGTTGTAATGGTGGCAAGGTGGTAGTGGTGTTAGTTGTGGTGGTGGTAGTAGTAGTAGTGGTAGTGGTGGTGGAGGTTGTAGGGGTGATGGTGGTAGTGGTTGTATTATTAATATAATAAAAACAAAGCTCTAAACCCATGAGGGTCATACAGAGCTGAGTAGTGATGGTAATGGTAATAGTGGTGGATATGGTGGTATTGGCAGTGGAAGTGGTGGTAGTGGTGGTAGTGGTGGTGGTGGTGGTAGTGACGGAATCTTTACTCAGAGCGACAGAAAACCAACGCAGTTTCCGCATTTTCAGCTGAGCAACGTAGCCGGAGGCTGTGCAGAGCGGTAAATGTGTATGGACGGGGAGAGTGTCTGGACGAGGAGAGTGTATGGACGGGGAGAGTGTCTGGACAGGGAGAGTGTCTGGACGGGGAGTGTGTCTGGACGGGGAGTGTGTCTGGACGGGGAGAGTGTATGGACGGGGAGTGTGTCTGGACGGGGAGAGTGTATGGACGGGGAGATCTCGTGTAGGGATAGTGAGTGTGTATGGACGGGGAGAGATTGTTGAGCGGGAAGAGAGTGGGAGAGGGAGAGAACCTTCTGCTATGCTATACTAATCTCAATTACCCAGACAGAATTATAGGTGGCCAGGCTGTGGTTACCTCCTAACATATAGCTGAAAAATAGAATATAAAGTCTTCTGCTATATATCTTGCCTGTGTTGTGTGTGTGTGTGTGTGTGTGGTGTGTGTGTGTGTGTGTGTGTGTGTGTGTGTGTGTGTGTGTGTGTGTGTGTGTGTGTGTGTGTTTGTGTGTGTGTGTGTGTACTCACCTAATTGTACTCACCTAATTGTACTCACCTAATTGTGGTTGCAGGGGTCGATACTCAGCTCCTGGCCCCGCCTCTTCACTGATCGCTACTGGGTCTTCTCTCTCTCTGCTTCCTGAGCTTTGTCATACCTCTTCTTAAAACTATGTATGGTTCCTGCCTCCACTACTTCACTTGCTAGGCTATTCCACTTGCTGACAACTCTATGACTGAAGAAATACTTCCTAACGTCCCTGTGACTCGTCTGAGTCTTCAGCTTCCAGTTGTGATCCCTTGTCCCTGTGTCCCCTCTCTGGAACATCCTATCTCTGTCCACCCTGTCTATTCCCCGCAGTATTTTGTATGTCGTTATCATGTCTCCCTGACCCTTCTGTCCTCCAGTGTCGTCAGTCAGATTTCCCTTAACCTTTCTTCGTACGACATTCCCTTGAGCTCTGGGACTAGCCTTGTTGCAAACCTTTGTACTTTCTCTAACTTCTTGACGTGCTTGACCAGTGTGTGTGTGTGTGGTGTGTGTGTGTGTGTGTGTGTGTGTGTGTGTGTGTGTGTGTGTGTGTGTTATACGTATTGTCTCCATCTCTCTACCCCTCTTTCTTCCTCTTTCTTTTTTTTTTTTTTTTTTTTTTTTACACAGGGTTTGACAAGGTTAAGGATCCCTAGCTTTATTGACAGCTATTTACAGGTTAAGGATTCCTAACTTTATTGGCAAGCTAAGAGCTGTTACCTACATCAGCTCATTTGAAAGCATTTTTATTGTTATGAGACATACAAGTAGGGAACAGGATGAAGTTGGAACCATCTGTGAGCCAGCATTTTCATTTGATCAACTGACTTTATCTCGTTGACATCATTATGCTGTACGAATGTGTTCCATACTCGAGTCATCCTGGGTACGTATGATCTCAGATGGAGTGATGTTCTGGAGAAGGGTACAGCCAGAGTGAACTTGCTGCTTTCTGCCCGTCTTGTGGCATAAAAGCTTTTTTCACGCTGTCCTCGAAGTGGATCCAAGTGTGGTATTTTGAGAATATTGGCCTTGTACATAACAGTAAGGCCACCCACATCCCTCCTATGTTGAAGGCTCTGCTGAAATGACAGATCTATCCAGGATGGGTCCAGGCGAGAGATGAGACGTCTTGCTCTGTTCTCTACTCTGTCAAGCAGTCGCAGATGAGAGGGGGGGCAGGCAAACCAAGAAAGTGGAGCATACTCAAAGTGTGAGCGTACTTGTGCCTCGTACAGGATCTTGCAACCCCTACTGTCAAGCAGATGCGAGATACAGCGAAGTGCAGTAAGCTTCCTGGCTGCTTTGTTTGCAAGATTTACAACATGGTTCTTCATGGTTAGTTTGGAGTCAAATTTCACCCCAAGGATATCAACTTCTTCTCCAGGTGCCATCACCCTCCCATTCATCCTTACTACTGCACCAGCATTACCATCATGGTGCCTAGAGACGATCATCATTTGCGTTTTCTCAGGTGCAAATGTTACTTGCCATCTATTTCCCCAAGCTGATATAGCTCTCAGCTGGTGATTGATGTAGCTTAGAACAGCTGGCATTTCTTCTCTTGGATAAGTGAATGTCAGTGTACAGTCGTTTTGCATATGCATGTGATTCTGGGATGAGATGAAGAAGGTCGTTGAAGTAGACATTCCATAACAATGGACCCAGCACGCTTCCTTGTGGAACACTTGCCCTGATAGGATGTCTTGCTGATTCCGTTCCATTGAGAACTACACTTAGAGATCTACCATGAAGGTAATCACTGAGGAGACATAGCGTAGAGCCTGCAATTCCCAGTGCTTGAAGTTTTGCTAAGAGGCCCTGGTGCCACACCCGGTCGAAAGCGCCAGCAATGTCACTCTCTCTCTCTCTCTCTCTCTCTCTCTCTCTCTCTCTCTCTCTCTCTCTCTCTCTCTCCTCTCTCTCTCTCTCTCTCTCCCTCTTTCTCTGTCTCTCTGCCTCTCTGCCTCTCTGCCTCTCTGCCTCTCTGCCTCTCTGTCTCTGTTTCTCTCTCTCTCTTTACCTCTCAGGTCAGAGGTCATAACATGACCTCCAGGTAAGGGACAGCTGAGAGAGTGCTGCCACACCATCAATTCTCCCCGTTGATATACTCAGTAATAATGCGCCATACTGCCTCATACACGGGGGTGTTTGAGGGTGTTTTCTGAGAGATGGTGTCTCGGAGGGTTGAGGGAGGAAGGCGCTGGGAGATATAGTTGAGGTGAGGAGGGTTGTGGGTTGGGGAGAAGATAGATGAGGGATGGGGAGTGGAGGGGTAAGGGACTGAGAGAGGATGGGCGTGGGATGGGGAGAAGATGGGTGAGGGATGTTGAGATGAAGGGTGTGAGGGATGGGGAGTTTAGAGGTGAAGAATGGGGAGATGAGGAGTGAGGGTTGGGGTGATAAATGGGGAGAAGATTTTTAAAATATTTGGTTAAGGGAAGGGTGAGAAATGAAGAGGCAGAGAGTGAGAAACGGTAGATGTAGAGGTTAAAAAGGAAACCAAAAAGGAAGAGAAGAAGAGGGAGAAATAAGAATGAAAGAGGTAATTGATGAAATACAAAAAGAGGAGGAGGGGGGAGGAGGAGGAGAAGGAGAAAGAGATGAAGAAAGAAATAAGGAAGAGGTGAAGAAGTGTAGGAGGAAACGGAAGAGGAAGCGGTAGTGCAAGAGGATGAAAGGGCCACTAGATTTCTTCTTAAAGAAAGATGACAAACCGTGTCCCTTCTACATCCACCTGATGATGATGGGAAATGATCAATGATAACTCGGAAATTGCAGAGAGAAAGACTAACTTGCAATTACTACCCATCAGCTTGGAGGCCGGCGGGCTGGAGGAGGAGGAGGAGGAGGAGGAGGAGGAGGTGGTGGTATTGGTGATGGAGGTGGTGGTGTTGATAGTATTGGAGGTGGTAGTAGTGGTAGTACAAGTGATGGTACTAGTGATGGTACTGGTAGTGGTGGTAATAGCGATGATGATGGCAGTGGAGATATTCTACTTCTGCAACTACAACTACAAATAATGACAAAATCGTAATTGAACAGAGCATAATAGATAACAGACTTGTGTGATGCAGACTGTGGCATTTAGTTACAGACCGGCTAAAAATTATAGAGATCATAGGTGAAAAATTATGCTTCATCACTCTAGCTGAACTACAGAAACCAGTACTTTCTGTAATCGACTGGAAACGCTGAAAACAGACGTTAAAAAACTTGAACTCCAATGACTGCTAAGTGAACCTGGAATGGAGTGGACAGTCCCACTGAAAGTATTAAGATCGGTAGATGTGACGAAGAAACTGAGTGACCAACGGAGTTATTAAGAACGAGAGAGTTGAGGGTTGAAGTGCTGGGAGAAAAATCTGTCTTACTGAATCCACAACTGTGTTCCATTAATGAGATACTGAGACTGACGGGACGGCTGGAATACATAAGCCGATAGGAAGTCCAAATGGGGTATGAGGCTAAGGGAAAAATTAGGAATTCGCACTAACACAAGCATGGGACCCAAGTATAAAACAGAGGATTAGGACAAACACAGGACCAAGGAGGAAACACGGGACTAGCACAAACACAAACACGGGACCAAGAATGAAACACGGGACTAGCACAAACACGGGACCAAGAATGAAACACGGGACTAGCACAAACACAAACACGGGACCAAGAATGAAATACGGGACTAGCACAAACACAAACACGGGACCAAGAATGAAACACTGGACTAGCACAAACACAAACACGGGACAAGAATGAAACACGGGACTAGCACAAACGCGAGGTTCAAACTGCAAACGTAATTATGCAATAACCAGTTCACACCATATCCAAATAAACATACACGCGTGTCTCTCATCTTTCCCTACCCAACCCACGTGAGACACTCTCCGTAATACTAGCAATTAAATATAACTCTGAGCTGAAAACAGGACTTCCAGAATGAACTAGAACACAATCAACGAGGCAACAAGCCGTCGGAGAAATGAAAGAACAAGAGAACACAAACGGAAACTGAACGCACAAGTGTGCTTGACGGATATGAAAAGAAACACAGATGGACTCAAGCATATATGAAAAAACTTATTTGGTCAGGGCACCATTAACTTAGTTTATATTTCAGAGGCGGATCCCAGGAGCTGGAGCTTGCTTCCATACACGCACACACACACCTGCCTGACTACCTAGATACTCTCCCCTGTGAGTAAGTGTACAGTGATTTTTAAATGCTTTATTTGATACTTTCATGGTTGAGGACATTTGTCTAAGAAGGACCCAGAGAAAGTGGACACCAGAGGACTGCTTACGGTCACCATTGTTCCCTCGGCATTTATGGTCAATCTGAAAGAGTTATTATAAACAGATAGGGTGTGTGTGTGTGTGTTTGTGTGTGTGTGTGTGTGTGTGTGTGTGTGTGTGTGTGTGTGTGTGTGTGTGTGTGTGTAGGGGTTAAATATCGGCTCCGTGCCTCTTCTCAGACACAAGATATTCTGTTTTTGAAGGCCATCCCGGCTGCTTTCCCTCCTACCTATCTTCCACTCACAGCCAGAAGGGAGAAGCAAAGGTTTTACAGCTTTGGTGTATCGTCATATGGTGTAGCAATAACCTACAGTAAGTGTTGCTCGCTGGTGTGTAAGTCCATCAATGGTGCACGCTAAGTACTATTTGGCACTTATGTATCTGTGCAACATTGTTTCAGTATAACAATCTCCACGATCATATCCGATGGGCTTGTCGTTTTTTTGGAGATTAATATGCTCTGCGTGCGGAAAAAAATGTAAATGTCTAAGATTCGAGGGTAACGGAGCTTCGTTGAACTTCAGACTCAGTTTCGTTATTATTTGTGGCTCGTAAAGTTTCTCTCTGCAAAGTGCCATAAACAGTAATTTGTGTTTCATTTGCACTATAGATCCGTTGGTTTATTCTACCATTGGTTTACGTAATGTAACGTGTTGCAGTTCTGAGGAAGGCTACAACAGATACGTTGCGCATGTGTTAGAGAAAGGCTTCAACAAACACATTACTTGTGTTTGATAAACCAGGAAACAAACACAGTAAAAAATTAATAATTTTATTGGCATCGAAATCACATACAAAATATATAACACAGGTTAAGCATACTGACTAATTCGTTTCACATTTTATGAACTGTATCATTCAATAAACCTAACAGGGAGTAACAGCTCAGTTTACTTAACCAACTTTCACAGTGCTCCGTTAAAGGTGCACGAGCCTATTATAATGTTCTTTCACTCTTCATTCCCCTTTATATCTCTTGTGCCACTGAAACTACCCCCCCCTAATCTTTACTACCGCTACTACTTCTTCCACTGCTTCTTTTTCTTCCTCTCTTTGTCCCGTCCCTGTCCCCCTCGCTATGTATACTGGTTTCCTCACTCATGTTAGTGTGACTTTGTAAATGTTCCAAGTCGGACCGCAACTTCGTTATAAGCTTCTCTCACCTATGTACAGGTTATTTGTGTGCGTCTGTATGTCGGTCGTTATCTCACAGCCTCACCGTTTCCTTGGGAACAAAATCATCCCACTATTTATATCAATAATTAATCTTAATTTCTAGAGGTGCTCACCGATAAGAAAGCTGAAGGCATCACTTAGATGACCGAAAGCACCACCAGTGATGGGTCATCTTATGACTAAGACCCACGTCAAGAAACTCTTCTCCTGTGTCCTAACGATTCTTACCCAACCTGTTTATTACCTTAATATAGTGATTATCTAAAATTTTGCCTCCCTGTCTTTAAGGTTTTCGTAAGAAAGCTTGAGTTCACTTCTCCTGGTGTATCTTGCTTAGAGGAAGGCCAGAAAATAACTGAGTGGTGAAGGTGTCAGTTTGCCACTTTGGTAAATGCGAATATCACAGTCCTTTCCCTGTAATAAAATGAAAACGAAAATAAAATAAAAATGCGTTTTCTTTTCTTGGCTGTTCCCTGTGCAAAATATTCCCCCTTGTCAGATTCTTAAGCAATAAAATTAAAAATATTTTCATACTGGATTGCTGAATATATGAAAAACTAATAGAAAACATAAACAGACATTAATAAACGATGTAAACAAGTCGTTTATCGTGGGTTTCTCAAGTTTAACTGAGTTGAGCTCCAGTTCCTGGACGCCATAAGAAGAATGATTTTCACCTCCTTGGCCTTCCTTTGAGGGGATTCGCGCCACATATGTTAAGCATCTTGTAACTCGAGCTAAATCTTCTGAGTCATTTTGAAGGTGTTGTGATCCTGCTTCCGTACCTCTTGGTAGAGTTACGCAATACCACTGATGCCTCTTAAAGAAGTCGTGCTACAGATCCTCCATCTCTGGAAAAGAGATAAGGAGCAACCAATGTGCCTCCAGTGTACACTGAGGTACTGGAATTATGCAACACAAGGGATAAATTTTCCAGATCGTGAAGCGACAAAAACATATTTAGCTTTTACTGTGTTCGTCGTGGGGATGCTGACACGAGACTTGCTTATATGACGTTCCTTTGATATGCCTTTGATGAGTTCCTATGGTCTTTCTACTTTTATGTTGCCTTAGGTTCTATGTCAGAGCGACAAGAATCAACCGTTGGCAGTAGTTAGGTGTCTCCATTACTGGAGAAGGCAGTAGTTAGGTGTCTCCATCACTGCAGAAGGCAGCAGTTAGGTGCCTCCATCACTGGAGAACGCTATAGTTAGGTGTCTCTATTACTGCGGAAGGCAGCAGTTAGGTGCTTTCATCATTGCAGAAGGAAGCAGTTAGGTGCCTCCGTCACTGCTAGGTGTCTCCATCATTAGAGAAAGCAGTAATTAGGAACCTCCATCACTACAGAAGGCAGTAGTTAGGTTTCTCCATCACTGCAGAAGGCAGAAGTTAGGTTCCTCCATCACTGCAGAAGGCAGAAGTTAGGTTCCTCCATCACTGTAGAATGCAGCAATTAGGTGTCTCCATCACTGCAGAAGGCAGTTCATTCACAAAGTTCCCCGCTCTCTAAATTATACTACGGTCAGTCCGTAATTACCACAGTGACTTGTGGGGCCACTTCTTCATGTTCTTACTTATAATGCATAGAAATTCTCTCTCTCTCTCTCTCTCTCTCTCTCTCTCTCTCTCTCTCTTTCTCTCTCTCTCTCTCTCTGCTC
>NC_069400.1:17563406-17583406 GCF_026875155.1 Cherax quadricarinatus
CCCCCCTAAAGCCCACCGGGTTTTCCATACTAAGGATCCACCTTTTTTTCCCCCAGTTGTTAAATTTAAAAGGGGAATTTTGCCCAAAGGCCCCGGGGGCTTGGGTAAACCGTTCAGGCGCCCTCCTGTAAATTGGGGTTTAAAGAAAGAAGGCCCAGGAAAAATTTACAAACCCCAAAAACCATAAAGGGGAAACCATTACTGGCGAGGGGGACAGGGGGACAAGAGGGAAGAAAAAGGCTTGAAGAAGTAGTAGCGGAGAAAGTGGGGGGGGGGAGCATGGCAAAAGAGTTTTAAAAGGGGTTGAAGGGTGAAGGGGCTTTATAAAGGCTCGTCACCTTTAACGGAGCACTGTAAAATTTTTGGTTAATTAAACTACTTTTATTTCCCTTTAGGTTATAATGATAAAAGTAATAAAATTGAAACGAATTACTTTTTAAAACCTTGTTATATATTTTTATTGATTTCGATCCAATAAAATTATTTTTTTTTTACTGTTTTTGTTTCCGGGTTTATAAACCCAAAAGAAATGTTTGTTGAACCCTTTTCCCCTAAACAGCGCAACTACTTTTGGGAACCCTTTCCTCAGAACTGCAACACTTACTTTACGTAAACCAAATGGTAGAATAAACCAACATTTGTGAAAATAAAACACAAATTACGTTTATGGCACTTTGCAGAGGAAACTTTACGAGCCCAAATAATAACGAAACATCTGAAGTTAAACGAAGCTTTTTTTTTTAAACCCTCAAATCTGACTTTTTTTTTTTTTTTCCGCACGCAGGCTTTTTAATCTCCAAAAAAAAAAAACCCCAGGGATATGATCGTGGAGATTGTTTACTGAAACAATGTTGCACGAAAAATAAGTGCCCAAAAAGTACTTAGCGTGCACCCTTGGGACTTTCCAAAACCACGGGGCAACATTTCTGTAGGGATTGTACAAACCTATGACGATACACCAAACGTAAAAACCTTTGCTTCTCCCCTTTGGCTGGAGGGAAAATAGGTAGGGGGGAAGGCAGCCCGGATGGCCTTCTAAAACGAATATCTTGTGTTAGAAGAGGAGGAGCCGAATTTTTAACCCCCCAACCCCCACACACACAAAACACACACACCACAACACACACAACACACACACACACAACCAACAACTACACACACACACACACACACATACAAACACACACACACACACACACACACACACACACACACACACACACACACCCTATCTGTTTATAATAACTCTTTCAGATTGCCCATAAATGCCGGGGGAACAATGGTGACCGTAAGCAGTCCTCTGGTGTCCACTTCTCGGGGTCCTTCTTAGACAAATGTCTTCAACCATGAAAGTATCAAATAAAGCATTTAAAAATCACTGTAACACTTACTCACAGGGAGAGATATCTGGGTAGTCGGGCAGGTGTGTGTGTGGGGTGTATGGAAGCAAGCTCCAGCTCCTGGGATCCGCCTCTGAAAAATAAACTAAGTTAATGGTGCCCTGACCAAATAAGTTTTTTCATTTTATGCTTGAGTCCATCTGTTTTCTTTCATATCCGTCAAGCACACTTGTGCGTTCAGTTTCCGTTTGTGTTCCTTGTTTTCTTTCTTTCTCCGACGGCTTGTTGCCTCGTTGATTGTGTTCTAGTTCATTCTGGAAGTCCTGTTTTCAGCTCAGAGTTATATTTAATTGCTAGTATTACGGGAGTGTCTCACGTGGGTTGGGTAGGAAAGATGGAGCACGCGTGTATGTTTATTTGGATATGGTGTGAACTGGTTATTGCATAATTACGTTTGCAGTTTTAACCTCGCGTTTGTGCTAGTCCCGTGTTTTATTCTTGTCCCCTGGGTTTGTGTTTTGTGGCTAGTCCCGTGTTTCATTCTTGGTCCAGTTTTGTGTTTGTGCTAGTCCCGTGTTTCATTCTTGCTCCCGTGTTTGTGTTTGTGCTAGTCCCGTGTTTCCTCCTTGGTCCTGTGTTTGTCCTAATCCTCTGTTTTATACTTGGGTCCCATGCTTGTGTTTAGTGCGAATTCTAATTTTTCCCTTAGCCTCATACCCCATTTGGACTTCCTATCGGCTTATGTATTCCAGCCGTCCCCCCCTCAGTCTCAGTATCTCATTAATGGAACACAGTTTGGATTCAGTAAGACAGATTTTTCTCCCCGCACTTTACCCTCAACTCTCTCGTTCTTAATAACTCCGTTGGGCACTCAGTTTCTTCGTCACATCTACCGATCTTAGTACTTTCAGTGGGACTGTCCACTCCAAATTTCCCGGTTCACTTAGCAGTCATTGGAGTTCAAGTTTTTTAACGTCTGTTTTCAGCGTTTCCAGTCGATTACAGAAAGTATGGTTTCTGTAGTTCAGCTAGAGTGATGAAGCATAATTTTTCACCTATTTATCTCTATAATTTTTAGCCGGTCTGTAACTAAATGCCACAGTCTGCATCACACAAGTCTGTTATCTATTATGCTCTTTTTAAATTACGATTTTGTTTTTATTTGTAGTTGTGGGTTCCCAAAGTAAAAGTAATATCCCCCAACGCCATCGTCATCGTATTACCACCACTCCCCTTTACCATAAATGGGTACATCACTTGTCCCAAACCACTACTACCCCCCTTCCAAATACTACCAACACCCCCACCTCCATAACCAATACCACCACCTCCTCCTCCCCCTCCTCCCTCCTCCTTTTTTTGCCCCCCTCCCCCCCTCCAGCCCGCCGGCCCCCCAAACTGAGGGGTTTTTAAATTTGCAATTGTTTCCCCTTTTTGAAATTTTCCGAGTTAAAATTGATCATTTTCCCATCATCATCAGGGGGATGTAGAAGGGACAGGGTTTGCCCTTTTTCTTTAAGAAAAAATTCTAGGCCCCTTTTCCCCATCCTTTTTGCACTCCCTTTCCCTTTTTTTTTCCTCCAAACACTTTTTCACCTTTTCCCCTTATTTTTTTCTTCATCTCTTTTCCCCCCCCCTTCTCCTCCTCCTCCCCCCTCCTCCTCTTTTTGTATTTCACAAAAACCTCTTTAATTCTTTTTTCTTCCTTTTCCCTTTCCCTTTTTTGGTTTTCCCTTTTTAACCTTACTTCTCCCGTTTCTCACTCCCCTGCCCCCTTCATTTTCACCCTTCCCTTAACCAAATTTTTAAAAATCTTTCCCCATTTATCCCCCCAAACCCTCACTCCTAAACCCCCTTTCCCTTCACCTCTAAACCCCCCCCACCCTCACCCCCTTTCTTTCCAAAAAACATCCCTCCCCCAATCTTCCCCCCCATCCCACCCCCATCCTCTTCACCCCCTTTAAAACCCCCCAAATCCCCCATCCCTCGCAATCTTCTCCCCCCCCAAAAAACCCTCCCACCTAAACTATACTCCCAGCGCCTTCCCCCCCAAACCCCCCGGGGACCCCATCTCTCGAAAACCCCCCCTTCCCCAAAACCCCCCCGTGTATGGGGAGTATGGCGCATTATTACGGGAGTATATCAACGGGGAGAATTGTTTGGGGTTTGGAAAGCACTCTCCAGCTGCCCCTTTCCCGGGAGGTTGTTAGGACCCCCCTTAAACCTGAGGGGTTAAAGGAGAGAAAAAAACAGAGCGAGAGGCGAGAGGCAAAGAGGCAGGGGGGCCAGAGAGCAGAAAAGACAGAGAAAGAGGGAGAGAGGGGGAGAGAAGGAGAGAGAGAGAGGGAGGAGAGAGTGAAAGGAGAGAGAGGGGGAGAGGGGAGAGAGAGAGAGAAAAAGGGGAAAACAGTGACTTTTTGCTGGGGGGCCCTTTCGCCCGGGGGGTGTGGCCCGGGGCCTCTTAGCAAAACTTCAAGAACGGGGAATTGGGGTCTCCCACATTTTAACCTCAGTGATTACCTTCGGTAGATCCCCTAAGTGTAGTTTTCAAGGGAAACGGAATCGGGCCAAGACACCCCTATCAGGGCAAGTGTTCCAAAAGGGAAGGTGCTGGGTCCATTGTTAGGGGAATTTTCTACTTCAACACCTTCTTATCTCATCCCAAAATTTCACATGCATATGCAAAACAAACTGTACCTGACATTAAATTTTACCCAAAGAGAAAAATGCCAGCTTTTCTAAGTTTACATCAATCACCAGCTGAGAGCATATCACGGGGGAAAAGATGGCAAAGAAACTTTTTGCACCTGGGAAAACGCAAATGAGGGATGTCTCTGGGCACCATGATGGAAATGCTGGTGAAAGGTTAGGATGAATGGGAGGGTGTTGGCCCCGGGAGGAAGTTGATACCCTTTGGGGGTGAAATTTGACCCCAAAAATAACCATGAAGAACCATGTTGTAAACTTGCAAAAAAAGGCAGCCGGAAGTTACTGCATTTCGCTGTATCTCGCATCTGCTTGACGTGGGTTTGAAAAGGCCTGTACGGGCCAAGTACGCTCACACTTTGAGTATGTCCACTTTTTTGGGTTTCCCTGCCCCCCCTCTCATTTGCGACTGCTTGAAAAAGTAGAGAACAAGCAAGGTCTCATTTTCCCCGCCTGGACCCACCCCGGGGATAATCTGTCATTTCAGCGGGCCTTCAACATAGGGGGGTTTGGGGGGTTGGCCCTTTACTGTTATGTAAAAAGGCCAATATTGTCAAAATACCAAAATTTGGATCCACTTCGAGGACACGGGGAAACAAGCTTTTATGCCACAAGAGGGGCAGAAAAGCAGCAATTTCCCTTTCGGGCTTTACCCTTCTCAAAAACATCACTCCATTGAGATCTACGTACCCAGGATGACTCGAGTAGGGGCACACATTCGTAAAAGCATAAAAGATTTTCAACGAGATAAAGTCTTTGAAAAAATTTAAAATGCTGGCTCACAGTTTGGTTTTCCAACTTCACCCTTTTCCCCTATTTGGGATGTTTTCATAACAAAAAAAAAATGTTTTCAAAGGAGCTGATTTTGGGTAACAGTTTCTTGCTTCCCAAATTTAAATTAGGAACCCTTTAAAACCTGAAAAATAGTTTGTCAATAAAGCTAGGACCCTTTAAACCCCCTTGTAAAACCCCTGGAAAAAAAAAAAAAAAAAAAAAAAAAAAAGAAAGAGGAAGAAAGGGGGGTAGAGGGATGGGGGACAATACGTATAAAAACACACACACACAAAAACCCCCTGGTAAAGCACGTCAAAAAGTTAGAAAAAGTAAAAAGGGTTTTTCAAAAAGGGTTAGCCCCCAGAGCTAAAGGGGAAAGCCCGTACAAAAAAAGGGTTTAAAGGGGAAATCTGACTGACGACACGGAGGACGAAGGGTCAGGGGGGACTTGATAACAAACATACAAGATACTGCGGGGAATAGAAAGGGGGAAAAGAAATAAAATTTTCCCCAAAAGGGGGACACAGGGCCCAAGGGGAAATCAAAACCCGGGAAAAGTTTTTGGAATCAGACGAAAAAAGGGGGATTTTAGGAAGTATTTCTTCAGTAAATTGAGTTGTCAGCAAGGGGAAAAGCCTAGCAAGTAAAATTTTGGGGAGGCAGGAACCAAAATTTATTTTTTAAGAAGGGTATGACAAAGCTCAGGAACAGAGAGAGAGAAGAAAGTAGCGATCAGTAAAGAGGGGGGGGCCAGGACTGAGTATCGCCCCCTGAAAACCAAAATTAGGTGAGTAAAATTTTAGGTGATACCACACACACACACACACACCCCACACACACAAAACACACACACACCAAACCCCACACACAACACCCCAACACACACAAACACACACACAAAACGGGGGAAGATATATACAGAAGACTTTAATTCTATTTTTCAGCTTATTTTAGGAGGTAACCACAGCCGGGCCACCTATAATTCTGTCTGGGTAAGGGATATTGAAAGGCATGCAAAAGGGTTCTCTCCCTCTCCCACCTCTTCCCGCTAAAACACCTCTCCCCCGCCATACACACTCACAAACCCTAAAACGAAAATCCCCCCCGGGCCCCAAACACCCCCCCGCCCCAAAACCCACCCCCCGGGCCATACCCCTTTTCCCCGTCCAGACACACCCCCGTCCGGGACACACCCCCGTCCAAACCTTTCCCGGGCCAGACATTTCCCCGTCCAGACACTCCCCCTTTCCCAAAACACTCTCCCCGTTTTTTACACTCCCCCCGTCCAGACACCCCCTTTGCCCAAGACACTCTCCCCGTCCTTTTACACCCCCCCGCCCCTACACTTTTCCCCCGCTCAAAAACAGCCTCCGGTTTGCGTTGCCTCAGCTAAAAATGCAGAAACTGCTTTGGGTTTTTTTCGGCGCTCGGGAGTAAATTCCGCACTACCACCCCCTACCACCACCCCAAACCACAACCCCCATTTCCCCATTTCCCAAAATACCACCTTTTCCCACCACTATTACCACTCCATAATACTCAGCTCTGTAGACCCTAAAGGGGTTTGGGGGCTTTGTTTTGATTAAAATAATAATAAAAAACCCTTCCACCATCACCCCTAAAACCCCTCCACCACCACTCCCAATATCTACTCCCACAACCAAACAAACCACCACTACCACCTTCCACCTTTAAACCCCCCTATCCCAACTACCCCTAAAGGGGAAGGACCCCGGTAGAGGAAAAAATTTCCAGATTTTTTTCCACGTCACGAAGGACGGGCCCAATGGGGGTATAAAAACGACCTAGTTTTGGGGATAACAAGGTATAAAAAGCAAAGCAAAGAGAACAAGGGGGGAAGGGAAAAAAAAAAAAAAGGTTTTAAAAGGGTTACACCAAAAAAACCCACAAAAATACGTATCTTACAACAGATCTGATAATAAAATAAAAATTTAATAAAATAATAAAAATATTAAAAATAATAATAATAAATAAAAATAAAAATTTAAATAAAAATAATAATAATAAAAATGAAAATCTTTTTTTTTCTACAAGTACATTAAAGGTTTTACAGGCCTAACTGACAGAATGACATACAATAAAAGACACCCGCTTTGTTAGGGCTGACATTTGGGAAAATTAGGTCAGTTTTGTCCCCAGGATGCGACCCACACTAGTCGTTTAAACACCCGGTGCCCTTTTTTAAAAACTGATTTTTGGAACAAGGCAGCAAAAGTCTTATGGAAACCCGCCCCAAAAATTTTTTCCCAGCCGAAAACCGGGAGGAGATTCAAACCCCAGACCCCCAGTGGTTTTGTGTTGGTGCATGCGATCGAGCTACGGGACAATGCTGGTTTCACACCGCAAAATCGCCAGGGAAGATCTGGACCAGGGCGGGAGTTAAAAAACCTGACAAAGGGGGGGGTGAATAATTAAAAAACGAAAATCACCCTAAAAACCCAAATTTTTTAACAAACTTTTAAAAAAAATCGGGAAGTTTTTGGGGGGGGGGGGGATTTTATTTTTTTTTTTAAACGAGGTTTAAACGAGTATGACAAAGGGAAACTAAAATCCTGGGCCGTGACTAGGACATTCCCCATCCAGGAAAATTTTAAAAAAATAAGATAAAAAACTACCAGGAAAGAAAAAAAAAAATTTTGGGCAAAGACTTGACGCTTGTAGTTTTTAAAAAGGGGGTGTTTAAGGGCTCAAAGCCCAGGGTGAAGGGTATCCAGAGGGGTAAATTAAGATGTTGGGGAGTCACCCGATAAAAACAAAAAAATAATGGGAATGGGGATCGGGAAGGGGAAAGGGGAAAACAAGGGGCAGACGCCTTTCCCACCCGATGTTTCGAAAGGGAAAGAAGAAAATCTTATAGAATTTACTGCTAAAAAACGAATTTTCATATTACTTAAGCGGCATAAAAGTTTTTTTTGATTTTAAAATTTTAGTTTTTTCCCTATTTTTTTGCAATTTGTCTTATTTTCCCCCAAAAAGAAAATTTGGGCCTTTTTTGTTTAAATTATGCCCTGGTATTTTGTTTATATACGGTATCTTATTTTATTAAAGTTTCCTTTGGACACCCACACTGGTTTTTATTCTATCTCCATTTCCATAAGTAGACAGTAAAACAATCCCAGAGTTTGGGTAAAATCTTAATCTACCATTTTAAAAACTTTCTCATGATACATAAAGTTCTGGATATAAAACGAAGAAGTTAACTAAAATCTTTGCTGTATATGTTCCTTTTTCGTCTTTGATTCCCACGAGGAAAATTTGCTTCTAAAAATTTTCAAATAAAACATTTAACTCTTCACACTGAAGGATTTTTACCCATAATTTTCATATCTTTCCAGGGGTTTAAACCCTGGGTAGCATGGGGGAATTAAAAACCGTCATAAACCCGCGAATACATAAAACCCAAAATACACACAAAACAAACACCAAAACCCACACACACACAAAAACACACAAAACACAAACACACACACACAAAAAAGGCAATTTTGCCCCTGTGGCCCGTTTTAAAAACCGGGAAAAGTTTTTCATTTTTTTTATATTGCAATTAGCCCAAAACGGGATTCTCAAAACCCGGAGGACTGACCCTTAATGTTTTGGGAAAAAGGGGTAGGGATGAAGGTGTTCCCCCACTTCGGCTCGCAAAAGGGATTGGGCTGAGCGCCTTAAAATAGCCACTTTGTTCCCCGGGGATGGCTGCGATCACGGCTTTTCCTCCCCATCCCTATACCTCCCTGTGGGCCACCGCGTTTTAAACAGGGGCAGGGGGGTGCTTCTTCGTTTAGCCCGTCGTTAAGCCTCCCCTTTGGGATCTAGAAGACTAAGCAAAACTGCTGCGGGAGGGGGAAAAAAAAAAAGGGACAGGGGGAGAAAAAAACTATTTATTTGGTCCCCCCAAGCGTTGATCTGGGAAAGTTGGTTTCCAAAACAAGCGGACGAGGGACCCCCTTCACAAAAGCCCCCTACCGTTTTTCCTTGCAGGGTACTTTAAAGGGATGAGGATGCGTTTGTATAATGAAAACCGAATTATTGGGGTTTTGAGTGTGTATGAACAAAATTATAAAATAAAAAATAATATATAATATATTATATATATAATATTTTTTTATAAATTTAATATATATTAAAAAAATTTTATATGTCTGCCGAATATGTAAAACTGGTCAATTTGCAAAAAACCCTTTTAAAAATTAAAATCCCTTTCTAAAATTTTTTCTTAAAACGTTTTTAAAAATTTTTTTTTTCATTAATGTTAATGTAAAAAAATTTTTAAAATTTTTTTCAATTTAAACTTAGAAAAATTTCCTAACCTTATTATAAAAAGAACAATTTATTTTAAAACCCCAAACCCCAAATAAATGTATTTTAATTTGCTTACAAAAAATTTAATACTAAACAAACCAGTGAAAAAAATTTTTTCCCCCCTTAGGTTCAGAAAGTTTTTGGGGGGGAAATTATTGCATACACAAATTTTCGTTGTCCTTGGCAAAATGAGCGTTGCTATTTTAAACCAAGTCGCAATTCGCCTATTCGGGAGACATATATAATATTATAAAATAAAAAAAATTTATAAATATAGTTTTATATAAAAATTTTATTTATATTTAAATATATATAAATATATTTTATATATATATATATTTTTATTTTATATATAAATATAATATATATAATTATATATTATATATAAAATATATTATTAAAATAAAATAAGGTAGTAGGTTGGTAGCAGCAACCCCCAGGGGAAATACTACCGTCCGCCAGATGAAATGGGAAAAAAAAAAAAGTAAAAATTTTTGGGATATGGTAGGTTGTGGTTTCTTTTCTGTCCCCTTTAAAAACGCTAAATAACGGGGTATTTGCTACTCTATTACACTTTGGGCACCCCTTTTTTGCAAACCCCATGCATATATATATATATACATACATCTAGGGGTTTTTTTTTCCCCCTTTTTAAATTGTCTTGTTTTTTTATTTCTTCTTTTGTCCATGGGGGAAGGAAAAAAATCTTTTTCCCCCGTAAGCCATGCGTGTCGTATGAGCGACCTTTAAAATTTCCGGGAGCAATGGGCTAGTAACCCCTTCTCCTGTATTTCAAATTTCTAAAAAAAAAGAAGAAGAAAAAAACTTTATAAAACTGGGGTTTTCCTTTAAATTTTGCGTGGGTGTAGTGCCCGGGTGAAAAAAGAAACAGATGATTCGATGTTTGAATAAAAGAAGTTGGATGTCCTGGCCCTAAGCGAAAAAAGCTGAAGGGGGGGAGGAGAGTTTCAGGGGGGGGGGAAAAAAATGGGGTTTTTAAAACTGGAGTAAACTGAGAAAAGTTTAACAAGGGGAAGGGGGAAACAGTAATGTTTAAAAGATCAGTTATGGAAGGGAAAAGAGAATAGGAAATTTTAAATTTTAAGAAAATTTTGGGGGATTAAAAAAAAAGGTTGGATGCGAGAAGTGGGTAAAAAATAAGGTGGGATGCCCCCCTGGAGAAGAGAGGAATGCAAAAGGGGAGAGGGGAGATTTTGGGGGATGTTAAGTAAAGTATAGGGCCTTTGAAACCAAAATGAGAGAGTAATTGTGGGTAGGGGATTTAATGCTAAAATAGGAAACTTTTTTGAGAGGGGGGGGTTTTTGGGAAAATTTTGGGGGGCCGGTTAAATGATTTAAAGGGGGCCCTTGGATTGAACCCTTTTTTTTTAAAAAGGGGTTTAGTTATAGGGAATAAAATTTTTAAAAAAAAGAGGATAAATAAGTATCCAAAGATATGAAAGTAGGGCGAAATGACAGTAGTTTTTTGGTTATGTTTGGGAATAAAAGGGCTGTTGAGTAGAAAATTCAGGGGTGTACATGTTTATTTTTGGGGCCCAACCCCGATATATCGTTTACTTTCTAGTTGTAGCACACTGAGAAAAAAGGTTTGATGGGATACAAGGGGAATAAAGCATCGGGAAGAGAGAGGTTAAAAGGGTTTTTAAAAATAAAAGAGGAGGCCTTTAAAGGGGAAGAAAATAAAAGTATTGGAGGATTGATGGGCTAATGGGGAGCATAGGGGAATGGGGTCGAAGAGGTATGGGGGAGGGGTTGAGTGTTTTAAAAGAAGTTTGTGGGGTTTCAGGAAATGGGGGCAGGAGGGAAAAAGGGGGGCGATTGGTGGGAAAGAGATGTAAAGGAGTAGTAAAAGGGGGAAAAAGTTAGCATATGAGAAGTTTTTAAAAAAGTAGAATGAGCAAGGAGGGAAAAAGTATATGGGGGGAAAAAGAGAGAAGTTAAAAGATTTGGGGAAGCAATGTAAAAAAAAGAGCAAATGAGAGAGTGGGTGAGAAAGTTTTCAAAAAATTTTTTTTGAAAATAAGAAAAAATTTTGGAGTGAGTTAACAAGTTAAGAAAGCCCAGGAAAAAATTTGGGTTTTTCAGTTAAAAAAAAAAAGGAGAGGAGAGTTATTTAAAAGGAGAGTTAGAGGGATTGGGAAGAAGGGAAAAATATTTTGGGGGAATTGTTAAATGTTGATGAAAATAGGGAAGCTGTGATTTTGGTATAGGGCAAGGGGAATAAATCTTTTTAGGGGGTGAAAGGGAAAAGTCAGTTGTGATGTGGGGGGAAATTCGTGAGGCCGGGAGGTAAAAATAAGGGGGGAAGGCAGGGGGGGATTGATGGGATAAAGGGTAGAAAATTTTAAAAACGGTGGGGGGTATAGTTTTTTGGGGGGTTGGTTTCCAAATTAAATTTTAAAAAATGGGATGGAAAGGGTAGGAAAAGGGGGTTGGCAGAGAGCATGCATATTTTCCTTTTTATAAAGGCACAAAAGGGGTAAAAGAAGTGGGAAAAATTTTGGGGGTAAAATCTGTTGATGTACCTGGTAAAATGTATGGTAGAGGTTTTAATTGAAAGAATTAAGGTAAGACGGGGGAAAAAGGATAGCCGATTTAAAAAGGGGGGCTTTAGAAAGGGGAGGGGGTTTTTGGGACCCCCTGTTTACAGTGAAAAATATTGGGGAAAAAGTATTTTTGATAAGGCTAAAGAGGTCTTTGTTCATTTTATGGGTTTGGAAAAGGCGTTAAAAAAGGGTGGGTAGGGGGGGGAATGTGGCAGGTTTCCCAAATGTATGGTTTTAAGGGAGGTTACTGAAACCTGAAAATTTTTTTCGAGGGTAGTGAGGCTAATTAGATATGTTGGAAAGAGGGGAAAAAATTTTTTCCCCGTTTAAAAATAGGCCATAGAAAAAAGGGGTTGTGAATTGGTTTCAAACCCGGGTTGTTTAATATATTTATAGATGGGGTTTTTAAAAGAAATAAATTCGAGGGTCTTGGCCCGAGGGGGTGGAGTTAAAAGAATTTAAAAAAACACACAACCCAAAATGGGAGTTTTCACGCTCCCCTTTGCTGATGACATGTGCTCTTGGGGAATTCTGAAGGAATTTTCAGAATTTTGGGGGATGAATTTTGGTTTGGGGTCAAAAAAAAAAAATTAAAGGAAAAACAGGAAAAAGTAAGGTTTTTTGGGATAAAAAAAGATTAGGGGATGAAAGATTGAATATCAGATTGGAGGGAGAAAAGTATGGAGGAAAGGGGAACGTTTTTCAGATATTTGGGAAGTGGACGGGGTCACGGAAAGGGTTTAAAGATGAGGTGAATCATAGAATTTTATGAGGGAAAAAAAAAGGTTTAGTGTGCACTTTGGGAGTCTGTGGAGACAAAGAAATTTGTCCTTGGAGGCAAAAGGGGGAAAGTAAAGAGAGTATAGTTTTACCAACGCTCTTATATTGGGGGTGAAGCGTGGGGGAAAGGGAAAGTTGCCCGCGAGGAGGGAAAAGGGTGGAAAAGGAAATGGAGATGTTTGTTGAGGGCAATTTTGGGGGTGTGAATTTTAAAACAAAAATTCGGTTAAATTTTGGGAAATTAAAGGGGGAGGTGCGGGGTTTCCCCAAAAATGTTTTCCCGAGGGCTGAGGAAAGGGGTTTTTGAGGTTTGGGTTTGGACATGTAAGAGAATGGGGCGAAAAAGAAGGGCGTCAAAAGTGTATCAGACTGTATGGAAGGGAAAGGGGGGGGTAGGGGGCGGGCCCAAGGGAAAGGGTTTTGGGGGGGGGGGTAAAGGAGGTTTTGTTTTGCGAGGGGCTTGGCTTCCAAACAGGAAAGCCCGGGCGTGTTTGATAGGGGTGAATGGAGACCCAAAAGGTTTTTAATACTTGAAGTGCTTTGGGGTGTGAGCAAAAATAAAATTTTTTGAAGGGATTTTGGGGAAAACCCGGGAGGCCGGACTTTACCGGAATGGGAAGTACAAAATTGCCTCAACCCTTTAAGGAGGGGGTTAATTTTTGCAATTTTAAAAACTTTTAGTGTAAAGCACCCTTCCCGGCAAGAAAAGTGATGGATGAATGATGGGGAAAGTTTTTCCTTTTTGGGGCCCCCCTGCCTTGGTGGGAATCGGCCGGGGTGATAATAAAAAAATAAAAAAAAAATTAAAAAAAATTTATATATTTTTAAAAAAAATTTTTAAAAATAATATATATTTTATAATTTTCGTATTCAATCTTTAAAAGATCGGTTAGCCCTCCTTTTACTTGTTCTTGATCTGCATAAAACCCCCCTTTTGGGTTTTACAATAAATGAAAAAATTTTTTGTTCAAAAATTTTTCCCCTCACAACAATCATCAAATAATGTGAATAAAAAACCCTCGATATTTCCCAAGATTTTTTATTTATTTTAGTTTTTCTTGGGTACATTTTTAGGAAATAAACTATTTTTGTTATACACACTCATTAGGATGTAGATGGTAGCTGGCGGTAAGGCCAGTTACCTGCGCCAGTTACCTGCGCCAGTTACCTGCGCCAGTTACCTGCGCCAGTTACCTGGCCAGACCTCTCCATGGGTAACGCACATCATCTATCATACCAAGTAGATGGCACCTGCTGGAGAAATATCTCACGAATATTCGTCGCACATGAAACATCTCTTCATGTATCCGTGACCGGGATTGCCTCTCCTCTGCCCCCATCAACAGTGAAGCAAGCCACCACAAGAAATATTTTTGAGTCCGACCTCTGGTGTGCTATATCTGTAGCGATTTTCACCCGCTGGTTGTACTGAAGATATCTAAAAATAAGTGATAAAAAAAATAACAGCACCAATAAAAGATGAGATAGTAATCATAATAATAATCACTAGTTTTTTAACTAGTTAATGTGGAAATTTTCAGGTGCAGTCTGTTCCACTGAAGTTCGGTGCTGGTGCTTGTCTCTGGTAGGCTGAGTTAAGACAGTGATACTTCGGGGTAACTTAACCAAAAATGAAGTCTGTGTACAGAGAGTGGAGGGAAACTGATTATGTATTATGTAGAATTATCTCATTTGGAAAACTACTAAACCATCATCTTTCGACGAAGGGAAATGCTTTCCTGTCTGTGAAAGGTTTCTTTATGTCGAAGGAATTGGTGCCTCTCTACCATTTCTTGGATCTAACTTAATTGCCTTCCATTCCCCAGGCGCTGTATGACCCTTACTGGTGGTCATATCAGAGTGAGGTGAGATAGTGTACTAACTTCTTTATTAATATCCTGGGTTGAAGGTAAGAAATTCCAGTCTTCTCGCAACCATTATGACAGGATTTAGCTCTTCTCCATGAACACAGGAATAGTACTACTACTGCTACTATTACTACTACTATTACTACTACTACTAACTACTATTACTACTACTACTAACTACTATTACTACTACTACTACTAATAATAATAATAATAATAATAATTGCCGTACGTATGAGAGCTGAGGGAAGCACAAATGATGTCTACTCTTCAGGCTGGTCAAGTCTGATATTCCAATTTACCCGAGTTGTTATTAATGATGCAGTCTTTCCTGTGGTCTTCAGGTTTGCTGATGATACACTGGCGATCATGATTAATAGACAGACATCGCTTCAGCGGGATTTTTTTTCCCGAGCATATATGAGTACACTCAGGGTGTCTGGGGCATGTAGAAATATGTCCGGGAGTTGTCTATTAGAGAGAGGGACTCTCCTGGAGGGCACGTCTTAGTCTTTAACCAGGAGAAATAGTATGTTTTTATCAGACAGATTAAAAACACTACGTTTCGAACATTCATTGGCGGTCTAAATTTGCCCTCTTCGAGCTGTGGCTTAATTTCTATTTTTTTCACATCTACGGTATTGGGAATATTAGTCTTCTAGAGGGAATAATATTACTTTTAATTACACTGGAATATATTCCGATCATCGTGGCTTAATATTTTAAAGAATAAAATACTTTGAATATTTACATCTCTCAGGCACAGACAACCAGTCTGTGAAGAACAAACAACCAGTCTGCGAAGAACAAACAACCAGTCTGTGAAGAACAAACAACCAGTCTGTGAAGAACAAACAACCAGTCTGTGAAGAACAGACAATCAGTCTGTGAAGAACAAACAACCAGTCTGTGAAGAACAGACAAACAATCAGTCTGTGAAGAACAGACAAACAATCAGTCTGAAGAACAGACAAACAACCAGTCTGTGAAGAACAGACAAACAACCAGTCTGTGAAGAACAGACAACCAGTCTGTGAAGAACAGACAACCAGTCTGTGAAGAACAGACAACCAGTCTGTGAAGAACAGACAACCAGTCTGTGAAGAACAGACAACCAGTCTGTGAAGAACAAACAACCAGTCTGTGAAGAACAGACAAACAATCAGTCTGTGAAGAACAAACAACAAGTCTGTGAATTACAGACAAACAACCAGTCTGTGAAGAACAAACAACCAGTCTGTGAAGAACAGACAAACAACCAGTCTGTGAAGAACAAACAACCAGTCTGTGAAGAACAGGCAAACAACCAGTCTGTGAAGAACAAACAACCAGTCTGTGAAGAACAACCAGTCTGTGAATTACAGACAAACATCCAGTCTGTGAAGAACAAACAACCAGTCTGTGAAGAACAGACAAACAACCAGTCTGTGAAGAACAAACAACCAGTCTGTGAATTACAGACAAACAACCAGTCTGTGAAGAACAAACAACCAGTCTGTGAAGAACAGACAAACAACCAGTCTGTGAAGAACAGGCAAACAACCAGTCTGTGAAGAACAAACAACCAGTCTGTGAAGAACAAACAACCAGTCTATGAAGAACAGACAAGCAACCAGTCTGTGAAGAACAGACAAACAACCAGTCTATGAAGAACAGACAAACAACCAGTCTGTGAAGAACAGGCAAATAACTAGTCTGTGAAGAACAAACAACCAGTCTGTGAAGAACAAACAACCAGTCTATGAAGAACAGACAAGCAACCAGTCTGTGAAGAACAGGCAAACAACCAGTCTGTGAAGAACAGACAAACAACCAGTCTGTGAAGAACAAACAACCAGTCTGTGAAGAACAGGCAAACAACCAGTCTGTGAAGAACAAACAACCAGTCTGTGAAGAACAAACAACCAGTCTATGAAGAACAGACAAGCAACCAGTCTGTGAAGAACAGGCAAACAACCAGTCTGTGAAGAACAGACAAACAACCAGTCTGTGAAGAAGAGTCACCATGTACAGCTAGTCTTTATTGGGGATACATTTCACTGTGAGCTTCAACGAGTCACACTGAAGATACAAAATAAATGCGTGAATATGTATGTAACAGCCTAGTTGATCAGGTCCTGATCCACCGGGAGGCCTGGTCATGGATCGGGCCGCGGGGACGTTGACCCCCGGAATCCCCTCTACGTAGTTTAAACAGGCTTTTAGATATATATATATAATTTTAATATATATATATATATATATATATATATATATATATAAAAATTTTTATATATTTATATATATATAATATTTATAATATATATATATATATATATTATAATAATAATAATTTTTATATAAAATATATATAAATTTTATAAAATTATATTTAATAAATATATATAATAATTTATTTATATATAAAATATATATATAAAATATATATTTTATATAATAAAATATATATATATATATTTACAAAAAAGGGTAAAAAAACTGAAATTGTGTTATCAGAAACACTTATTAAAAAGAGGGGAACAAAAGTGGTATGTGGTAAACCCTTAAATTTTAAAAAATTTTTGCGACTTTTCCTTTAAAAACGTTTTTGAGAGGGTTTTGCCCTTTGTCTGGCAGGTAGTGTAGCAGATTACAAAAATTTTTGAAATCAATTTTTTTAGTTTGGGACAGACAAGAAAAATTTTAGGCCCCCATTCCCAAGTTGCCTGATGAACCGATTAATTTCGGGGTTTCTAAAAATTCCCGAACCGAGGTGCAAAAAATCTCTGTATTTCTGAAAAACTTTGTCGACCCCCCCCAGGGCCCCGGTGCTCACCCCATGGCTTGTTGTTTTGTTTTAGGGGTGGGCTTTTTAAAATTAAAATTTTCAATAAATTTCTTTGTGACTTTTTTTTTGTAATATATTTTAATAAACAAGCACACATTTTGTAATATTTAAATGGTTTTTTAAAGGAATTTCCATATGAAATAATTAAAAGAACTAGATGAGCCGCCACGAAATAAGAAAAGAGTACGGTTCACCTCTTAAAGGGAAAGTTATTTTTTATTAAGACACATGTTTCGCCTACACTTTTGGGAAATTTCTTCATTAAAAAATACGGAGGCATCAGGTATCTGGTCAAATGAGGAGGATGTTTTTCATTTCCATCAATTTTGGGAAAAAAATTTTAAGTATTTGGGGTGGTCAGCCCCTCAGCAGGCTGAGGGACGGGACCCCCTTTAAATTTAAAACTTCAAATGTTTTTCAGTATTTTAAAAGCCCCTTGTGTTTTGACTAAAGGGCCCACCTGCTGGGGGGGCGAAAGTTTCCCAAGCAATGAAAAATTCCCTTTAAATGCTGAGGATGTGTCTTTTTCCCCTTTTGGGCGGTTTTAAGTACATTAATAAAATTTAACTGGGGCGGTATTCAAAGGTCGAATCATTTGTGTTTACTTACATATTTTACTGTCTCTCTCTCTCTCTCTCTCCCCTTTTCCCCTCTCTCTCCCCTCTTCCCCTCTCTCTCTCTCTCTCTCCCCTCCCCTCTCTCTCTCTCTCTCTCCTCTCTCTCTCTTTGACAAACCCTCCTCCCCTTTTCCTTTCCCCTAGGGACGGGTTCTTCATTCCCGCCTCTCTCCCTCCCTCACGGGCACCCTTTTTTTCTTTTCCTTACTCCCTTCCTTCGTTTCCCTACACTCCTTCCGTCCCCCTTTACCTTTCATCGATGAACTCCGTAACTCATGGGGAAACCCCTTCCCCTTTTTCCCCTTTCCCCCTCTTCCCTTTTTCTCCCTTCCCTCCTTTTCCTCCATGAGCTCGCAAAAAAATTGTAATCTATAATGAAAACGGTCACTCGGGTGGAAAAAGCCCGACGAATTGCTACATCGGCAATCGAATACTGGGGAAACCGGCCCCGGGGATAGTGCCGGTTTGGGGGGCTTACCGGGCCACCCGGGCGGTCCCCGGCTGGCCCTTTCAAGACCCCCGGGTTGTTTTCTGAGTGGGGTTACCAGACCACTGGCCCTTTTTCTGAGTAGCTTACCGTTTTCAGATGACTGGGTTTGGGGTTTCGTAATAGGTTTGGGGTAGACCGGTTGAAAAGGTTTTTTCCTTTAGACCGGGCCCATTTCCCGGGGGGGGGCAAAACTAAATCCGGCAAAAACCCAAATCCGGAAAAAAAAATCTTTCAATACGGGTTTCCGGGATCTGACCGTCCGGTTTAGACGCAATTTCAACCGTTCGGGAGGTTTGGTCACTGGGTTCGTGCACTAGCAGGGCGGGTGGACAGTTGGGGGGTTTTTACAAAAATTTGGGAAAGGGGGCGTGTGTGGGGTGTGTGTTTTTGGGGTTTGTCCCCGGGGGGTCTTGCATGACAACCAAACGTCTTCCCAACTCTCTCTTTTTCCCCCGTAAAATGCCATACATATATAAAATTTTCCTCAAAATAATACGTATGTAAATCCCCAAGGGACGGGGGGACCAAGGAGTGGCAGGGTCATCCGCTGTTTTAGGCCCCTAAATTTTAAATTTTCTTCATACCCGCCCGCTTTAAAATTTTTCCCGACATTTTTGCGGCTTTTCTGGATACGAATTCAGCCTTGATACCGAGGGAAGGGATGCTGGGTGTTTTAGGGTGGGGTTCCCCTTTTACCTCTCTGGGGGCAGAGGCAGCTTCTGATGTAAACCCTATTTGTGTCCGGCTCTGAGACGTCCCCAGATTTTAAATTGGGAGAAGGGGGGAGGAGCAGTAGCTGGGGGAAACAGTAGCAGGAGGAGCACAGGGAGGGAGGAGGGGCAGTAGCAAAGGGGGAGCAGTAATAAAAAGCAGTAATAGCAGGGGCAGTAATAAGGAGGGCAGTAAACAGGAGTGGGAGTAACAGGAGTGGCAGTAGCAGGAAATGGGAGTAGCAGGGAAAAACTTCGGGGAGTAGCAGGAGTGGGGAGTAGCGGGTGGCAGTAGCGGAAAGGGGCAGGAAAGGAGGGGCAAGGGAACAGGAGAAAAAACGGGAGCAGGAAGAGTAAAGGGGGACCCCCCCCGCACGAGAAGCGAAGCAAAAAGGGAAAACAGAAAAAGAAACAATAGGGCACTTTTGTTTGTTTTTTGTTTCAAAATTTTAAAAAAACCACTGCTTATAAAAAAGAAAGTTGGGCTACATTTTGGGGTCATAATCCTTCATGCAAAAAAATAAAGGGGGTCCGGGAGAGTCAAAAAGTAAACTTTCTTTCCCAAAGTGATGTGTGTGTGTTTTCTTTTTTATTCCAGACACGTTATCGTGCCTCGTGTTCTCCATGTTCCTTTTTTCTTTTTTTTTTTTTGCCTGTGTATCTCATTGTTTGAATTTTGGGACATTTTGTTTTAGCCGGTTTCCTGAAGAAACCGGTCTCTAGTGACCGGCAGGTTTTTTCCTAACACGCTGTACGAGGCTTGTGATCTCAGGACAGAAGAAAACACATCAGAACCGATTGCATCTGATATGTCCAGTACCCTTAGCTTTTCCACCTTATTCCTAGTTGTTTATATCCAGTTTTCGTTACCCACTTTTTTTTTCTGCGGTATCCCCTAAAATTGTTCATTTTCAGTGTACGTTATCGTCGTTTCTCATTGTTTTACCTTTTTTCAGAGCATTGGTTTTTTTCCGTAGATTCCATCTTTTGCGGCTTTTGGG
>NC_069400.1:17590906-17638406 GCF_026875155.1 Cherax quadricarinatus
CAGTGTGATAATAAAAAAATAAAATAATAACAGTAATATATTAATTAAGAAGGCTATACCAATTAGTGGTATCTCTAGTGAACATTTTCCACCATATGGCTTCGCTACATATATATATATATATATATATATATATATATATATATATATATATATATATATATATATATATATATATATTATATATATATACAGTGCAAGGACACTATTTTCGCTGATGTTCTCCTCTCGGTTGAAGACTTCCATCTGCATTTCCAACACAACACAACGAGTAATATTTTTTTGCACTTGGTTACTGCACAGAAAAATTCTCTTTTGGGTACACACACGTGAGAAACGTGTTGCAAATTTTCTCGTTTCGTCTTTGTGCGTTTCTTTTCGTTTCGCATTTGCGCTCCCTCTCTCTCTCTCTCTCTCTCTCTCTTCTCTCTTCTCTCTCTCTCTCTCTCTTTTCCTCTCTCTCTTTTCTCTCTCCTCTCCTCTTTTCTCTCTCTCTCTCTCTCCCTCTCTCTCTCTCTCTCTCTCTCTCTCTCTCTCTCTCTCTCTCTCTCTCTCTCTCTTCTCTCTCTCTCTTTCTCTCCCCTCTCTCTCTCTCTCTCTCTCCCCTTCTCTCTCTCCCCTCTCTCTCTCTCTCTCTCTCTCTCTCTCTTTCTTCTCTCTCTCTTCTCTCTCTCTCTCTTTTCTCCCTGATTTCTCCATTGCCTTAGATAATCTGCATGTCAGAGATATTGACCTGTATTTTAAAAGTTTCTTGAGATTACACTGGTTGTGTTCCACATCTCTAGCAAAGGTGTGTGTACTCGCCTAATTATACTCACCTAATTGTGGTTGCAGGGGTCGAGACTCAACTCCTGGCTCCGCCTCTTTGCTGATCGCTACTACCTCCTCTCTCTCCCTGCCCCATGGGCTTTATCATACCTCGTCTTAAAGCTATTTATGGTTCCAGCCTCCACTATATCGTTTGCTAGACTATTCCACTTCCTGACTATGACTGAAGAAAAACTTCCTAACAGCCCTTTGACTCAGCTGAGTCTTGAACTTCCAAGTGTGATCCCTTGTTTCTGTGTCCCATCTCTGGAACATCCTGTCTCTGTCCACCTTGTCTATTCCAAGCAATATTTTGTATATCGTTATCTCTCTCTCTCTCTCTCTCTCTCTCTCTCTCTCTCTCTCTCCCCTCTCTCTCTCTCTCCCCTCTCTCTCTCTCTCTCTCTCTCTCTTTTCTCTCTCTTCTCTCACTCACACACACACACACACACACACACAAACACACACACACACACACACACACACATTCACACAGTGTACTCACCTAGTTGTGGTTGCAGGGGTCGATTCATAGCTCCTGGCCCCGCCTCTTCACTGGCCGCTACTGGGTCACCCGATACTATGAGCTTTATCATACCTCTGCTTAAAGCTATGAATGGATCCTGCCTCTACTACATCGCTTCCCAAACTATTCCACTTCCTGACTACCCTGTGAATAAAGAAATGCTTCCTGACATCCCTATGATTCATCTGAGTCTTCAACTTCCAACTGTGTGTGTGTGTGTGTGTGTGTGTACTCACCTAATTGTGGTTGCAGGGGTCGAGACTCAGCCATGTGTGTGTGTGTGTGTGTGTGTGTGTGTGTGTGTGTGTGTTAGTAAGTTAGTTAGTTACCACGTGGTCCTAGGCACATGTCGATTAGACACTAGGCCTGTTGTATGTGCATGCATGTGTATGTATGTATGTGTGAGTGTGTGTGTGTGTGTGTATGTGTGTGTGTGTGTGTGTGTGTGTGTGTGTGTGTGTGTGTTTGTGTGTGTGTGTGTGTGTGTGTGGGTGTATGTGTGTGTGTGTGGGTGTGTGTGTGTATGTGTGTACTCACCTAATTGTACTCACCTAATTGTGGTTGCAAGGGTCGTGACTCAGCTCCTGGCCCCGCCTCTTCACTGATCGCTACTAGGTCCTCTCCCTCTCTGCTTCCTGAGCTTTGTCAGTATGTGTGTGTGTGTGTGTGTGTGTGTGTGTGTACATAAGTTCTTTACATTTAAATTGTGCTCTTAGACTGTGGCTGTGAGGGAGGTGAGGATAGATTTACAGTGAAAACTACTGTGGCTTTGGGAAAGAACAGTTGGGTCACAGACGGTGGCCACTGATGCAGACAGTACACAACAATGCCTCCTGTGAAACTTGCCTACCAGAAGCCCCGTAGCTCAGCAGAAATGTGCTTGACCTGTTAATATCGGGACCATGGTTCGAGCCCCCCGTCTTAAACTGACTATGTGCATTTTTTTATTTTTCCTTATAGATATTTTCCCTGCTCTGTCTGGTACATGGTCATGGTGACGGGCCCTTATTGACTTAACATCCTCTCATCACAACATAACTGCACTAACTTTGTCAGTTTATTTCTACGACACTATCACACCATCCTCCGTCCGCTTGCGGCTAGCCTCAGTTCGCGGCCGCCGCAAGGAAGCCAAGGCCAACTCGGTGCATGGAATCGTTAGAAGACACGAAACATTTTAAGATAAGATGAGGGACATATAACACACGGACTATCACAACCATCGATAATCAGAGTAAATAATTACGCAGAACGTAAAGGGGGAACGAATTTAAATATGCAGTGGTAGACTGTAATAGCGGCCTCCGCAAGTTCCCAAAGATGACGGTATGTGGCGGGTTGGAAAACCATCTTATTAAGGTGGGACACCGCGGCAGGTTGAGCACTGGCCAGTCCGCTCACTTGACACAAGTTCGAATCCCGGGGAGAAAAAAAAAACTGGATTGCTACAAGTATTTATTACCTTTTCGTTGCTCCTAGATGATAAAATGGGACAAAAGCTAGATTTTTGTCTCGTGTTGTATAGCTTCTTCTACAAAAGTGTCTCTTTCGCCTAGTTTTGCGGGTGAAACAAGGGCTCTGGCCTATAAATAACAAAAAAAAAAAAGCACAATATCGTGACTGGAACGATACACAAATAACCCGCACATAGAAGAGATGAGCCTATAATTTGCAGCAGAAACAGTGTCTACGAGGATATTCACAAGCCACAATCCGACAGCGAATGCTTACTGGAAAAAACAAACGCAGCTTTTGGGTCACTGAGCGAAACGTTCACAATTAAAGATTATTCTGTACCTGTGTCTTACCTTGTCAGCGCAGTACTGAATGGAAATACGACAATAGTAAGAAAAAATGGGCAAGGTCTGAATACACAGTGACACAGGGAACATGCTGGAAGCAGCAGCAGCAGCAGCAACAGAAGCAGCAGCAGCAGCAGCAGCAGCAGCAGCAGCAGCAGCAACAACAGCAGCAGCAGCAGCAACAGCAGCAGCAGCAGCAGCAGCAGCAGCAGCAGTCTGGAAGTTCACAAATGAAGGGCTGGCAGCCAGGTTTAACTTAATGTAATCGTCATAACGCAACGTAATGGTCCGAAATTATCGGGAATGAATTGGTGGGTTTTTGTGGCGACATAATTACTGCTGGAGAGACATGACAAGCAGAAGCCCGAGTGAGTGCTGGGATGATGACGGTGTCTCCCGCATACACACGCACGCAAACACACGCAAACTCGCATGCATGAAGAAGCGATGGCGCACATACATGCACACTCACGTACGCGCACATGCAAGGAGAGCGAAGGTTATCGCACAAGACTCTAAGAGCGAAGAGAAATGACATATGATGAAGCACCCATGGAATTATACCATAGAGTACCTTAAGAAAGGTGAACCAGGGGAGATAGGATTGCGATGTACGAGATACTCAGAAGATTGGATAGGACAAATAGCGTCCCAAAGAAGGGGACCGGGAGCAAGATGACGAAGATGGATATTAAGATGCATATGGGTGGCAACGATGCTGGAAAATGTTTTTTCAGCCTGGAGGTGGTTAGGAAGTAAGAACGATCTGGAAGTGTGTGGTGAAAGCAGGTTCCATACACAGTTTTAAGAGCAGGCATGATAGGGCTCACGATTCCAGGAAAATAGTGTGACCGTTTGTGAGCAAGTGCGAGTTGGGTCAAGGAACCTGGCCAAGACTCCAGCGACCCAGCTAGTTAGGAAAAACACCAACATCACACATACACACACACCACACAACACACACACACAACACACACACACAAACACACCACACACCACACACCAAAACACACACACACAACACACACACACACCACACACAAACACACACACACACACACACACACACACACACACACACACACACACGTTCACCGTCACACTCACCTGTCTAGCCAGAACGGATGTAGGTAAACTGACATCTCATACAGACCCCTCGAAAGGCACCACACACCATGTAGTGGAGGCAGGATCCAACATACTTAAGGAGAGGTATGATAAAGCTCACGACAAAAAGTGACACAGTAACCACCACAAGAGGCGGGCCAGGGCTTGGAATCGACCCCTGCAACCTCAACTAGGTGACGTACACACACCACACACATTAATTTACATCAGCAACACCCAAGACAGACCTACACACAAACAAAAAAAACCCAAAAAGGCAATATTCAAAAATTTATTGGTGCAACATCGCCTTGTAAGTTTAACAGACCTGATAAACTCTACACGAGACCAAATACCCAATGAAAGCCTTATTTTGCAACGATCTTTTCATACAAAAGTGAGACAGAGCAAAGAGACCATCTCAAACAAGCCCACATCAAATAATATCGGTAGGGGAGAGACACGATGCTGGTTACAGATGGAGGGACCATTACAAACATTGAACATGAAAGGACCCATTGATAACCATCACAACGAGCATCCCACTAGTGGAAGAAACATCACCGCACAACACCTGGTCAAGCACCTATGGGAGCTTCAGAGCGTCGAGAGGTCCACTTGAAGGCTAGTGCTGCAGTGGCATGTAACTGCCCACAAGGTGGAGAAAATGAGATATCGAGTGAATAGTTTTGCCCAGGGTGTGGGCAAAACGTCCTCGTTAATGAAGGTATCCACTACATCTAAGTGTCGTTTACACTAATATTACTGAACCGATTACACTGGTTGCGAGGAGAGAACAAATGAACTGGATCTAATGACTTAAGAACTGTGAGTGGCCCGGGAGGATATGATGATGATGTACAGATATTAAGAGGAACTGACAGCACAGACAGAGACAGGCTGATATACTAGAACCCGAGGGCAGGGAAAACAGATGGAGGTTAAAGACAGATGAATCGCAGAGGCATTAAAGAATATTTCTTCAGCTCGGAGTGGCAAGAAAGTGAATGAGTGGGATGAGAAGTAGTGGAACGAAACTGTATATTATACAGTTTCACACAAAGACATGATAGAGCTCAAGACGTAGTGACGTGTGGCCGCTTGCCTCTGCTTTAGGCTAAGGGATCCAACCACTTCTTATCAAGGCTGAGGGACTGATCACCTCTAAATTATTTCTATTGTCTCCAGCGTTATCGCATGTGTTCGACTGAAGAAGCCAGTTATGCAGGTGAAATATTTCGGCAATAAACACACTCATGTGTCGTATTCATCAACAAATCAGTGAGTGCACGCACGAATTCCTGTCCGAATAGGTGTGAAATAATTAAATCACTCAGTGTATTCGTTGTCATCGTTATTAGGCGGCCGCAAACTCTAAAACTGTGACCTATAGTCAAGAACACAGCTATTTACACCTTGATATACTTTCTAATTTGATTTTAACAAGCCCACGTCTGATGAATTAAGACCCACGTCTGATGATTATTTCGTGATATGTTAGACAATTAGCTTCTGCTAATCAGTTACACATCTCTCATTGTACGTACATCAATGAAAGCACAATTCTGTGTCTATACACCGCCGTAAACACATCTTTGTATATCCACCGCCGTGAACACATCTGTGTATATCCACCGCCGTAAACACATCTGTATATATACACCGCCGTAAAAACATCTGTGTATATACACCGCCGTAAATACATCTCTCTATATATACACTAATGTAAACACATCTCTCAGTGTATATACACAGATATACACACATCTGTGTATATACACCGATATACACACATCTCTCAGTGTATATACACCGATGTACACACATCTATGTGCATATATACCGATGAAAACACATCTCCCGGTATATGTACACTGACAGACACACTTCATCAATATACACAGAGAAACCCACCTCTGGGGGAATAAGTAACTCTCTCTTGTATATATATATATAACATTCTAATAAGAATTATTAAGTGTAAATCCTAACAAGAGTACTTAATTAAGGCACCAGTTCCTCTTGACCTGAATATCAGATTGTATTTTCATTCTAACTCGAACGCCTTCTTTACATCGAGAGAGACGAACCCTTGGTGCATATATGTTTAAATACATGCACCTCTCGGTGTATGTATACTGAGTGATACATACCCGTGTATATACATGTTCTACTGTTTTGTAGTAGAATGCGTATAATTATAAACGATGTATTACGCTCAGTCAACTATTGCATCATAGTTACAGCAGAATATAAGGAAGAATTGATATCATTATTATTATTATTAGTATTATTATTGCTATTTTTATTATTCTTGTTCTTAAAGCTGCTTTTGCTGCTGCTGCTGCTATTGTTGTTTTATATCTGTCTTTTAATATTAGAAAGAGCTTACCTCTCTTAGTGCAATTTAAATTATTATTATTATTATTATTATTATTATTATTATTATTATTATTATTATTATTATTATTATTATTATTATAAAGAAGCGCTAAACCGTGCAATTTGAAGTTAATAGTTAATGACATTCCACATTTTTTCCTCAACCACATTAACCCTGTCATAAGTTGCCACGAAATCACCAACCAATCAGCTACCAGATAACACGTCAACGCTGAATTTGACGCCCAAGTAGGATTACTAGATAATCAGAGATTTCCAGCTATGAACCGATCACCAATCAGACGGCAAGTCCAAAATTCTCTGAAGCAATCAGTTATCGACCGGCTGTAACCCAAAATAACCTGTCAAAGTGGAAACCCATCAGAGATCGAGTGGATGTCTCTCAACAACCGTGGTAGCTAATCCCAGACGACTACCACGACCACCACTGCAATTGGTACATAAAAAGAAAAAAAAAATCCGCAGTATATAACAAACACTGCCACAGACGGAACAAATTGGGTACAAGAGCAAGACAAAGACCCAAGCTCTTCATTAAGGAAATTATCCATCCTCTTTTTTCAACCCCTTTCTTCCCCCATCCCTCCTCCCCCCACCCATCCTCCCATATTCTCTCCGTTGTATGTACCTGTTAACGGAAGGAATTATATGACCGCTGTTGATTTCCCGAACAGCGGTCAGAGGCGATCTCGACACCTGTTTAGGGCGAGTTGAAGCGAATACACAGATCAGTGTGTCTCTCTGCTTGAGCAGTTTGTGTTGTGTAGTGGTGAGAGAGAGAGAGAGAGAGAGAGAGAGAGAGAGAGAGAGAGAGAGAGAGAGAGAGAGAGAGAGAGAGAGAGAGAGAGAGAGAGAGAGAGACAGACAGACAGACAGACAGACAGACAGGCAGACAGACACACACACACAGACACAGACAGACAAGATGAGGAACCTTTGATTAAGTGATAAAATGGACGATAGAGACTGGGGTAGAAAGGGATGTCGCTTGAGTAATGAGGAATTAATGAAAGGAATCACTGGATAAAGAGGAGGGATGGAAACGAATGGAAAGAGACATAAAACACGCGAATGGGAGATAAATGCGCGTGCACACACACACACACACACACACGCACACACACACACACACACACACACACACACACACACACACACACGAGGCTCTGAGAGTCCTCTTGGTTTGTCTCTCAAGATATAATCTTCCGTCCCTTTTTTGCCGTAGTTATTACATGTGATTGCGAGGCAGGAGTCGAGTGATTGCCGGACGCCACCCTGTCATCTGCGTCCCAGGATGGCTGTTATTGCTGTCTGCTGTTATCTCGTCCGCTGTCCTGCCCTGCTCTTTACTCTGCATTGTTGACACAGCTCTTGTACTCAGGCCACTCTTATTTCTATATTGTTGTTTTATACATTTATTGGGTTTATGGATCTGTTGGTTTAACTGTGTGCTGTTTTTGTTGTCAGGTTTAATGCTGTGTGCTGTTTTTGTTGTCAGGTTTAATGCTGTGTGCTGTGTTGTCAGGTTTAATGCTGTGTGCTGTGTTGTCAAGTTTAATGCTGTGTGCTGTGTTGTCAGGTTTAATGCTGTGTGCTGTGCTGTCAAGTTTAATGCTGTGTGCTGTGTTGTCAAGTTTAATGCTGTGTGCTGTGTTGTCAAGTTTAATGCTGTGTGCTGTGTTGTCAAGTTTAATGCTGTTTGCTGTGTTGTCAAGTTTGATGCTGTGTGCTGTGTTGTCAAGTTTGATGCTGTGTGCTGTGTTGTCAAGTTTAATGCTGTGTGCTGTGTTGTCAAGTTTGATACTGTGTGCTGTGTTGTCAAGTTTAATGCTGTGTGCTGTGTTGTCAAGTTTGATGCTGTGTGCTGTGTTGTCAAGTTCGATGCTGTGTGCTGTGTTGTCAGGTTTAATGCTGTGTGCTGTGTTGTCAAGTTTAATGCTGTGTGCTGTGTTGTCAAGTTTAATGCTGTGTGCTGTGTTGTCAAGTTTGATGTTGTGTGCTATGTTGAGTTTGATGCTGTGTGCTGTGTTTGTTGTCAAGTTTGATGCTGTGTGCTGTGTTTGGCGTCAAGTTTGATGCTGTGTGCTGTGTTGCCAAGTTCGATGCTGTGTGCTGTGTTTTTTGCCAAGTTTGATGCTGTGTGCTGTGTTTGTTGCCAAGTTCGATGCTGTGTGCTGTGTTTGGCGTCGGCGTTTAATAATTGTTCTTTTGTAGTGGGAGTTTGCGAGTTTCTGTAGCAGGAAATCAACAGCTTAAAGAGGCCCAGGAGCTTTAGCTCAACATGTTCAAGAAGCCTAGCAATTCTAGTTCAGTATTCTAACAAGGCTCAGGAGCTGTAGATCAGCATCCTTAAAGGGGCCAAGAACTGCAACAATCCAAACCTTCCTCTAAGTAACATTATCCTTAAAGGTTTGAAGCGATCTAAAGAAATATCACAACTTTATCATACTGAAACCAGTTTCACATTTTTTTTCAACAATATTAACTGGCAAAAATGCAGCTCATAAAATGATGAATTAGATACATGTGCAACACTTTGGGTATTTTTATTATGGAAACATATCGTCACACAGTGGCTTCATCAGTCCAATACGAAGAAGAATGGTGAAGATCAGAAGGAGTTTGAGGTAATCAGTCCCTCAGCCTGGAGTCGATGCAATCGGTCCACCAATCTTGTCGTTTCTCTGAACATTTTATCTACCTTCCAGGTTCATAAAATGCACCAGCTATTAAAAGTGAATAATAATCAGTTGTAAAGGGAGGGACATACCCATATTTTTTCACGCCAAAAATAAAGCACTAGTTTTAGAAATTAAATTGAAAAAATTTCACCTCCACACCCCAGTGACAATGTCCATCTCCTCAACTGGGTGTACCAGTGTTAAAATAAATCATAGAGAGCGAGGGATTCGAGCCCTTGGTAGGTGAGGCCTAAAACTCTGCCTGTCTGTGATGTGTTGGTACGATTATTACGTTTTCGTGAACCAATGTTCAAAGTTTGAAAGCGATCCAAAGAGGTGTTTCTTAAGTAATCGCACGGAAAACGTCAGTAATGGGCTATATAAATTTGACCAGAAGGCACCTGCGCATGTCACTAGTTTCATGACCCACTTCACTAGTTATAGTGCACTAGGGATGAAGGTTTGAAACTGATCGGATGAAGCATTCACAAGTTATAACTGAAAGCCTTGGAAGGAAAGGAAAAAAAATATAGTCAGCCACATAACAGTACGTTTTCGTAAATATTTAGTCAGTCATCTAATTAACGTCATATTGGCTTCCAATTATGAAAAAATGTTTGTGGATTTACGTCTTTATATGCACTGCTAATCGTGGTCGTGGAAATAACATTATTTGTTATTATGTGTGGAGACAGTAATTATCTTATTATTAGACAAATTATACACTTGTTAAGTATCTCTCAGCACAATGAACTCTCTGAGATCAACCTTCCACTGTCTACAGTGTTACCACATCAACCTTCCAGGCGCTTACAGTGTTACCAGATCAGCTTTTAAGTCTCACAATATCACTAGATGAGTGTATGTACGTTTTTCTTTAACCAGGAAGACAATTTGTCGAAAAGACTCTTAAACGCTAAATTATACATCATTTGAATCGTGTTTACCTTCATGTAAAAAAAAAAATCTATGAAATTTACATCATAAATTGACTGACGAGGGAATTACGACTGGACCAGACTGACTGGTTAACTCCTCTTCTGTAGGAAGACAACAGTCTGCAGTGAAGTATTGTTTCCAATGAGAGGGTAGTCACCAGGCCAGGAACACCGTCATTACGAGTCTAGGGAGATGCACTCAGGTGTGTGTTCCACCAAGCACTTCCTTCACAACCTCTCTTTTTCCTTACTATCACTTACGATCCACTGGTTTTCTTTTTACTTGGGAAAATTGGATGTATCAGCAGGTGTAATGGTACCATATCCTATTTGGTTATCAGGAGGCGCTTCCTGAGGTCAGTGCTCCCGCGACCTGGTCCCAGACCACGCCTCCTGGTGGCTGACCTGATCGATCGAGCTGTTATTACCCATTGCTTCTAGTCCAACGTTTGCATAACAACCCGGCTGGAAAGACACTGATTTGAGGAATTTGATGAGTTCCCTCTTGAAGTCAGCCAGAAGTTTGTTGGTGATCCCCTCTTTGGAGGGGTTTGTTGGTGATCCCCTCTTTGGAGGGGTTTGAAGAGTCGTAATCCCTTTACACTTATTGAATTCTCTGTGTGCTCGTCGTTTCCCTGTTTTACACTGAAGGAATCTTGCTACATCTGCCAAACCTCGTGTGCATATGTAGTTATTTCAGTGTGCAGGTTTGAGGGCAATCCCTCTAGAGTCTTCTAGGTGTGTGTTCGTTCTAAGGTGTACACTTCTAGGGGACTTCACGCGCTCTCGGTAATTTAGTTACTCGAGTTTATGCGATCCGGGAGCAGTTAGTTTACATCAGTATTACATATTATGGACAAACATTAGCTACGTTTTCCTTTAGTATTCCATTACACATGATGGGTCCCATATTGTGTTGATATCTGTCAACCTGAGTTAAGCCTCAATAGAATTCCAATGAAATATGCCTTTATGCCCGTGAAGGGCTCTATATCCAGAAAATTAGAGCTCCCCCTCTCCTTTCTTGGATCAAACCTGATTGCCTCTTACTTCCCAAGCTCTGTATGACCTCTACTGCTAAACGTTTCCCCATAATTGTTAAAAAAAAGTGATGTTAGCTTAGGTACGGTTCGTCAGGCAACAGGACAAGTGTTTCCTGACACGGGTCTTAGTCATGTGATGACCCACCGTTGTAGCTTTTGGTCATCTGACCATAATATTGGTTTTTATTTCATAGTTTTCGAAACAGTCAGTCACACGAGTGATGAAGATACTACACTACGTATCTACGTAACGTTAATGGTACTGAACCTTACAAATTTTGTTAGATTACTGGTATTTTATATCACAAGCGACATATGTCCCTGGTGTTTTATTTCACAAATGAATTATGTTCCTGGTGCTTTATTTTACAAATGAATTATGTTCCTGGTGTTTTATTTCACAAATGAATTATGTTCCTGGTGTTTTATTTACAAATGAATTATGTTCCTGTGCTTTATTTTACAAATGAATTATGTTCCTGGTGTTTTATTTTACAAATGAATTATGTTCCTGGTGTTTTATTTCACAAATGAATTATGTTCCTGGTGCTTTATTTTACAAATGAATTATGTTCCTGGTGCTTTATTTTACAAATGAATTATGTTCCTGGTGCTTTATTTTACAAATGAATTATGTTCCTGGTGCTTTATTTTACAAATGAATTATGTTCCTGGTGCTTTATTTTACAAAATGAATTATGTTCCTGGTGCTTTATTTTACAAAATGAATTATGTTCCTGGTGCTTTATTTTACAAATGAATTATGTTCCTGGTGCTTTATTTTACAAATGAATTATGTTCCTAGTGCTTTATTTTACAAATGAATTATGTCCCTGGTGTTTTATTTCACAAATGAATTATGTTCCTGGTGCTTTATTTTACAAATGAATTATGTTCCTGGTGTTTTATTTCACAAATGAATTATGTTCCTGGTGCTTTATTTTACAAATGAATTATGTTCCTGGTGTTTTATTTTACAAATGAATTATGTTCCTGGTGCTTTATTTTACAAATGAATTATGTTCCTGGTGCTTTATTTTACAAATGAATTATGTTCCTGGTGCTTATTTTACAAATGAATTATGTTCCTGGTGCTTTATTTTACAAATGAATTATGTTCTGGTGCTTTATTTTACAAATGAATTATGTTCCTGTTGCTTTATTTTACAAATGAATTATGTTCCTGGTGTTTTATTTCACAAATGAATTATGTTCCTGGTGCTTTATTTTACAAATGAATTATGTTCCTGGTGTTTTATTCACAAATGAATTATGTTCCGGGTGCTTTATTTTACAAATGAATTATGTTCCTGGTGTTTTATTTCACAAATGAATTATGTTCCTGGTGCTTTATTTTACAAATGAATTATGTTCCTGGTGCTTTATTTTACAAATGAATTATGTTCCTGGTGTTTTATTTTCACAAATGAATTATGTTCCTGGTGCTTTATTTTACAAATGAATTATGTTCCTGGTGCTTTATTTTACAAATGAATTATGTTCCTGGTGCTTTATTTTACAAACTACTTATGTTACTGGTGTTTCAACATGGCATCATAATAGCCTACCTCTAAATGCGTTGCCTCATGACAACCAAACCAACAAGAGTGTGTCTTCAAAATAATGGATTCCGTCGCAAAAACAAAACGAAACAAAAAAAAAAAAGGGACCCAAAACAGCCCCCTTCTTCACCCCATCACCCAAATAAAACCTATTAACTAGGCATCTAGGAAGAAATCAAAACCTCGTGGTTGTAAAAATGCCTTTTATTTTTTTTTTTAGTTTTCTGTTCTATGCATTTATTATTATTATTATAATCAAGGGGGAAGCACTAAACCCGGAGGATTATACAGCGCCTGGGGGGGGGAAAGCAAGAGATGTAAATAACATGTTGTTAACATGTTACTATATTACGAACATTTTAAACTTCAGTGTCTTTTAAACACAAATTTTAGGACTTTCAAAACTTAATTAATCTCTTCCATGTATTAGCATATTGTATCCTGTAAATACAAGGTATAATTAAATTGGTAGGTAAGACACATAGGCAACAGTTAGGCAACTTTATTCCGAAACGTTTCGCCTACACAGTAGGCGAAACAATACATCAGTAATAATAACACAGATTAATAATATATTAATAGTAATGTTATAATTATTTTTGAAATTCCAGTGATAAGAATTAATTATTATTATTATTATTAGTAGTAGTAGTAGTACTAGTATTATTATTATTACAACCACCACCACTGTCACCACCATTATCATCACTATCACTGCCACCACCATCACTACCACCACTACCACCGCTACCCCTACCACTACTACCACCACTATCACTACCACCACTACCACCGCTACCCCTACCACCACTATCACCACTATCACTACCACCACTATCACCACTATCACTACCACCACTATCACCACCACTATCACTACCACCACTGTCACCACCACTATCACCACCACCACTACCACCACCAATAACACCACTACCACCAATACCACCACCAATACCCCCTCCCCCACCCACGTATAAACCACCATCACAACAGAAATAACATACATAAAATACCCACGTGGCCAGAGGGGATACGAACAATTTTAAGTTTCAATAAAGCCTCTATCGTATAAAATCTCTTTGCTATTATGTAACAATTCATGTAAAGTAGCCGTGCGTCCATGCGGGATATATTATGCTTAATAGAGCCAGGGCCATCTAGATCCTCATGCACTTTGTGATCTTATTGAATTCGTTGAGCAGCGCACGTTGCCTGCACTTGTGTGACAATCATTGTATTTACAAGAGTTTATCTTTGATTATGTGACAAAGAATGGGCGATGTTACACGCTGGAGAGAGAGAGAGAGAGAGAGAGAGAGAGAGAGAGAGAGAGAGAGAGAGAGAGAGAGAGATTTCTCGTCCTTCTACAGTTGTCAGCCTCTCTGCCACAGAGATCCTCCACTGCCATGCAGACGCAAGCACTGGCGTAAACACTAACGTACGTAGACGCTAACGTAAACACTGACGAAAACACTAACGTAAAGACCGATGTAAACACTAACGAAAACACCGACGAAAACACTGATGTAAACACTGACGAAAACACTGACGAAAACACTAAAGACGAAGCCCACAAAAGGTTTCCTAGATAGGAACCGAGGTCAGGCTGTCTTGCTAACAGCTGAGGCTCTTTCATTTTTTTCTTCCAATTTGTCCCTATTTTGGCTGACTTAGAACCCCTAGCGATTTCGAAAAGTCTTGCCAACTATTTCTGGAGGGTATGTATGTATGTAATGTATGAATGAATGTATGGAATGTATGTAATATATATAATGTATGAATATATATATATATATATATGAATGTATGTATGTATGGATATATTTATGTACGTGTGTATGTATATGTATGACCGGACACACAAAAATCAATAATGCCGAGGACTGTAGCTTAAATGACGTAACCAGGTTATATATATATATATAATATATATATATATAAATATATATATATATATATATATATATATATATATATATATATACATAATATGCATATATATATAATATATATATATATAATATATATATAATATATATATATATATATTATATATATATATATATATATATATATATATATATATATACATATATGCATATATATATATATATATATATATATATATATATAATATATATATATATATATATATATATATATATATATAATATATATATATATATATATTTGATTTTTAAGGAATATTTATTTTTTTAGCGAATCCTTCCAAACTCGAAGAAGAGGAGTTACTGATATATATATCTATATATATATATATATATAATATATATATATATATATGTATACATATAAAATATATATATATATATATATATATATATATATAATACATAATATATACATATATACATATATATATATATATATATATATATATATAATATATATATATATATATATATATATATATATATTCACACTCACACATACATACATATATACATATGCATGCACGCATATACAACAGGCCTAGTGTCTCATCGACATGTGCCTAGGACAAAATGGTAACTAACACACACACCTTAGGTTATACGAATGTTAGAAAGTAGAAGTATTTCTTCAGTCATAGTTATGAGAAAGTAGAGCAATCTGGAGAGTGATGTAGTGGAGACAGGATCTATACATAGCTTTAAGAAGAGGTATGATAAGGCTTTCAGAGCAGGGTAAGAGTGGACCTAGTAGTGACTAGCGAAGAGTAGTGGCCAGGAACTGGGAATCGAACCCTGCAGCCAAAAATAATGAATAAAATAGGTGAGTACACACACACACATACACACACACACACACACACACACACACACACACACCACACACACACACACACACACACACACACACACACACACACACACACACACACACACACAGCATTCCGATACCTTAGTAAGGAATCATTCAAGACACTGTACACCGTGTATGTCAGGCCCATACTGGAGTATGCAGCACCTGTTTGGAACCCGCACTGGATAAAGCACGTCAAGAAACTAGAGAAAGTACAAAGGTTTGCGACAAAGTTAGTTCCAGAGCTAAGGGGAATGTCCTATGAAGAAAGATTAAGGGAAATCGGCCTGACGACACTGGAGGACAGGAGGGTCAGGGGAGACATGATAACGACATATAAAATACTGCGTGGAATAGACAAGGTGGACAAAGACAGGATGTTCCAGGTTGGGGACACAGAAACAAGAGGCCACAATTGGAAGTTGAAGACACAAATGAGTCAGAGAGATAGTAGGAAGTATTTCTTCAGTCATAGAGTTGTAAGGCAGTGGAATAGCCTAGAAAATGACGTAGTGGAGGCAGGAACCATACACAGTTTTAAGACGAGGTTTGATAAAGCTCATGGAGCGGGGAGAGAGAGGGCCTAGTAGCAACCGGTGAAGAGGCGGGGCCAGGAGCTAGGACTCGACCCCTGCAACCACAAATAGGTGAGTACACACACACATGAACATAATCTGTCCCCCTGCGCTCTGCACATATCATTAGGCTCTCCTAACTCCCCCTGACACACTGCACTTTACCAATTACATCTTCCCTAATTGCAACTTTCAGAATTGCATCTTTTCCAGTATGTAAATATTACCTGTCTTCTAAGCAGTGCTTAGTAGAGACAGATCACGATACCTAAGCTACAACTCTCACCGCAGTATCGTCAACAAACTGACGAACACTGACGATAGATACCTTGGCTTCGACAATATTTTAAATTACGTTGAAAATATTTCAGTTGACGAAGACGGCTTGCAATAGAGGAATCTGTTTTGGTGATCGCTATTTTGCATTAGCTGCAACTCTTACCTTTATCGTCACCAGGAGCTTGCAGGACGATAACTGACCGAAGGCATTGACGATATATCTAAGTGCTTCGGCCGTATCGTTAAAAAAAACAAAGGCGATCGGAGGTTGCTGGCTTACGGTAGCTGCAACCTATCCACTTGTATCGTCACCAGCTTGCAGAGGCGAAAATTCCTCTGAATCGTCGTAGATTGCGTTGCCAAACGGGTATTGAAACTTGACGGCGTGTTGCAGCTGTAACTGTCGTGCTAATTCCTTCGTAGAACGCAATTATGGTCCGCAGAATTGTGAGATTCTTGCTCTCTTCCCCCCCATCCTCAGCAATCATCACCACCACCCTCGTTGCTGGGGTCTGAATCACAGCCAAGGAGGGAGTTGAGTTGGGGACTCCAACACGAATGATGGGGCCGAAGAAGGGAGAAAGTATTTCCTGCTCGGCGGAATTTAAGAAAGAGATCCAAAGCTCTAATCCTTCGAAAACAGGAATAAATGGTGGGAATTAAGACTGCAATTATAAATTAAACGAGAATAAATGGTCGGAATTAAGGCTTTAATCATTAAACAGGAATGAATGGTGGCAATTGAGGCTTTAACCATTAAAGAGGAATCATTGATGGCAATTAAGGCTGTTAGTAACCATTAAATAGGGATTCTGGGTTGAGCATTTACTGGACAGGAAAGAAGAATGAATGAACAGAGTTTAACTTGAAGGTTATATAGCAACACAGTAAAGTGATATAATCAGTGCGTCTTCCTAGGATGACTCGAAGCTTGCGCTGGGCCTTTGATCCAAGGAACTGGGTCTCCCCGCCCTTTCCTCGGATCAAAGCTGATTGCGTTACCAGATGAAGAGCAAATGTCCACTGGTCGTCTGTGATAGGTTCAACTAGCCACAGTAGCGTTACCTCAACTCCACGACGCTGAAATCATCCTCACTGCCACATCTACCGCAGGTGATGTGCTGGAAATATAAACACATATGCAGTATAATGTGATCCGTTATTGACAACGTTTCGCCCACACAGTGGGCTTTTTCAAGTCACAAACAGATCTGAACATTAAAATGGTATGAAATACCGACAGGTTGTTAGGTAAGACACATATGCAACAGTTAGGTATCTTTATTATGAAACGTTTCGCCTACACAGTAGGCTTCTTCAGTCAAGTACAGAAAAGTTGACAGAAGCAGAAGATACTTGAAGACGATGTAATCAGTCCATCACCCTTAAAGTTTTGAGGTGGTCAGTCCCTCAGTCTGGAGAAGAGCATTGTTCCATAGTATGAAACAATATGGAGATGAAGTGACAGGATGGAGCTTTTTATAGCGCCAAGAGGTGAGATGTGTAGGCGAAACGTTTCATAATAAAGATACCTAACTGTTGCATATGTGTCTTACCTAACACACAAACAGATCTACCTGGGGTGGAAGGTACGCGAGTATTTATAGTCAGACTATATTACGTATGTGTTTATATTTCCATTGTGTCGGTATTTTATACCATTTATTTCCAGGTGATGTGATACTTTTGAAATATAAGTTTGTTTAGGCACAGGTACACATAAGTACAATTAGCATACATAGTGTAAATTACATAGGATAATTAAAAAAAGTCACAAAAGGTGATTTATTTCCACTGGGGTCCTTGTAATATTTATTATTTAAACCTTAAAAATTAAAACTGTTTGTGTATGTGTGTGTGTATGTGTACGTACGTGTGCGTGTGTATGTGAGCGTGCGTGTGTACGTACGTGTTCGTTGGAGACCCTATCGTTTGCTTCACCTACTATTTATCCTTCACCCGCTGTTCTATCTACCATTACTCCTCCTCCTCCTCTTCTTCCAGCTTATTAAAAACCTATAAACTATTCCTCCCCTCTGCCATCTTTCGCTCCCAAATTATAGAAACGTTCCCACTGCATTTTTTTATTCACAATCTCACTGTATAATTCGCAAAATTGTATTCCTCTGGTAGTGTCTTCCTGTGGGCTTCCAGGATCGTTGGCGCAGCTCCGACAGCAGTTGTAATAACATTTCCTCGTGGAGAGACTTTAAGAGTGCTGTAATTTCTTTATATATTGGAAGATTGGGTTGTGTATAGCATGATGGTGCGAAACCGACTCGATAGATGAGTATGCTTGTGTGTTTTGTGGTTACGGGTTAACTGTTAGTGAAGATTATCTTCCGCAGGGCCCGGTCTCAGACTAGGCATCTCAGGATGGAAAAGGGAATATGACAGGATGTAACGTGAATAACCCCTCACTAGGTTAGGGCATTGGCTTAAGCCGGTGGGGGAATTGGACTTGCCTCGCATGGGCCAGTAGGCCTGCTGCAGTGTTTCTTCTTATGTTCGCTTCGGTCCTACTTGGACCATTAACTAGTGACTAGTTATGGTGACTAGACAGTTGCTGTCTACCAGAGTCCTACGCGATAGGTCTCTGTAATTATGATTGATAGTAATTTCCTTTGTGAAGGCAGCAGAGCGTTGATAGAACCTCCAATCTTTGGACGAAGACCTACTTAAACTAGTGGATGGTTCCACTATGACCCCGACTCCGTCTGCTTCGCCTCACCTGACTACAGTATATAAGCGACTGCTACGGCGTGTGCTGTACTTTCTACAAGATTGATGGACTGAACACATCGTCTCCAGGCTGAGGGACTGATTATCTCAAAGTCCTCCTCCTTATACCTTCCGGCTTTGTATAAGACTGATGAAGCCACTGTGTGGAGAAACGTTTCTTCAATAAAGATTCCCATATGTTGCATAAATGTCTCAATTCTTCAACTTGTCGGTTTTCAAACCATTCATCACACTCCCGTGTATATTTTCGAACAGTCAGTTCCCAGAATCATGTCAAAGCCGGGATCTAAGGTGACCTACCACCTGTCAGGATGCCACCCACAGCAGTCGACTGACAACCAGACACCTATTTACTGCTAGGTGAACAGAGGCAACAGTATTAAGTAGACTTGCTCAAAACGTCTTCTTCTGCTCGGGAATCGATCCCAGGTCCTTTCGGTTGCGACCGAGCACTCTACCGATGAACTACAGCTCAAAATTTTAAAATGTCAACCAAAGGCACCATTTCGAGTTGTTTTCCTCAGTGATAAAACCTACCAGAAATATTGTGTAACCATGAGTTTTTTCCTTGCTCGAAATATTCACTATTAACATGTTATTGTAACTCAAAAGTGTCTGGAAGATAGATAAATGCAGTAAAATGTGATTCTTTATTAACCTTTAATGCGATCCTTTATTGACCTTTAATGCTGTTCTTTATTGACCTTTAATGCTGTTCTTTATTGACCTTTAATGCGATCCTTTGATGAGGAAAAGGAGAGGTAAATGAGGTATTATGCGATTCATTATCGACCTTTAATACGATTCTTTATTGGCCTTTAATGCTATTCTTGATTGACCTTTAATGTTATTCTCTAATGACCTTTAATGTTATTCTTTATTGACCTTTAATGATATTCTTTATTGACCTTTAATGCTATTCTTTATTGACCTTTAATGTTATTCTTTATTGACCTTTAATGTTATTCTTTATTGACCTTTAATGTTATTCTTTATTGCCCTTTAATGCTATTCTTTATTGACCTTTAATGTTATTCTTTATTGACCTTTAATGCTATTCTTTATTGATCTTTAATGCTATTCTTTATTGACCTTTAATGTTATTCTTTATTGACCTTATATGCTATTCTTTATTGACCTTTAATGCTATTCTTTATTGATCTTTAATGCTATTCTTTATTGACCTTTAATGTTATTCTTTATTGACCTTTAATGTTATTCTTTATTGCCCTTTAATGCTATTCTTTATTGACCTTTAATGCGATCATTTAAAGAGGAAAAGGAGTGATAAATGCGGTATTATGGGGTTGTTTATTGACCTTTATTACGATACTTTAAAGAGAAACAGTCGAGACAAATACAGTATTATACAATCCTTTATTTGTCAATAAAGAACCACATTACATTGCATTCTCTTTATTTTTTTTCTTTTTCGTCGGTATTTTCTTCCATTTCTCTCTTTCAAGTGCATTTTCAAGGGAAAATAAAGTTATTATCTTTACCAGCATTATTATTATTATTATTATTATTATTATTATTATTATTATTATTATTATTATTATTATTATTATTATTATAAATTATTATTATTATTATTATTATTATTATTATTATTATTATTATTATTATTATTATTATTATTATTATTATTATTATTTTATTATATTATCATCATCATGAATTATTAGCATGTAAATTACTTGACACTGCTCTTCTGTGAACGCAGCTTCAATAATTCGACATAAAGCCTCGCACTTGCAAACAAGGAGCGCAATTATCCTCTTGCAAATGTAGCAAGGAGGGAGGTGGGTTAATTATTATTGTGTTATTGAGCCGTGTGAGCGCTATATGTGTCACTGGACACAAAACATTATAATAGTGAGTCACAACACAAGGGATTAACGTAATTCCATTAATTAATATATAATTAAAGCGGTATATCATGTGAAATTGTTCTCGCATTACGGGAATATTCCGCTTGTGATATAATATGCTGACGTTATATTACTATTAGTGTATATGTGTGTGTGTGTGTGTGTGTGTGTGTGTGTGTGTGTGTGTGTGCTCGAGCAAGTCTTGTAAGTACATGTTCTTGTTCAAATTTTGCATACAGAAGACAGCATTGACTACAGAAATAGAAGGTAATGTAAGGGAAGTCATGGAGTGTTTAATACAATGGGAAAACTAAGTCGATTTCCTGGACCAGAAGTCCGTCACCAGCATCACGGTATCCATCAGTATCCCTTGAAGGGTATCATTTAAAAATATCACTCATTTTCTCTGACGATTTTTGACGGCCTGGAGACGTGAGGTGATAGGAGCGATGACGGGTGGGTACCAGTGACGTGTTGCTCACAATAGCCAAGAAAAAACACATTGTAGAACAGGTTTTTGTAGGGGAAACGTTTCGCTCTCTGTCATACACGGAGTAAAACGTTGTCTCTATATAAGCTTGTTCTCCAACGTAGATCTATTTCCCGGCGATACCAGGACAAGGACCTTTAGTTTCTATCCATAAATGGCTACGAAACGGAATTCAGAGGAAGCATTGACCTCTCTCTTAGAATTAACAGCCAGAAGGCAGATTCTGTGGTTAACTCCAATTTGTGGGTTATTCTAGAGTTGATAAGCTTCTGTGCCCTGACTTCTAGTCTCTCTCTGAGATACGATGCTATGTGTTGTTGCACTTTCTTCCAATGTGCATTATTTTTGTGTGTCTGTGGACCTAACTTAGCTTTGTAACTGTTTTTCGATATTAGTTACAGAACTTTCTCTCTGTGTTTGCTCCTTTTTCTTTCTCATATTCTGCTCATGCCTTAACGATCATTTCGGACTCTTATACGAAGAGAAGAGAGTAGAAAACCTCCGGTTACTTGGAAATGAGAATGTAGTGAGGAATGCATGAGTAGAAGAGAGAGACAGACAGACAGAGAGAGAGGGGGAGGGCAAGGAGAGAGAGAGAGAGAGAGAGCGACGAGGCATGTAGCTATCATTCTAGATTAGATGTTAGGCTAAGGAAAGTGACGAGACTAATGGCTTCCCTCCTAATTGCAGCAGTGATGTTCGAGCGCAAGCTTTCCCAGTGTGACAGGTTGCTCACCCTCAAGGCCAGTGACACGTCTGGAGACGTCAATGTTTTTGAGAGGAAATGAAGTACTTGCCAGCCCTCGGGGGAATACCACGTCACATAGGTGAATTTTAAGTTGCAACAGAAATGTAAGTACTTCAGAATGACCCAGCCTTCAATTGAAGGTTGCATGTAAACTGTACACCACCAGTCAAGAACATCTGAATGTTTGTAATTGGGGTTCAAGCAAACTTTTGAGATATTTATAGTGAAAAATACACGCCTCACGGTGTATATACAGTGACAGATAAACATCTCTTCCCCTATATACAGTGGGTAATGCACACATCTCAGTGAGATGTGTGCATCTCACTGAGATACACACTTTACCGTGTATATACAGTACAGAAAGGGAGAACTCTCAGTGAATATACAGTGAGAGATGTACAATTCACAACTTATATAACCTTGAGAGCCAGGCAGAATTGATTATTTGTGATAGTGTTAGATGACCAAGGAGCCAAACGATTTCAGTTCATGAAAAGAGATCGGAGATGTAAGACCGATCCTCTACCACTCCTTGCAGTGAATAACCCACACTAGTTTACCGCTTCACATGAAAGGCTGAAGTCAATATAAGAATTTTATAAGTAAAACTGATATTCAACAGAAACCTCAGCTTATCTAAAAAGTTATATAATTCACAAGAAAAGGAAATGAAAGTAAAAAAAAAAAATTTTGGAACTCAAAGTTCGTCATCTTGGGGACATTAAAGTGAATATATACACAGAAAACTGAAGAGGTGTATAGGAGAACTGAAGAGGCGTATAGAAGGACTGAGGAGTTGAACAGAGGGACTGAGAGGTGTATAGAGGGACTGGGAAGTGTATAGAAGGACGGAGAGGTGTATGGAAGGATGGAGAGGTGTATAGATGGACGGAGAGGTGTATAGAAGCAAGTGGGTGAGGTTGGTGCGCGATGGAAGGGTAACGCATAGATAGTAGACGTGGGGTTATATACCCCTTAATTCTGAATTCTTAATCCCTCCATCTCTTATTTCCTTCCCTATCCTTTCTCTTTTTCAGCTGTTCCATCCTCTCTCCTTCCTGGCCTCTCCCTCACCTCTCCCTCCGACATCAATCAATGAGCTTCGGCATCAATTTCTAAGCTCGGCCGCAAGAAGCCACTGGTTCGATGACGAGGCACTTTTGTTCTGAGTTTGATCATGATCCTATTAAGATTAGTACAACACTCACTTCACCAACACAACTCCCCAGAACCCTCCCAGGACCCCTAGCAGCACCCATAGCAACAACCCCCCAGTACCCCCTAGCAGCACCCATTGCAGCACCCCCAGTACCCCCTAGCAACACCCCTTCCAGCATCACCACCACTACAGGACACTCTTCATTGCCTGGTGCCTGACCTCGTAAACATGTGTTTAAAATTTCCATGTCTAGTTTTAACACAACACTTGCGAGTTTGTGTACAGGTAACTCCTATTGGGCATCACTCCATTATTATTATTATTATTATTATTATTATTATTATTATTATTATTATTATTATTATTATTATTCAACACTTTTTTTGAAGTGCTACGGTTGTAGAGAATTTGAGAAGAATGTGTTTACAAAATAGGAACAGTTTTCTCAGTTTTCTACACTTCATAATATTCACACCACATGGGATTACTCTTGCAAGACTGGACTCACATCAGTTTGGTAAAATCTGACTACTAGCAACACAGACACACACACAGGCACACCACAGATACACAGGCAAAAAAGAGGTAAGAAAAGCTCTGGCAGCAGGGAAAGAGTGGACCTAGAAGCGACCCGCGAAGTGGCGCGGCCAAGAGCTGTGATTCGCTCCCTTCAGTCACATTTAGGTGAGTACATATAAGTGAGCACACACACGTACAGACACATACAAACACTAATGAAATGCCTCCAGATGCACTGTCGAGAACGACCCAAAAATAGGAAGTTTAATTCGTGTACAAGTCACTGTACATAATCATTTATCCTTTTAGTTTTTTCCATTCTCTTCGTTTATTAGGTTCAATGAGAGTCGTGTGGTTATGGTTGTATATCTGGGTACTGGGGACCTTGTTGCTGAAGGTCACAGTTGAGGAGGCGACCATCACTCCCTGTATGTCCACTTTCAACTATCGGGACCAAAAGAGCTGCTTCACCAGGGGCCAGGAGCTGTTTCAGTGCGCTGAGATACTCGGCTCTTACTGCCCCTCCTTCTGTGTGGCGCACACGAATGAGTCCGAGTGTGCGTGCGAGGACCGAAGGAGAATAGATGATCCCTGTCACCCTGTGGGTCACACGCCAGGGTGGAGTGGAAGGCGGGCCGAAATCCGTGTTGATCCATGTGTTCCCTGTGACACACTGCTGCTGGACTTGCCGTGTCAGGGCTTCTCGCTTCCCTCCCGGTGTCGGGGACGGTCCGGGACGCCTGTTCTCTGCTCCTCCTGGGAGGACTGCGCCACAGAACAAAACTATGACACTAACGCGAGTGACTTTCCTTGTCCAGATAACCGTCAGGGGCCCTTTTGTCAGTACCTTCCTCTTGAAAAGAGCCTGATACATGTCTCCTTCTTCGACACACTTCTCACGCTAGAAAGTGACGGCCTGACGATTCCTACAGGTCACGAGGCACTGGTGTCACTGGTCATCGCTTGGGACACTTGGCGACACAACGAGGACCTCGCTACCTCCGACGTCTCTATCCAGGCCAGCGGACTGACCACTTCGCTGAAGAATACCTCTTGCCCATCCATGACTACCAATGGCACTCACGCTACCTGCACGTGGACTGTCACATACGAGATAACCGGAATTCATGGCCTTGTTTTTAACATTTCCTATAAGTATGACCATTCCTACAAGACAGTGAACGGTAAGCGAAGCCGTTTGCCCAGGTGGGGGCGAGTTTTCTCTTACTCCGTGAATGTAACAACAGATCCAGACCGATGCCTTCCCGGGGCAGAGCTTCGAGGCATCAGCATGGAGCCCTAGAACTGGACCCACGAGGCTTGGCGCCGACTGCTTGTTGAAGGGGTCTTCATTCCTACACCCAACTGTTCCTTCTCTGCCGAGGACCTCATCTTCTGCTGGAACATTGAGCGTCGAGACTATGATGTATCCCTCAACCCGGCACTGGGTTACCCTCCTCCTTTGCAGTGTGACGTCGTTGGGCTGTGTTCTCAAACAAATACGAGCTCACACCGGCTCGATCTCTCTCCATTCACATTCGACTACGGTTTCTACACCATCCAGCTTGCTATAAGTCTTAACCGCGACCCCATTGAGGGAGCTCTTCTCTACAAATGCGCTACGGGCTACGTGACGATAGTTCCTTCATCACTCCTGGTCAAGCTGGAAGACGACAAATTCCGAACTCATTTGCGCCCAGCGCCGCTCATACTGCGGACCTCCAAGTCTCTGGACCCTGATTTGCCTCCTGGCCAATCAGCTACGTACCTGGAGTTCACCTGGTCCTGTAACACAAGTGATCCTCACCCCAACGCCGTCTGCAGGTCTTCCCTTGAGTCCGATAATCGAATCAAGCTATCGCCGAGCGAAAATCAGCTCACCGTGCTCCCTGGAAAGCTCACAGTCGGTCAGAAATACGTCTTCACTGTCAGCGTCCGCGACCAGCGCTCACAATTGGGTCGGGAGACTGCGAGCTACTCCCAAGAAGTGTTAGTGGTCTCGAACCCCGTTCCTCTAATCAGGCTCAGCTGCGAGAAATACTGCGACGCCTTCCAGGTCCATCCCAATGACAGGTGGGTGTTGCACGTCGAGTGTGACACCTGCGCGATGTTCCCCATCCCCGTCTACTACGAGTGGCGCATAACTCGCGAGGGTGGAGTCGAGGGCGAGTTCGACTGGAAGAACAACACAGAGGAAGGCAAGAGCGCCGGACTCGAGCTGACGACGGTGGCAGTGCGACCGGCAACACTGGTTCCAGGGGCTGCCTACGACGTGCAGGTGAGGGGGCAGTTCAGACCTGTCACTCGAAAGGATTACATGTATTACCACCATTACGCTGGACTGCTGCAGTGACCCTGGTCCGCCGAGATCATGACAGCACTCATCCATTTTATTTATTAACAGTTATTGTATACAAACTATCAGTATTTTTTTTTTCATTTTCTTTCCTCTTCTTGACTATTATTATTAATTATTATTACTTCTGTTTGGTTACTAGCTGAAGCTTGTAGGCGACGTAACTAAAACCTATACTGGAGTCCGCAGCACCAGCATATAACCCTCATACCATCGAACATAAAATGAGTCAATTTAGCAGGTTAGGTAAGGTTCGTAAGGAAACAGGACAAGTGTTTCTTGACGCGGGTCTTAGATGATTCCCCGCCGTTGGAGCTTATGGTCATCTGACCGAGGCCTTCCGCTATCAGTTTAGCAAGTTGGTAGCCAGGTTTCCCACACGACTGGTCTATGAATTAATAGAACTAGGATACGAAGATTTGTTATGAAATCTAAAATGAAATCCTTCAGTAATGAAAGAATGAGTTGAGACGTGGTAACAGATACACATGGACGAGAAGGTAGTGTATATCAACAGTGTTATACATATAATGACAGGTAGATTAATAAGACACAATACTCATTTTACGGCATTTTTTCGAAAACTAATACGCCACAGTCCATCCTCTGGCAGAGTGGTTCTCAAATGGTGGTCCACGGTCCACTGGTGGTTCATGAGAAATGAAAAGTTCACTGTGGGCGAAACGTCTCAAGTCCCAGTGTACGAAAAGGCCACGTAAACTGAGACAAATTGTCACATACACACACACACATTCACACACACACACACACACACACACACACACACACACACACACACACACACACACACACACACACACACACACACACACACACACACACACAAGCCTTAGCCACTACCATAACCTGGTTGTGGTTTTAGTGATGGGTGGTGGCAACTACCACAGTTACCAGCATCTGATGATACAATTCAGCCTCGAAACTAATACCACTACCACCACCACCACCACCAGGAACATCAATACTAACAACAACACCAATACCAACAACAACAACAACAGCAACACCAACACTAACAACAACAACAACAACAACAACAACAACAACAACCAGCATCTTTATCTTCGTGGATGTTTTTGCAGTTTCTTGTAAGTAAAAACTCATTAACAGAGAATTGAACACTTCCTCCAGTTGTGCCACAACACCTAGACCACACGGTGTAAAGGTCTTACCCTCTCTTTGGGAACACTGTTATGAAGGTCTCACCCTCGCTCTGGGAACACTGTTAGAGATGTTCTGTCTTCTGTGGCAACACCAGGTGTAATGGTCGTCTCCCTGCTCTGGGAACACTTGCACAAAGGTCGTCTCCCTGCTTTGGGAACACCGGCACAAAGGTCGTCTCCTTGCTCTGGGAACACTGGCACAAAGGTCGTCTCCCTGCTCTGGGAACACCGGCACAAAGGTCGTCTCCCTGCTCTGAGAACACCGGCAAAAAAAGGTCGTCTCCCTGCTCTGGGAACACAGGCACAAAGATCGTGTCCCTGCTCTGGGAACACCGGCACAAAGGTCGTCTCCTTGCTCTGGGAACACCGGCACAAAGGTCGTCTCCCTGCTCTGGGAACGCCGGCACAAAGATCGTCTCCTTGCTCTGGGAACACCGGCACAAAGATCGTCTCCCTGCTCTGGGAACACTGGCACAAAGGTCGTCTCCTTGCTCTGGGAACACCGGCACAAAGGTCGTCTCCTTGCTCTGGGAACACCGGCACTAAGGTCGTCTCCTTGCTCTGGGAACACTGGCACAAAGGTCGTCTCCCTGCTCTAGGAACACCGGCACAAAGGTCGTCTCCCTGCTCTGGGAACACCGGCACAAAGGTCGTCTCCCTGCTCTGGGAACACCGGCACAAAGGTCGTCTCCCTGCTCTGGGAACACCGGCACTAAGGTCGTCTCCCTGCTCTGGGAACACCGGCACAAAGGTCGTCTCCTTGCTCTGGGAATACCGGCACAAATATCGACTCCTTGCTCTGGGAACACCGGCACAAAGGTCGTCTCCTTGCTCTGGGAACACTGGCACAAAGGTCGTCTCCCTGCTCTAGGAACACCGGCACAAAGGTCGTCTCCCTGCTCTGGGAACACCGGCACAAAGATCGTCTCCCTGCTCTGGGAACACCGGCACAAAGGTCGTCTACTTACTCTGGGAACACTGGCACAAAGGTCGTCTCCCTGCTCTAGGAACACCGGCACAAAGGTCGTCTCCCTGCTCTGGGAATACTGGCACAAAGGTCGTCTCCCTGCTCTAGGAACACCGGCACAAAGGTCGTCTCCCTGCTCTGGGAACACCGGCACAAAGGTCGTCTCCCTGCTCTGGGAACACCGGCACAAAGGTCGTCTCCCTGCTCTGGGAACACCGGCACAAAGGTCGTCTCCCTGCTCTGAGAACACCGGCACAAAGGTCGTCTCCCTGCTCTGGGAACACTGGCACAAAGGTCGTCTCCCTGCTCTAGGAACACCGGCACAAAGGTCGTCTCCCTGCTCTGGGAACACCGGCACAAAGGTCGTCTCCCTGCTCTGGGAACACCGGCACAAAGGTCGTCTCCTTGCTCTGGGAATACCGGCACAAAGATCGACTCCTTGCTCTGGGAACACCGGCACAAAGGTCGTCTCCTTGCTCTGGGAACACTGGCACAAAGGTCGTCTCCCTGCTCTAGGAGCACCGGCACAAAGGTCGTCTCCCTGCTCTGGGAACACCGGCACAAAGATCGTCTCCCTGCTCTGGGAACACCGGCACAAAGGTCGTCTCCCTGCTCTGGGAACACCGGCACAAAGGTCGTCTCCTTGCTCTTGGAATACTGCCACAAAGGTCGTCTCCCTGCTCTAGGAACACCGGCACAAAGGTCGTCTCCCTGCTCTGGGAACACCGGCACAAAGGTCGTCTCCCTGCTCTGGGAACACCGGCACAAAGGTCGTGTCCCTACTCTGGGAACACCGGCACAAAGGTCGTCTCCTTGCTCTGGGAACACCGGCACAAAGGTCGTCTCCCTGCGCTAGGAACACCGGCACAAAGGTCGTCTCCCTGCTCTGGGAACACCGGCACAAAGGTCGTCTCCCTGCTCATGGAACACCGGCACAAAGGTCGTCTCCCTGCTCTGGGAACACCGGCACAAAGGTCGTCTCCCTGCTTTGGGAACACCGGCACAAAGGTCGTCTCCCTGCTCTGGGAACACCGGCACAAAGGTCGTCTCCTTGCTCTGGGAACACTGGCACAAAGTTCGTCTCCCTGCTCTAGGAACACCGGCACAAAGATCGTCTCCCTGCTCTAGGAACACCGGCACAAAGATCGTCTCCCTGCTCTAGGAACACCGGCACAAAGGTCGTCTCCCTGCTCTAGGAACACCGGCACAAAGATCGTCTCCCTGCTCTGGGAACACCGGCACAAAGGTCGTCTCCCTGCTTTGGGAACACCGGCACAAAGGTCGTCTCCCTGCTCTGGGAACACCGGCACAAAGGTCGTCTCCTTGCTCTGGGAACACTGGCACAAAGTTCGTCTCCCTGCTCTAGGAACACCGGCACAAAGATCGTCTCCCTGCTCTGGGAACACTGGCACAAAGTTCGTCTCCCTGCTCTAGGAACACCGGCACAAAGATCGTCTCCCTGCTCTGGGAACACCGGCACAAAGGTCGTCTCCTTGCTCTGGGAACACTGGCACAAAGTTCGTCTCCCTGCTCTAGGAACACCGGCACAAAGATCGTCTCCCTGCTCTGGGAACACCGGCACAAAGATCGTCTCCCTGCTCTGGGAACACTGGCACAAAGTTCGTCTCCCTGCTCTAGGAACACCGGCACAAAGATCGTCTCCCTGCTCTGGGAACACTGACACAAAGATCGCCTCCTTGCTCTGGGAACACAGGCACAAAGGTCGTCTCCCTGCTCTGGGAACACCGGCACAAAGGTCGTCTCCCTGCTCTGGGAACACCGGCACAAAGATCGTCTCCCTGCTCTGGGAACACTGGCACAAAGTTCGTCTCCCTGCTCTAGGAACACCGGCACAAAGGTCGTCTCCCTGCTCTGGGAACACTGACACAAGATCGCCTCCTTGCTCTGGGAACACAGGCACAAAGGTCGTCTCCCTGCTCTGGGAACACCGGCACAAAGATCGTCTCCCTGCTCTAGGAACACTGGCACAAAGATCGTCTCCCTGCTCTGGGAACACTGGCACAAAGTTCGTCTCCCTGCTCTAGGAACACCGGCACAAAGATCGTCTCCCTGCTCTGGGAACACCGGCACAAAGATCGTCTCCCTGCTCTGGGAAACACTGGCACAAAGTTCGTCTCCCTGCTCTAGGAACACCGGCACAAAGATCGTCTCCCTGCTCTGGGAACACTGACACAAAGATCGCCTCCTTGCTCTGGGAACACAGGCACAAAGGTCGTCTCCCTGCTCTGGGAACACCGGCACAAAGATCGTCTCCCTGCTCTGGGAACACCGGCACAAAGATCGTCTCCCTGCTCTGGGAACACTGGCACAAAGTTCGTCTCCCTGCTCTAGGAACACCGGCACAAAGGTCGTCTCCCTGCTCTGGGAACACTGACACAAAGATCGCCTCCTTGCTCTGGGAACACAGGCACAAAGGTCGTCTCCCTGCTCTGGGAACACCGGCACAAAGATCGCCTCCTTGCTCTGGGAACACAGGCACAAAGGTCGTCTCCCTGCTCTGGGAACACCGGCACAAAGATCGTCTCCCTGCTCTGGGAACACAGGCACAAAGGTCGTCTCCCTGCTCTGGGAACACCGGCACAAAGATCGTCTCCCTGCTCTGGGAACACCGGCACAAAGATCGTCTCCCTGCTCTGGGAACACTGGCACAAAGTTCGTCTCCCTGCTCTAGGAACACCGGCACAAAGATCGTCTCCCTGCTCTGGGAACACTGGCACAAAGTTCGTCTCCCTGCTCTAGGAACACCGGCACAAAGGTCGTCTCCCTGCTCTGGGAACACTGACACAAAGATCGCCTCCCTGCTCTGGGAACACTGGCACAAAGTTCGTCTCCCTGCTCTAGGAACACCGGCACAAAGATCGTCTCCCTGCTCTGGGAACACCGGCACAAAGATCGTCTCCCTGCTCTAGGAACACCGGCACAAAGATCGTCTCCCTGCTCTGGGAACACTGGCACAAAGTTCGTCTCCCTGCTCTAGGAACACCGGCACAAAGATCGTCTCCCTGCTCTGGGAACACCGGCACAAAGATCGTCTCCCTGCTCTAGGAACACTGGCACAAAGATCGTCTCCCTGCTCTAGGAACACCGGCACAAAGATCGTCTCCCTGCTCTGGGAACACTGGCACAAAGATCGTCTCCCTGCTCTGGGAACACCGGCACAAAGATCGTCTCCCTGCTCTAGGAACACTGGCACAAAGGTCGTCTCCCTGCTCTGGGAACACTGGCACAAAGATCGTCTCCCTGCTCTGGGAACACTGGCACAAAGATCGTCTCCCTGCTCTAGGAACACCGGCACAAAGATCGTCTCCCTGCTCTGGGAACACTGGCACAAAGATCGTCTCCCTGCTCTAGGAACACTGGCACAAAGATCGTCTCCCTGCTCTAGGAACACCGGCACAAAGATCGTCTCCCTGCTCTGGGAACACTGGCACAAAGATCGTCTCCCTGCTCTGGGAACACCGGCACAAAGATCGTCTCCCTGCTCTAGGAACACCGGCACAAAGATCGTCTCCCTGCTCTGGGAACACCGGCACAAAGATCGTCTCCCTGCTCTTGGAACACTGGCACAAAGATCGTCTCCCTGCTCTGGGAACACCGGCACAAAGATCGTCTCCCTGCTCTGGGAACACCGGCGCAAAGATCGTCTCCCTGCTCTGGGAACACTGGCACAAAGATCGTCTCCCTGCTCTAGGAACACCGGCACAAAGATCGTCTCCCTGCTCTGGGAACACCGGCACAAAGATCGTCTCCCTGCTCTGGGAACACCGGCACAAAGATCGTCTCCCTGCTCTAGGAACACCGGCACAAAGATCGCCTCCCTGCTCTGGGAACACCGGCACAAAGATCGTCTCCCTGCTCTGGGAACACTGGCACAAAGATCGTCTCCCTGCTCTGGGAACACCGGCACAAAGATCGTCTCCCTGCTCTGGGAACACCGGCACAAAGATCGTCTCCCTGCTCGGGGAACACCGGCAAAAAGATCGTCTCCCTGCTCGGGGAAACACCGGCACAAAGTCGTCTCCCTGCTCTGGAACACCGGCACAAAGACGTCTCCTCTCTGGAACACTGGCACAAAGGCATTCCCTGTTTCCTCCTACAAAATTGGAAGTTTTATAAAAGGCTCGTTTAACACTTTTTCAATGGGGTTTGGGGGGGCCATTCTGTCTTTTGCCTCAATTAGCCGCACCTGGGGAGATTAGAAACCTCGGGGGGGAAAGGGATGAGAGGGGGGTAGAAATGATGAAGGGCAGGGAGAGGGAAGGGGAGATAAAAGGGGGAATAGGAGGGGAGGGAGAGGAAAGGGGAGTTTAAAAGAGGGAGGGGGAAAGGAGAGGACAGGGGGGAAGGAACATTGACATGGAATATACACTACACATATCAAGAAAAAAATAAAATAATAAAAATAATAATAATAATAATAGTAATAATAAAATAATAATAAAAAAATAATAATAATAATAATAATAATAATAAAAAAAAATATTAATAATAATAATAATAAAAATAGTAATAATAATAATAATAATAATAATAATAACAAAAATTAATAATAATAAAAAATAAAAAAAAGCATTCAATAACATTATTAAAAGAGAAAGCAGCAAAACAGCAACAACAACAGGAACAACAACAGCAAAAACAACAGCAACAACAACAGAAAACAAAAACAAAGCAAAAAAAGAACAAAAAAAAAACCCGAAAAAATTTCAAATTAAAGCAGTAGGAAAAATATAAATTCATTCACGAATAAATTTTTTATACCCTACGGATAAAAAAAATTATTGTGAAGTGGGAGTACGTTTCCCATTAAAGATTAATTCAGATTACAGTTACAATATTCTACACAAATTTTTCTTGCAATAAAAAATGTGGATTTTCTGTTTTTTTTCAAGAAAATCTTTACACTGCAACTATTACTTTTTACTGCTAATACCACCAGTGTCACTAATACCACCTGTCACTAATACCACCACGTCACTAATACCACCACGTACAATACACCACCTACCAAGCACACCCCCCAAAGTCCCACCCCCAAAAATGCCAAAACCATCACCCCACGTCCCCATAAGGGGGTTTAAACTACCACCCAACCAACATCACAACATCACCCCCACCAAAACCCCACCCCCCACCCCCACCATCACCACCCCATCACCACCACCACCCACCCCCATCACCCCCACCACCCCCACCACCACCCCCCCCCATCACCACCCCACACCCCATCACCCCCACCATCCCCACCACCCCCACCACCTCAAACCCCAACCCACCACCCACACCACCACACCACCACCCAACCCCCCACACCTCCCACCAACCACCACCCACACCCACCACACCAACCACCAAACCACCACCTCCCCACCCCCTCACCACCACCCACCCCCAACCCACCCCCCACCACACCATCACCACACCCCCCACCACCCCCCATCACCACCCACCAATAACCACCCCCCACCACCATAACCCCCACACCACCACCATCACCCCCACCCCCCCCCCAATCAACCCCCAAAACCCCCACCCACCACCACCCACCACCATACCCCCACCATCACCCCCACGCCCCACCCCCATCCCACCACCATCACCACCACTATCACCACCACGCCCACCACCTCCCACACCTCACCACCCCCACACCCCCCCTCCCCAATCACCACCCCATCACCACCACCATCCCCACCACGACCCCCACCATCACCCCCACCATCACCCCCCCACCCCCCACCATCCCACCACCATCTCACCCCCATCACCCCCACGCCCCACCACCATCCACCACCATACCACCCCCATCCCCACCACCATAACCACCACGACCACCACCATCCCACCCCATACCCCACCACCCCACCACTACACCCCCACGCCCACCCCCATCCCCCCACCATCACCACCACCTCCCCACCACGCCCAAACCACCATCACCCACCATCCCACCACCATCCCCACCACCCCACCCCCATCCCACCCCAAAACCCCCACGCCCACCCCCCAAAAACACCCCATCCCCACCCCATCCCACCCGACCACCACCATCCCACCACCATCCCACCACTATCACCCCCACGCCCCCACCTCACCCCCCCCACACCACCCATCACCCCACGACCACCACCATCCCACCACCCACCAACCATCCCACCCGACCACCCCATCACCACCACCATACCCCAACCATCACCACCACCTCACCACCACCATCACCCCCACCATACCACCACCATCCCCACCCACCACACCACCCACACCACCATCACCACCACGACCACCCCCCATCACCACCACCTCCCCCACCTCACCCCCCCCCTCACCCCCCATAACCCCCAGACAACCCCCCTCACCAAACCCCATCACCACCACCATCACCACCACATCACCACCACGACCCCCACCATCACCCCACCTCACCACCACCATCACCACCACGAAAACCCCCATCACCACCACCTACCACCACCATCACCACCACGACCACCCCATCACCACCCATCACCACCACGACCCCACCATCCCCACCACCATCACCACCACCATCACCACCACCTCACCACACCATCACCCCCACCATCAAACCACCTCACCCCCACCTCACCCACCATCACCACCCCCATCACCCCCACTACACCACCACCTCACCACCCCAACCCCCCCAAAATCACCCCACCACACCACCCCATCCACCACCCCCCCGACCACCCCATCACCACCACCACCCACCACATCCCCACCACCTCACACCACCATCCCCACCACCATCACCACCACCATCACCACCACCATCACCACCACCACCACAACCCCCCATCACCCACCATCACCACCCCCATCACCACCACCATCACCACCACCACCCACCACTTCACCCCCACGACCACCACCATCACCCCCACCTCCCCACCGCATCACCACCCCACACCACCCCATCACCACCACCTCCCCACCCCCACGACCCCCACCATCACCACCACCATCCCACCACCATCCCACCACCATCCCCACCACCTCCCCACCCCACACCACCACCATCACCACCACGACCACCCCATCCCCACCAGCATCACCCCCCACCATCCCCCCCACGACCACCCCCCTTCACCACCACATCACCACCACTATCACCCCCACGACCACCACCACACCCCCAAACCATCACCCCCCACCTCCCCCCCACCATCCCCACCCCACACCCCCCACGCCCCACCACCATCACCACCAGCATCACCCCACCTCACCCCACGACCACCACCATCACCACCCCTCACCACCACTATCACCCCCACGCCACCACCATCACCACCAACACCACCACCACACCACCCGACCCACCACCATCACCCCATTTTCACCACCACATCACCACCCCCATCACCCCACCATCACCAGCCCCATCCCCACCACCATCACCACCCGACCCCCCCTCACCACCACCATCACCACCACCATCCCCACCCCATCACCACCCCATCACCCCCACCATCACCCCTATACCCCACGACCACCACCATCACCACCAGCATCACCACCACCATCACCACCACCACACCACCACCATCACCCCACCATCACCACCACCTCCCCACCCCACACCACCACGCCCACCCCCATCACCACCCCCATAAACCACCCCCATCACCCCCACCATCACACCCCATACCCCACCATACCACCCCCACCCCCCCCCTCACCACCCCCACACCACCACCCACCACACCACTAGACTACCATCACCCCCATTACCACTGTGATGACGTCCTCACGAATCCAGTTGTGCTGACTGCCCACAAAACACTTCCTCAACACACCCCAAAAACCACACACACACACACACAATCACACACACCACACCACACACACACTCCCACCACACCTCACACAACACACACACACACACACACACACACCACACACCACACACCACACACAACACACACACACAATGTAGTGAGCTAATTACATTAACTGCAGCAATCACTTTAACAAAAAAACAGGTATAGTGGGGTACCGGGGACACGGCATGAGAAACAAGCCTTGAGACAAAAGCCTCCACGCAGTTTCCCATAAAGAGATAAGTGGTCTCATCGAAGAGAGAGAAGTATCAGGGGAGTATACTGGAAAGCAGACAGCATTAAATTTTTCAAGCCCACACCGAAAATTTTGTGAGAACTATAAAATTCTATCTTTATTTAAGACCCTAAATGATATCTTATTATCTGCGCATGAGACAATAAAAAAAAAAGAGAGGTATTCTTTGGTTTTTCCGGGAATTTTAATACAAACGATTTTTGAGGGATATTAAAAACTTGTACTTTAGTCTCAGAGGGTCAGGAAGTGATCGCCCCGGGGGACAGAAAAAGGGTGAGGGCAAAGCCCAAAAAATACTGCGTTTTAAAGAATAGGTATGAAAAGACCCAGAGGGGGAAGAAGAGTAAACACAGTAGTGACCATTTGAGACGGGGCGGAAATAAAACGACCCCTTCAACCAAAAGAGGCGAGACAAATGTAATTACACACAATTTATACTCGCCCTAAAAAAATACAAAAAAAAAAATGCAGTATTACAACCTAGGATTTAAAATGGCCGTTATCCCCGGGTTTTGAAATGGGGCAAATAAACACAGTAAAAAAAGTTTAGACTTTTATTTCCTTCACCAATTATAACAGAAATTGTACACTTGACAGGATAAATATATGACTCCACGTAAGAAAGGGCAAAATGAAGCCACAAGATAGCAACCGTGCTTCAACCAGCTCTAGGTGGGAATGAAAAGGGGGGCAGACAGGAGAGGGGTTCCAAAAAACCTCTAGATTGTAAATCCCCCCTTCTTTTTGGCTAGACCGGTCACTAGTTGAACGAGGGGGCCCCATCATCAACTCTTAGAACCTGGTTCGCTGGTTGGGGGAGATAGCCTGTAAATGAGGTGGGGTCCAGGGCCCCCGAATAAAGGACGTACTTTTGCATGCACAGTCAGTTTAGTGCAACTCGGTTCTTAAAAAACAGCACAACTCCCGATATATGCAAGGGGGTCATCGTTCCAGGTAAAGTGTTAAAATACTCCAGCCTCGAAATATCGTCAAAAAACCACAACCCAAAAACAAAAACTTTCAATTTTCAGGTGTTTTGGAAAGTTCCAAGTTATCATGTGTCCGTGGGTGTGTTATGTAAAAAGGACCTCTGAAAGGCCACCAGATTTGGGGGGAAGTTTTAAAGGATTCCTGAAGTGATGCTTGATCTTGGGAACATAAAATTCTGGGGTATTGTATTACTGAGTAAAGGAGAGTGAATGTGTACTCGGTACCCCTCTCAGGGAATGAATTAGGGGAGAGGGGGAGGAGAAACACAGCTTTCACAGGGGGGAAAAGTCAACTATTTCCCCCACGGCTACGAGAAAAGACACATGAGCGCCCCGGGACTCGGGTTAACTGAGCACTCTGACCTGAGAGACACAAAAAAAAACAATTTTAAAGAGACGCCATGAATGGTGTAAAAAGGGCACCCCTTCCCTCACGGGTACAGGGGGTTGAAAATAAAAAATATAATAACTAGAAAATAAAACGCAAAAAAAAAGGGAAATCCATTTTTATGGTGTTTAATTTTAAAAAGAAAATTTGGTTTCCCCGCTTAGAAACCTTTAAAAAATCAGTGTGTAGGTTTTTTGGGGATATTTATTTGGATACAGTGAGGGTGTATTCTTTAGCATTTAAGTTCTGTTTGGCTTATGAGGGCGATAAATAGGAAAGTAAAACACCACACCCACGCCTTGCAAAAAGGGGACAATGAAGATTTAAAACTAAATTTTTTCAAAGGAAGTCCCCGAAACCCCCTCAAGATTTTCCATTAAAACGGAGTATCAACAAACTTCATTTTTACCCAGAATATCCCGAAGTTTGGAGGTGCGTTGTGCCAGGCTAAAAGGACCTCGAGAGAATGTTCCCCTTCGCCGGGGTAAAAGGCCCTTCCAGGCACCTTGTGTCCCTCATTCAAATAAATTTTGAACCATCACATTTTTTTAAATTTACCTGTGTTGGTAATCAAGAAACTGTTTTCATGGGTGACCAAAGATTTGACCGACCCTCTGTGTAGAAGTAAAACAAATTAAAGGAAAAGGGCTAGACCAAGGCGTGGCAACTTTTTCGCTTAGTGGGAGGGGCTTCGGAGCGAAATAAAACCCTGCATACACGTCTTTTTTTTCTCTATTTCGGCAGTGGGCTGCTGCATCCATATGAAAATTGCCAAAGCAGTTGCAATCAAGGCTTGTACCTAGTACATCAAAATCCCCCCTATTACACTGTGAATTTCCCCGTAAATTTTTCTTTTGTGCGTCCACGCTATCAAAATAAATTTTAGATTCTCAGTATAATTTTTGCTAAGAGTTATGCACTCCTGTACGTTACCTCACATCGTACATTTTTACACCTCGTTCAAAACCTACACCTTTTACATTTCCTAAAAATCTATACATTACCCACACCCCCCGTACATTTTACACCTCTTCATTACCTACCCTCTGTACACTACCCATTCGTAAGAACATAGGAATGGAGGGAAAACTGCGCAAGCTATGACCCATTCAAGGCAGGTATTATCAAAACTACCCATGTATATGTCCAATATTTTCCCAAAAAGTTCAAAACATTTCATTCTCCAACTAGTCGTCCTTCTCTCTCTCTCCCCCTTTCTTACTCTAGCCCTCTTACCTTCTCTATTCCCTCTCCCTCCCTCTAGACCTACAGTACCTTCCCTCCCTCACCCCCCAAAGCTCAAAAAAAACCCCTCATCAAACTAAGGGCACTCCGCCCTATCCTTCGTCCTCACCATCCCTGATGACTCGCCCAGCAAAAATGAAAAATAGTGAGTTGGTGGAAAAAATCGAGAAGATTGCATTGTACTGCCATTTGTCCGGATCACGACCTGCAAACTACTGCAACTGCAAGGAGCAGCGTGATTGATTGTACCTGCAGGGACGTCCAGGTAAACACTGGCCCTCCACCCTGACCGCCTCAGCATCTTCATCTCCTCGCATCTAGCATCTTCCTCTTTTCCTAAACGCGAGTTCGCATTTCCTCTCCTCAGATACATCATCCAGAATCTTCCTCTGTTCCAAACACAGTATGAAGCGTCTTTCTCTCTCCTGAAAACCGAATCCAGCCTTTTAATTCCTGCATAACGCAGCTGCTAACATCTACATTCACCTTCAACAAAGCCCCAAAACATCTTCATTACCCTCCAACACAGCCTCCAACAGCCACCATCCTTCCCTATACATTCTCCCCCGTCTTATCGGGCCCCCAAAACAGTTTTACCAAACAACATATAACTAGACAACGTTTCGAAATAACAGTAAAGTAGCAATAACACCAAAATTACAATAATAATAATTTTTAATAATGCCATGTATGCAATGCAGAGGGAAAGAAAGGAAGAATGGCCTCTCGGTCACCACTCCGTTAGCCCCTTGCAAGATGAAGCACTATTCTCAGGAACGCATCGGCTATCTACATGTTCCTTTCTTTTCCCCTTGGTCATTTTCTCCTCGGTCTTTGCCAGGCCTTATTCGCTTGGTCTTTTCCCTCTTGGACCTATTCCTTCGGTCTTTTTTTCTCTTCGGTCTCCCCCCCCCCCGCCACCCTCGCTTCTTCCGGGTTTTTCGCCTGAGGTTCCTGAAGAGGGACCTGGAAGGAGCCCAAGTTCGTGTGTAAACAAAAGCCTCGCTCCTGAGGTGGAAAAATAGGGGGGCACTTGTGCCAGGATGGAGTGTCCCCGATTCGATTGGGGAGTGGACTCATCGTGAGGATTAATGGCTGTTTAAATGAGATGGAGCGTTTCTGAAGATTGCAAACCGGGGGGGCATTTTAGGCATGCCCATAAAAATGAAGATGGATCTAGAGCGGGGAGAGGGGAAAGGGGAAAAAGGAGAGGGAGGGAGGAGCAAGGAGAGAGAGAGAGAGAGAGAGAGAGAGAGGGAGAAGAGAGAGAAAAGAGAAGGGGAGAGGGAGGGAAGGAGGTAAAGAGGGGAGGGAATGAAATGAAAGAAATGAAATTTTAGAGAAATTTTAATAAAAAATTTTTATTAAAAGGGTCAAAAGTATTATTATTATTTTTAATTGTAATAGTAGTAGTATAATAATAATAAAAATACTAGAATAAAATAATTTATCAATTTAAATTAAAATATCATCATATATATATACCTTATAAATAAAAAAAAAAAATCATTTTACTGGGGTTTTTTGTTATTTTTATTTTTTTTATTTTTTTTATTAAAAAATTTTTTTTTTTTTTATTATTTTTATTTTTAATTTTGGTAAATTTCCTGCTAAAAAAAAAAAAAAAACAAGCCTTCCTGTTGCTAAATACGGATTTGAAAAGTGTATTTCCGGGGAAAAAAAAAAAATTTTTTGTTCGCAATAAACAAAAAAAATTAAAACTGGCCCCCCCTATTAAGCTATATAATTAAACATAACCATTTATTAAAAATACCGTTTTTCTTCATTTTAAAAAGTTTCAACCGAAAAAATTTTCGAAATTTTTTAAATTTTTTATTTTTTTTATTTTTTATTATTATTATTTATTTTTATTATTGTAATTTAATTTTCATGCTGAAAAAATGTAGACTGTGGGTGTTGGTTATATATATATATATAAATATATATAATATTTTAAAATATTATAATAATTCATTATCCCAATTTGTGTACTCAGCGGAGTGCATAATTTTTGTAGGGTTATAAGAGATGTTCACAGGATCATGAAAAAAATAATTAAAATTGGTGTGCCCAGAGAGCGAATGTTTGTATTTAATAACCAAGCCAGAGAGGGAGAGGAGAGAAAAGAGAAAAGAAAAGAGGGGAGAGAGAGAGAGGGGGGAGAGAGGAAGAGGGGGAGAGAGAGAGAGGAAGAGAGGGGAGAGGGGGAGAGAGAGAAAAAGAGAGAGAGAGAGGGGAAAATTTTACAACTAAAATCCCCCTATAAAAAAAAAGATACTAAATATACTACACTAATAATTATTTTATGATAATTTTTATTAATAAAAAGAGTTAATAATTCTAATAAACATAAAAATGTAATTAACAATAAAATATTTTATCCAACACGTTAAGCTATTAACTTTTAATTTCCCCAAAACTTTAAAACATCTTTTTTCCCCGTTTTTTCAATTTAAATTTTTTTTTCCACAGTCGGTTCTTTCCTCTTAATTTTTGTGTTTGGGTAATTGAAGGTGCAGTCAGTGGGGGTTACTGTTCCCGAGTGCTGGGCCCGGTACCCCCAGGGTTTTGGGAACCCTGGAAAGGTCGAGTTTTAAAAGGTGAGTGTGGGGCATGGGGGGAGGGGGGATTTAATAGCCGCGGTGATTGATTAAAAATATGATTTACAGCAGTGACTGTCTGTTTATGGGGATGCTGTTGGAGTGATTTTTTGACGGAGTTACAATTTTAACGGACCTTTTATTTTAAAAAATTATTGGGTTAGGTTATGTAAGGTTTGTCAGGGGAAAAAAAGGGCAAATGTTTCAGAGGGGTTTTGAAATGATGACCCCCTTTGGGGCTTTTGGTCATCTGACCGAGGCCCTTCCCCCTGGCTTCCCCCCACCCCTTTTAAAAAGTTTGGTCATGCAAAACCCTCTTGTTTAAAAACCCCAGTTTGATTAAATGACGAGGTATGCACACACACACACACACCCCACACACACCCACACACCACAACACACACACACACACCACACAACACACACACACACAACACACACACCACACACACGCCACATACATTGCAACGAGACCCGTGCAGAGCTAAAGGGGAAAGAAATATGAATTTTTTGAAAAGGGAAATGAAATTTGCAACAATAGGGTAGAAAAAACAAAAAGAAACATCATATCGACAACAAAGCATTTAAAGATTTGATAGGTAAAAGGTTAGTTGTTTAAGAGGCGGAAAAAAGGGGACAAAGAGCACGATGGAAATTAAAAACACAAAAAATTTTTTGCGACAGTTAGTGGGGCAAGCTCAACTTTATATATATATATATTAATATATATATATATATATATATATATATAATATATATATATATAAAATAAAATTGTATATATATATATATTTTATATATAATATAAATATATAAATTATATAATAATATTATCACAGTAAACTTTTTTCAGAATAGCAAAACAACCACTGTGAAATAAAAAGAGAAATTCCAAGCCCTTTCGTGACACTCACTTTTCAAGGTAATGTGAGTAGTCACAAAAACGCTTGGAATTTCTTATTTTTTCACAGTGGTTTTTATTATTTTATTATATAATATATAATATAAAATATATATAAATATATATATATAAAATATATATATATATTATTGTATAAATATATATATTATATATTAAAATTTTTATATAATATTATATAAATATATATATATATTTATAAACTTATGAACAGTTTTTGACAGGCTCAGACCTAAAAGGAGTAAAAAGTTGCAAAAGGTAGGGGCGGAGCTGAGGCTCGACCCCGGTGGCAACAACAGACAGGTAAGTACACATCAACACCCCAAAAAAATCAACCCCCTTTCCAGTCTCCTACAACTCTTCTCTCCTCTTCCCTCACTCACTTCCTCAATCTTACCTCCCCCCTCCCTATTCTTCCTCCACCCTTACCTTCCCATTTTCCCTCCCTCTTTCCCCCATTCCCCCCACTTTCCCCCCCCTCTTCCCCCTCCCCCAGCCCCCTTGTCTCTCCCCCAAAAGCACTTTCTGAATGATTAATGGTTGTAAAATCTAAAATGACGGGGTTTAGCGAAACCTTTCGTATCGCCAAATAAAAACGCGCCCAAATTCATTTTTTTTTTGGCTTTTGGGGAAAATTATGTATTGAAGTTTGTGTTTGTATGCTAATTTGTGTCCGGTTCTTCGTTGTTAAGGCTCTCTTTTACGTTTAATTTTCTCGTTTTACACGTTTAGCTGCGTCAAATTTTGTCTGTGTGAGTATTAGCTTGCGTCTAATTTTTTTCTGTGTGTACTTTTTCTTGCGTCTAATTTTTGTTTGTTCTGTTCACTTTGTTTATTTTTTTTCTCTAAGCGTTTCCTTGCGTCTAAATTTTTCGTCTGTGTTTTGCTTTTTCTTCCCTCTAATTTCTCGTCTTGTAGGCGTTTTCTTGCGTCTAATTCTCGTCTGTCGCAGGGGGTTCTCGCGTTTAATTTCCGTCTGTCGTAGGGGTTCTCTTGCTTTAATTTCTCGTTTGTAGGGGTTCTCTTCGTTTAATTTCCGTCTGTCGTAGGGGTTCTTTGGTTTAATTTCCGTCTGCGCGGGGTTCTCTTTTTCGTTAATTTCTCGTCGTCGTAGGGGTTCTCTTTTAATTTTCTCTGTCGTAGGGGTTCTCTTGCTTTAATTTCTGTCTGTCGTAGGGGTTCTTTGCGTTTAATTTCTCGTTGTCGTAGGGGTTCTCTTGCGTCCTTTAACAAAACCCCAACACTGAGCGAGTTTTGTTTCTTACTATACAGTGAGTGTTGTTAACTTCTAATATTTTTATTAAAGTCGTTTTTTACGTTTGTAACTACAGACTCAGTTTGCTTGGATAAACCCTTTTGCTTTTTTGACTCCTTGTTTGACTTTTATTTTGTCCGGTTGTGAACGGGTTTGTGTTTATTGTCCCGTGAGTCTGCGTGTGTGTGTATTGTGTGTGGTGTAGTGGTTTATAGTGTGGTTGTGTTTTCAATCTAAAACTGTTGTTTTTTCCCCCGTGCGTTTTATTTAATGTTTGTTTTTCTTAAAAATCTGTTGTGTGTTTTTTTTTATAAATGTGTAGATGTATTTTTTATGCTTCTCCCCTTTTCATCCAGTTGTGCCTCTTGTGTATTTGTCTGTGTCCTGTGTGGCAGTCTAAAATGTATAATTTTTTTGGTGTCGCGTATGTTTGTTTTTATAATGCGTGTCTTTGTTTTCCGTACATGCATGTGTGTTTTTTTGAAATACGAATATAGTAAGTCTTTTTTTGTGTGTGATGTGTGGTGTGGGCTCACCCAATTGTGGGTTCAGGGGTCGAGACTCTGCCCCTGGCCCCGGCTCTTCACTGACCGCTACTGGGGCCTTCCTCTCCGCTCCCCTGACTTTATATATCTCGTTTAAAACTATATATGGTTTCCGCCTTACTCCAATTGCAGACTATTCCCTTCCCAAAAACTCTATGCTGAAGAATTCTTTCCTAAAACCCTTTGGCTCATCTGATCTTCAAAATTCCAATTGTGACCCCCCGTTTCTGTTCCCTATCTGGAACATCCTTCCTGTTCACCTTATCTATTCCACGCGTATTTTGTATGTCATTAATGTCCCCTACCCCTGTCCTCCACGTCGCCAGACCCATTTCCCTTAACCCCTTAACCGCCTTTTGCAAAACCCTTTTCTCTTTCTTAATTTCTTGAGTATGTTGTGTTGTGTGGGTGGTGTGTGTTGTGTGTGTGGGTTTTTGTTGTGTGTGTGTTTGGGGGTGTGTGTGTGTGTACCACAGTTTACTCACCCAGTTAGGTTGCGGGGGGCGAGTCCCAGCTCCCGGGCCCCCCCTTTCACGTCGCTACTAGGTTTACTCTCCCGAGCCTTTCTTTTTCATACCTTTGCTTAAAGCTATGTATGGATCCTCCCCCACTACATCGCTTCCCAAAAATTTCCACTTTCTGACACTTGTGGCGAAAAAATCTTTCCCAACATCCCTGTGATTCATCTGGTCTTCACTTCCAACTGGTTTTCCCCTTTTTACTGGTCCAATTCCCGGGAAAACTGCCTTTGTCCACCCTTTTAAACGACAGGGGTTAATCCTGAATGATTCCTTATTAAATGTGGGAATGCTGTTCGAGTTTGCTAGGCGCCATATGATGCAGCAGTTATTTGGTTGATGTGCGCTTCAGGAGATGTGCCTGGTGTTATACTCACCCCAAGATCTTTTTCCTTGAGTGAGGTTTGTAGTCTTTTGGCCCCCTAGACTGTACTCCGTCTGCGGTCTTTTTTTGCCCTTCCCCAATCTTCATGACTTTGCACTTGGTGGGATTGAACTCCAGGAGCCAATTGCTGGACCAGGTCTGCAGCCTGTCAGATCCCTTTTTTTGTTCTGCCTGGTCTTCGATCGAGTGAAATTTTCTCATCAACTTCACGTCATCTGTAAACAGGGACACCTCAGAGTCTATTCCTTCCGCCCATGTCGTTCACAAATACCAGAAAACAGCACTGGTCCTAGGACTGGACCCCTGTGGGACCCCCGCTGGTCACAGGTGCCCACTCTGACACCTCGCCACGTACCATGATCGCTGCTGTCCTCCTGACAAGTATTCCCTGATCCATTGTAGTCCCTTTTCCCTGTTATCCCTGCTTGGTCCTCCAGTTTTTGCCCCAATCTCTTGTGTGGAAACTGTGTCAAACGCCTTCTTGCAGTCCAAAAAAATTTGCAATCCACCCCCCCCTCTCTCTCTTGTCTTACTGCTGACCCATGTCATAGAACTCCAGTAGGTTTGTGACACAGGATTTCCCGTCCCTGAAAACCATGTTGGCTGCTGTTGATGAGATCGTTCCTTTCTAGGTGTTCCACCACTTTTTCTCCTGATAATTTTCTCCTTTGATTTTGCTTTACTATACATGTCAGTGCACTGGTCTGTAGTTTAATGCTTCATGGTGTGTGTGTTGTGTGTGGTGTGTGTGTTTTGTGTGTGTGTGTTGTGTGTGTGTGTGTGTGTGTGTGTGTGTGTGTGTGTGTATGTATGTATGTCCTCAGCTAGGGCAGGGAAGGAAAAAGGGCCCAATGAGATCAGAAACTCCAACACACTTGAATAACTAAAGTGTAATGAACACTTGTCAGTGCTTAATAATTGCTCACATGGAGACAAAAAGTCAGTAGATTAATTTATCTGTATATTTCGACCCCTTTCTGGGATAATCTGCTGAAGAGGATCCCAGAAGGGGAGGGAAATATTACACACATGTATATATAAGAAGGAAATTGACAGTGATGGTTCAAGTAATTAAACTGAAGGAGGAGGAGGAAGGGAACTAACACTATACGAAAGAGAAATGGGAAAATTAGCAGTAGAATAAAAAGGGGGCACTGCAGAGACAGGGATGATGTCTGAAATCAGGGGTAAAATGACTGACCAATAGAAAATAAATAGAATGAAGCTACAGTCAGCTAGTGGTAATGGCAAACATCTAATTCTGGATACTGAGACAGTTTTCTCTTTGATTCGTCGTTTTATGTGTCAGTGAGGGCGTCAGGGGACTGAGGCTGAAAAGAGAGATCGAAGTGGGTCGAGGGGGGGTCGAAGTGGGTCGAAGGGGGTCGTGGGAGGGGGGTCGAAGTGAGTGGAGGGAGCGAGGCAATAAAGCACCGAAGTCTTTCTGTTGATTCATTTGGTTCTTCCTGAGGGCGACGTCCTTCCCCTGTTTACTGCTGTGACCCGCTGGCAATATGCTGAGTCGTCTCCTGCCTCCCATCCCATCTTACCCACCACTACCACTACTGTTTACCACCACACCCACTACTTACAACCACTACTTACCACACAACCACCACCACCACCTCAACCAATTCCTCTACCAATATCACAACTTCCACCCCCACCCCTTTTTTTTTTGTCACCGTCTCTGCGTATTCCTTTACAGGTTTCTAGGATTTTGAAAGCCATCAAAATTTCCCAAAAGGCTCAAACAAGGAATTTCACGGACCTTTGAAGCCATTTTCAAAATTTTTACGAAGAACCCGTTTCATCTTTCTTCCAGAACATTCACTAAGGCTTTTGCCCAAACATTCACCGTTTTCCAATAAAGGAATTTCCTTAAAACCGTGAAGCTCTTTACAAAAAAAACAAAACCAAAAACAGAAAATATGTTTCCAGAGTCTATCAAGTCTATCGATCATT